>OX155706.1:3595656-4195656 GCA_944547425.1 Eupithecia centaureata
AAGTGAATTTTCACCCGGTAATTCTGCCTACTTAATTATGATATAGTTATCTATAGTAAAACACGATGAAAAGAGACTTAAGGAATTGAACATGAATTCTCATCAGGTTTATCTGCCTTTTTGCCGTTTATACAGTTATTTATAGTAAAACGGGGTGAATAAAGACTTCAGGGTGAATGGGCTAACACTATTTTATAGATATTATAACATTATTATATGAAACATTATTACATATTTCATGTAATAACTGATATACCTAGTTGAATTATTTTCCTTAACAACATCAAACAAACTATACAATAGAAAAGTTTGCATCAAAATAAACATAATAATTTAATTTTTCCTCGACTGAACTACTTTAAAACACGAACGAAATGGACGTATGGCGTCGGATCTAACAAAAGAACAACGGCCAATGCGTTCTTTCTATGATCTTACAATGAAAATGATTCTGACATTTATTTACCAACCTTTCGTTTTGAGATTCGAAACGAAAGTAAAACGAAGCTCCCGAAGCAACTTGGTCGTAAGTTTGTTTGTTTCGTGCGATCGACATCATCCGTCAAGTTAGTTCGTTTTTCAAAGTGGAACTCCAGGGCAATGACCTATCATTACCTAAGTAGATTGGAAAAGTCAATGAGTAATCAAAAATTCTCAAAATTATGATTCATTAGCGGTTTTGAAATGAGACTTGCAATTGCAACATCTAATTCAAGATTTGCTCCACACATAACATAACATACTAGAGAGGGCTATGTCAGCTTTGGACTAATTTAGTTTTACTATTAGTGTTTTGTTGATGATAATGATACGTAAAAGGGCAAGTTAAATAAAGGCTTGTTATAAAATCTGTTGATGGAGATTAAGTAATTTTACTGTTCATTGATTCAATTGTTTGTTATTTCTAGTGTCGTATGACAAATTACTCACTTGAAAGTATAGTCGAGATTAATTTTGTTCCATTCACTCATTTGAAGGCAAAAGGGTTACTAATTGAACTTATATAACAATAAACTCTCATATTACAAAAAGTGGATATCTAAATAAATAAAAAACATAGTACAAAAGGTGGACTTTTCGCTGAGGGCTATATCATCCCGGCAAATTTGGGGTACAGTCAAAAAAAAATGCGTAACTGGAAAAGGGTCTCCAAATCTAATTTATGAATGGTTTGTGCCTGCATCTATCTAATATTGCTTAAAGTAATTTGATCCTTAGTATGCCCACTGATATACTTAATATTATCCAACCCAAAATAGGGAGTCAAAATTGACCCAGAACAAACTTATATATGATATCCGAAAGGTATTTTATTGTAAAAAGTCATACCACCCAAACTGTGGTGTCATGTCAGTCACCACTTAATTTGGATGCCTGAAATAAAAGTGACAACCGCGTGACGCAAGCGTGACGTCACAGGTCGATGACCCCGAGTATAATACGGATAATTTAGGGACATTTTTCCAACAATAAGGACCTAACCTTAAACCTTTATTGAAATATGAGTGCTTTGTGAAATTTCAAAAAATTTTAAATGTCAAATTCGTTTAAAAAATATGGAAAAGCTTCTGGTTATTATAAAATCAATAATACTAGACAAATTTTATTCTGAAATAAATGAGTTAATAATAATAAATGTACCTACAAATTGTATTATAAAAAATATCTATTTATGCAATGAAATGAGTGAATTATGTTAAGTATATCAGCCATCTAGTACCCAACCCATAACACAAGCTCTGCTGCTTAGCTTGGGGCTAAATGTTGCTGTGTGACGAGGTAAAAGGTGTTCCAATTTTGTATATGATACAAACAGAAGCTAGCGAAGCAAAACTGTCAAAAACTAGTTCAGTAGGCCTAGCCAACTAGCATCGCAACGAAGAGATTCTATTTCTACAATTGTTAAAACGATAGCGAAGTTGGATTGGTAAACAAACGACTTAGCGAAATCACTTGTCAAAACTGACACTTGGCTAGGCATTTGGATGGAAGAAAAATTTTTCCATGATATTGATGCGCTTGATGGCGTTGAAATGTACACTGACTACCAATGATGTATTCGTTAACGACAAATCCCGTGATATATATTATATGGCATAAGTCAGTCCGTAAATTTTTGAGACTTTCTATCGTTTTTCTATCGTTATCTTTAATCGAATGAGGTGGGATTACGATCAGCGAAAAACTGCTGGCAGCTGGATGCGGCAAGCTGATGACAGGGCGCTATGGCGCTCATTAGGGGAGGCCTATATCCAGCAGTGGACTAATATAGGCTGATAATGAATCGAATGTTACGTTTCCTAGGCCATCAGACTAGCCGTACTAAACAGAGGTGAACGAATTCACGAATACAGTGACCTTGAATAGGATGAGTCAATTGAACCCAGCCACGGAAAGCATTAAGTAATATAATGACATTTTAACAGGACCAGGGTAAAGCTCGGTTACACTTAAAGATGACGTAGCTCAGAAAATATGAAATAATGCTGGACAATCCACACAACATCATCTAGCCCCAAGTTAAGCAGAACTTGTTTTGTGGAAATGTACTAGAAACTGACATTGTGATATAATAATGCTGATAATAATAATAATGCTGGACAATCCACACAACATCATCTAGCCCCAAAGTAAGCTACTCAAAGCTTGTGTTATTATGAGTACTAGATAACTGATATTTTTTAAACATTATATCTAAAACATAGATAGATATTTTAAAACACCCAGACCATCGTAACAAATTTCTGCAGATCGTACACAAATTTGTTCCGAGGAGGGAATCGAACACGCTACATCTTGCATCGCAGGCGGCCTTTTGCCCGCTACGCCACCGAGGTGTGAACAAAAGGTAACTAGTAGAGAATTCTTAGAAATTATAATACTTACACTATCAAAAACAAAGCCCTAACCACTTAAGGCCTAGCAACTAAAATACCACTCGAGTCAAAGTGCAAAGGCAAGCCATGTCAAGTGCGTTCACCCCTTAATTCTACACGTGCTCGACTGTCCTAAACACAAAACGTCACATGTAACATAACGGGAGAAATAGTCTTATAACAAATGTAATTAGATTCTAATTAGAATGGCAGATGATTATGAATTGTATACGTTAAGTAAAACCGATAGATAAATAGAGACTAGAAAGAAATGAACTATTTGTGAATGGAATAAGAGTCAGATTAGAATGATGAGTGATCTGTCATCAAAATTATATCTATACAAAAAGTGTAGATATGTTATAATAAACTAAACATATCGCTCCAATTGATTGGTTTTCTATGAGAAACAACTCACGTGATATTATATAGTAGTAGGTTATATATTATACTCGTTTGGAAGGTATATGTTTGATTCACGCCAAAAGATCGGGCTGATTTTTTTTTTTTTTTTATCAACTATATACCTTCGTTTGACCACAATCTCACCTGATGGTAAGTGACGACGTGGCCGAAGATGTATCAGGAAAGTCTAGAAGACACCTATTCACTCTCGTCTTGAAAAGAGTCGGGTTGTAGTTGGCCGGGAAAACTGAAGCAGGCAGCGCATTCCATTCCATTCCTTAGCGGTACGAATGATAAATAATAATTTAATTTTTAATGATAATTTTACAGAGGTTGACCTTGTAGGTAACAAATATAGTATTTTTATCAAATAAATCAGTTCCCATGGCATATATATAAACTTTTAACGTTTCCATAGATAATATAGTACATCTTCATTACATTTTCAGTTAGGTTTTTTTTGTCTTGGCAAAGGAATGGGAAGAAAATAACGAACATTTTAATTTCAAGTAATGAACAGTGAACATTTTATTGATTTGTGTTTTTTTTATCTTAGAAAAGGAATGGGAAGGAAAAATCGATCATAATAAGTTTCAAATAAAAAATAGTTAACTTATTGAATACCTATAGAATTTATAAAATTGAATCATAAGATTTATAAGTCGAGGAGCATAATTTTCTATTGCAATTTTGCAATTCAACCTAAATTTTTTTGTGTAATTAACACGAATACGAAGAAAAACTAAGTTAATTACGGAAAACATAATGTGGGGCACAAACATTTAAAATGTAATTTAGAACTTAGATAAAAGAGGCCTTTTGTCTTATTTGGAACATGACACACACATTTACTTATATATTATTATATTAAATAAATTATTATTCCTCAACACAGACAGGGCGCTATGGCGCTCATTAGGGCAGGCCTATGTCCAGCAGTGGACTAATATAGGCTTATGATGATGAAGATGATTATTGCTCAGTAGTGTCAATTCTGGGGCTGAGACCGATCGATGATAGTATCGTGACGTATCGGAAATGTCTCAAGGTTATTTCTTTCCCATGGGAACTGAATTATGGGGTGAAAATTAGCCTATGTTTTATTCCAGGGCTAGAACTACGTCTATTCAAAATTTCAGTCTGATCCGTTCAGTAATTTTTGCGTGAAAAAGTAACAAACGTCCATATATCTATACATATAAACGTTCGAATTTCGCGTTTCAAACTTTTTAGTAAGGATCTGCATGGTTCCCTATCCTCACAAAAGAGGCGCTTTAACAAATCTCATAGAACTTCTTGGAAGAGAATTCAAATGATGATTTGAAATTCAGTGAATATCGTGACAACATGACTACAAAAAATATAAAGATCTTAAGAAAAAAGTAAGAGAATTAACAAGCTTAGGATTTCCCTTAAAACGGTATTTCACTACACGATATTCAGGGCCCGGTAGTTAGGGCGATTAGCAAGGCTTGCCGGGTCCCTTAGGGACCCTAAATCTTATTACACCCCTCTTAGTTAGGGTTAGGGTCCCTGAATATCGCGTAGTGGTAGGCCTTTTACTAAACAATATAGTCTATAGTCTCAACCATAATATATTACTGTAATATCAATCCTTGAAATTGAACTTCTGTCATTTAGGTCATAGTACAAGTTTATAAGGAAATATATTACCGTCAATCAGTTTTTAGGTCAAAGCATAAGCTTCGCAGAACACAGAACTGTGTCAAATGGAACGCATGCGTTTTAGAGGGAAAAAAATGACAGTATTTACTTTTCATTTTGACATATTATCCTTCCTCGCATACGCTATAATGAGGTAGAGCATTGGTGAACAATTTTAGAGAATTCTTATTTTAAAATATTCATAAGGATAGTGTTACCAGCCCATAAATAATTTGGCGTGTTGTGACCAAACCGAATTCGATTTTTTAAACCAAACATGTGTATTGTCCATGTAATCGAAGTCAATAAAATACGTATTAATGATATTAATGATACCAAAGTACTAGGCAGATCTTGATCAAATTCATATGGGACTACATGAAAAAGTACAAGCTTATATATAAAAAAAGATTATTTAAATTTAATTTAACCAGTTCGTCGTGAAAAAATTTTTAAGTATGGTAATAGGTATAAAAAATAATCAAATTGAGGATCTACTTTCTTTGAAGTTGGTCGAAAAGATCCAATAGCTGGGTGTTTAAAAAAGGAATCCTAGCCAGATATAAAGAATACAATAATGATAAAACTAAATAAACATTCGTTATCAATGCATAATATACTTCAAAGCTATTTACATTCAAAGTCCTAGCTCTATTTGAACTAAATTAATTAATTTTTATCGTATTCCACTATTTCAAATTCTAGTTACAGTTTCGACACTAGAATAATTACTTTCGATTGCTTTAATTACTATAATATCTTCAATGTACTAGGTCATTGACCTCCATTTTTCCGCTTAGTGAAGAATCATCTTCAATCTTTCACTATTTTGATCACTATAAAATGAACAAGCAAAAAAAATATATATACCTCTTTGCGTTGGTAACACAGAGGCTCCAGAAGAAAGTATACAAAGCCAAAATTGGGAAGATATCGTCAAGGTCATCTGAGTTGAAAAGGGCTAGAGCTCTATGGCTATACATGGTTTTCAAATATCGAGCTCTACAACTATTCGTAATGTTGGTAGGAATTCCAAGTTTTTTTATGATTATAATTTTGAATTTGGAGTAGTTATCACGAATCATGGATACGAAATTATTGTAAGTAATTAACCCTTAACGTAATCTAATAAATATATATTTTTGATTTTATTAATTCGTGATAATTCGAAATCGAACCAGTAGATAACTTATTTGTTTTATCGTCGATTATTTTATAAAATTTTAAATAGATTAGTAAATAGTAAGTATTGAATTATTTAGGAAAATGAAAAGAATATCGACATGATTTAAGTAATCCTAAAATATTACGACCATAACGGGACTTGAACCCGCAACCTTCCACTCAGTACGGTAACGCACTGATCAATAGCGCTACAAGGTCACCCGTCGAAAATCTTTACTAGCTTCTATAGACTGAAGCGTTTGTGAGATCCCTAGGGTTTACAAGGGAGATACATCCCTTACTCATGAAATGTCAAGATTTCTTTTATGAACCATAGAAAGGTCTATCGTTGATAAAAAAAAGTAACGTTCGACCACAATCTTATACAAACTATAACAGAACAGTACCTCTTATAGAGTTCGCAGCTTTCTTATCCATGAACATTCCACTCATCCCGGCTCCGAACATTCCATCGCTGCTGCCTGGAGGCGGCGAAGTACTGTCTGCCACGGAGCCCGAGATATCCATCCCCATCTGATGGTTCATCATCCTCACGTCATGGGGCTCCTGCTTCACCTGCTGCAGGTTCTGATGAAGCAGCGAAGAGGCCGAGGAGTGGCCTCCATGCTGATCGGGAGGCCACTGCGACCCGAATAACTCTTGGAACTGACTGTTATTCATTCTCCACCAGCGAATCCTATTCGCATGTCGGATTTGACTAACTAAGTTTGTTTTGTCGACTTTGTCGGTAAGGCAGTTTAATTTTTACACCATATATTTTGAACTATGGCAGTGTCTGGTCAACTATGTTGTAGCACCGGGGTTTAGCTGATGTATATGTTTCGGCCCAGCGGGGAAGTGAGATTTCTTTTTGCGAAGTTCAGTTCAGGTATTAACTTTTTAAAAAGTAGCAAGTTTTTTGGCATTTTGTCTCCGTGGTTACTTTTGTTAGTTGTCCTTTCGTCTTAAAACATAAGGCACTGTTTATTGTATTTTCACTTGTTCCCGTAAACGGCAATATATTATCAAAAACGGAAAATATCTGTAAAGAGAAAATCAGAGCAGAAAGAAGAATTTTGTCAAAGTTTTTTTTTGAAAGAAATTTCAAAATGCCAATTCGAATTTAGGGTTAACGATTTTAGCTGACTGAACTTCCGCTCAGAAAACTAAAATCTTTTTCCGAATTACGTCGAACACAAAAATTTAAATTTGATTTTGAATAGTTGTCATTCCACGTTCCATAATTCCGTATCCGATCACTTCACAAGGCACAGTCACTTTAATAAAATAGATGCGATCACCTCACTGCTGAAAAAATTTGTACGTTAATTCTTTGTACTATAGGTTGTGCACAACCCGGCTGGAGACGGCAGCTGGCAAGTTCAAAGATGTTGACGCCAGCGCGGCCCGATCGTGACTGACGCATTGACGAATCTTCGGCCAGGCTCACGAAAAATTACATATTTTTTCATTCCAACCGAATAATCAACTTAGCTCTACTAGTCATAGTTCAATCGCACAAGCGCGCGTCGCGACCGAGGAAAAAAATTCCATCTTCCTTCAAAACGCAAATTTAAGGGAAAATTCCTTCAAGGAGGCGCGACGACACCACTGGAGGTCCCGAATGTTGAATTAAAAGTAGGAAAATGTATGTAATTGCAGGGCAATTAAGATACAAAAATTGTTAGTGACTGCTCCGGTCGTATGCGTGTGTGCGTGTGACGTGTACGGACGCAGCGGCGCGCGCACACAGACGAGCCGGCGTCACCGCGGGTCGTCGACCCCGGGACCCAAACAAAGTAGATTTCGGTGAAATGCTGTTGAACTCTAGTTTTGAATGTGGAATCTCTGAGCGCTGTTACGTTGCTTTTCCTGGCCGCAAAAATTTGGCAACATCATTCGAAATTTGAATTGATTGTATTTGAATCTTCTTACATTCGAACTTTAAAATTTTATGCAACAGCAACAATCGTCGTTTTTATTATAAGGTGGCGCGTAACTAATGTCACACCAAATTTTTGACACATTTTAAAGATTTTTTTGCAGTAACTTTTGAAAAAGTAAGTGAATGACAGTTTTTCCAATAGAATTAAACAAATGCGTAGCAAGGCGTAGAGTCGATGTTAACCGGTCAGTGACCCCGGAAAATTGTGTTGTCAACCGCAAATAAAGGAGGTGTTTTGTTTATTTCTATTCTTTTATTGTTAGGGACATAATAATGAGTGGTACCTACTTTCAGAGCACTTTATCACACTTATCTTTAAATAACATCTTATTTTTACAATACGTATTTTATACAGGTAATAATTTACCTAAATTCTATAACGTATAAATATTATACCTGTTCATAAAGTAACACGCTAAAAATAAGAGAGATAAAAAATATTATTTATACAATTGAAATGATTGCCTACTCATTAGAATATTTAAATAATAATAAATTTACCTCTCAATTGCTTTTCTTCTGATCTTTTGTAAACCTATATTTTTATAGACTATTTTTTGTTATACTATATTTTTTATGTTAATAAAGTTTAAGTAACGAGTTCTCAGGAATAAGAATAATTAAAAAGTATACCTATAATGTTACAGTAGAAAAATTAAAAAGAACTACAAATCAAACATTTTTCCAAAATCATAGACCAAAATAAAGCAAATAACAATGCACCTACTAACTTCAAATAATTTTAACAGTATGTTAGCTCATTTGTTTCAGTTTTAAATACTAGTATTAATATATTTCTATTTTTCGATTGTAATTTCCTCTTCAGTAATAAAAATCTTTAATTATATCAACCTGATTAACTCTTAGACCAATTTCAATCCTATAAGACCTAAAATGAGTCATAAAAGCAATAGTAGTTGGCAACTGAAATAATTAATTTCCATAAAGAATCTAAAACCATCATGGTTGTAAACATTAAATGAAAACTAAAGCACTAAACTGAATCCAGGTTTAAAGGACTTTTAGAAGACCTATAAAAGGTAGAAATAAGTTCTTCCTGAAAAACTGGAAAAGCAAATAAAGGAAGATGCCGGCGACCTTGCGACAGACAGAGACGAAAGACGTGACGTCACGATCCATCTCCCTGTCTCTCTTTCGGCTAACGACCTATTGATTTTGGACCACGTGTTGGAAAGAACTTTTCATTTTGTTAGACAATTAATAACAATACATAAGCTTATCTAGATATTTTTCTTCATTTTACTAAAAGTCACATGCTTTATTTCCTGTAGATTATACAGGATTCTTTGACATATGAGAGTGTAAATTGCCTGAAAGAGAGCGCTATAAGTGAAAATGCCACTGATTGTGGCAATCAAATTAATTCGTTTTGAGTTATTGTTGTATATCATGTTTTGATGTTGCAATAAAGATCATTAATTCATCAAAAAATTCAAAAAAGTAAAAAAAATGATTTTTTTACTTCAATTTTTTAGGGTTTCTTTACTAAAGATGCTAACAAAAAACCTTTACCCTGTTAGGACTTTCTTTCTAGTAACGCTTTTGAGCAATTTTTTTTAGAGCAAAGTTAAATTAGTTCTATTTTACTCATTTTCTCAAGTTAAAAGAGATGGGAGTTAATCATCTATCTTTGCAAGAGAGTAACTTTCCACCACGCCGACAAGGCTATAATCTGTCAAAATCTAATAGTCATTGATCACTGACTAATTTGGAATGATTGAATAGCCCAAACAACCGTACCAATCGCTGTATTACTCATAAAAATTACAAAGTCATCAATAATGACACCTGTCAAAGTAACACCAACATTGACAGTTTTTGCTGTCATAATGACGAATCTATCTGTAAGGTTTTTTGAACCCTTTCGGATATATTACAATAGGGGAACCTGGGGACACTTGATCCCTTGGGAGACATGATCACCCCCTTATATATCGAAATCTATACTAGTTTTTTAAATGCCGACTTAGCAACATTGTAGCTCTTTGATGGTTTGGAATTTTAAACGTGATACTGACATTCGTACATAGCTAACATCTGAGTATTAAAGGAAAAATGGTTTTGAAGACATTGATTCTTTTTTTGTAAGTTTATATTTTGGTTTATTTGAACAGTTTTTGATATAATAATTCTTGTTTGGTTTGAAAAATAGATTAGAAATTCAGTTAAGAAAGTGTATTCTAAGTTTGTTCTAAGCAATTGTTTTGGTTTCTTAACTTTTTTTAAATTTTGTTATAAGTACTAGGGACGGGGAGACTTGTTCCCTATCTGTTAGGGGAGACTTGATCCCGGGATCAAGTCTACCCAAATTGATTTTAGGTACTATTTTTTATGTTACAAGTTCTTTTCTACGTAAAATGCCCAGTATTTACAAGAAAAAGAAAGCTTAAAGCGTAGGCGGAGTTCCTATTAATTATTATTGTATACTTATTTGCTAGAATGTTGTTTAATATAATACAAGCATAGTCGCTAATTTTTTGTTCAAAGTTGCTAGAATGTTGTTTAATTTTATAAGTACAGTCATTTAATTAGTATTCAAAGTTGCTAGAATGATGTTTAAAGTTATAAGTACAGTAATTTAATTTGTATTCTTAGTTGCTGAGCTACTTTTCTGAAAATAGAGAGAACGATTAGTAGGTATAAGTAATTTTCAGTATTCTAATGATTGGACACAAGATTTTGGTAAATTTGAGGCTGGTTAAATTATAAAAACATCTATATTAATTATATAATCTAGTGATCTATACCTACCGGTTCATAATTAATTCAAAACATATAAATTAAAGACCATTAAACTTTTAAATTCTACTTAAAAAGTAATTATAATTAAAAGTATTTCTACTGAAAATAGTTTAAAATTTCATAGAATACAGAACAGGCATCCCCTAAAATTATAAATACTTATTAAAAACAAGTCATCTAAGGAACAGGGATACTTGATCCCCCATGATCAAGTCTACCCTACTGCAGTGAACAAGTCTCCCAGAATAGGGGAGACATGATCCTTTTGCCGACTTTTTTTAAAATTGTTGTAGTTAAACAATTACTGTCTTTAATTGGAAAATAACAGTTGTATTTAGTTGGTACTGAAATTCTTTATACTAATCGTTTAAAAAATGTTAACATAAGCTTATAACTTTTGAGTTATTTGGTAAAATGTAAAGTGGTGATCAAGTCTCCCCAGGTTCCCCTAAGCTTAGTGTTATTCAATAAATGTGAACTATTTCAACTTCTTGGTCGCTTTGATGCTGTATGTACCTATATTCAGAACACTTTTATTTTGCGCGTCTAGTCAAAAATTTTCTCAATGGAATACCTTTACCTACAAAATAATCTGTTTCAGCGAGTGAAGATTCAGTAGGATGATAAAAAATGTTGATGTAAAAATGTCTTCCATCTTCGACTTAAAACATAAAAACACGCTGGATGTGTTTCTCTCATACATATAGCTGCAAATTGATGCAATATTTAGAGATAATAAATCTCAAAGTCAAACCGCAATAAAAAGCCTTCTAAATTCAAAAATGTCAAACGCCTTACCTTAATCATTTTTCAATTCAATTTATAAAGTCATTTCATGCCACCGTCAACCCCATATCATAATTAATTCATGCTTGCAATGTCATTGAATTTTCAAAATTGGAATGAAAACGTTCCACCCACGTGCCATTATGTGCACGCAATGCTGCGGTGACAAAAATGGCGGTTTGGTTTGACCTATCGAGGTGTCAGAAATTACAGTCTGCCTGTTGCACGACTTTGCACAAGTTAACGGGCTCAGAAATAAACTGCCGATAGAAATAAAAACTTAGAAGAACTTACAACTTTTTAATTGTAAAAGTTATTTTATGTGGTTTCGATATATTTCCTTCCAGTTGGTCACAACATAATTTATACTAATTATTAGAAAGGGTAGGTAAGTAAATTGTATGACTGAATATTTAAACAAAACACATATTTTATTCTGTCCATTTTCTTGCATAGAACATCCCTAACCTACTTTTACATGACTGAAAAAGCATTGGTCTTTGTTCTGTATTTCTCAATTTAAATTTCGACAAGCGAATTCTTTTGAATTTCGAATCAGCAGAATGACATTCATGATGAGGCAGCATTTTCGTACAATGTCTTAAAAAGTCAATGAACTCAATGCATTAGTTGTTGCTTAATAAAATGGACGACATGACAAAATATTGCCACCACAATGAGAAATCACTTTTCCCAAACGTTTTTATGTAAGTTACTAGCTGCGCCCCGCGGTTTAATTCACGTAATAATTGATGAAAGTGCTTAGTCCCTGTCTGTAAATTTAATCCAGATCTATTCAAAATTTTAGTCCGATCTACTGTGCGACTACGTAAAAACCAACCATCCATAATTGACATATGAAAGCCTTTTCAGTGGCCTTCGTAATTTACGAATGGATAGGAAATCACAGTCCTAACAAAGTACCTATACGGGTTTTAAGAAACAATAAACCAACTTCAATACCGCGCGCACTGTTTACACTCGTTACCACGGTAACGATAACACCAATAAGTTAACCTTTTATGAATAACATCGATTTGTACAATTCTTCGATTTTTTAAAACCGTAAAATATAAACGGGATCGCCATTTTAAATCAAAAAAAAAATATTTCATCTTTCTAGCTAGTTTTAAATTTTGAATAAAATCTCTTCAGTATTTTCCGCGATCAGTGTTCTTTACATACAATAGTAAAATACATTCTAAAAGCTCGGAACGTTTTATCCAAAATGTCACAACCAAACATCTATAGCAAAACCAAGCATCCACAGCAAATGCTAAGCATGGTAACTAAACAGTACAATAGTCCGCTATTATAGCGGCTTTGCAGCTTATAGCGGATTATTCGAGACAGTTTTGTACGTGCATGACATGAACAGTATTTAGACCTCCATGGTGCAGTGGTTAAGTGGCAGGTAAATACTAAAGGTGCTGATTCAAAGATAATTCGGAGATATTTTATATAATTTTTTTGGCATCATTGTGTAATATATTGTAAGTAAACACCTAGGCTTTGTATAAGAGATACAATGGTCCCAAACAGGGCATGGCATATGGGTAGGTACTTATTTGGAATGAAATTGGACCGGAATTCTCGAAAGTTCTCTAGTAAGGTTCATAATAGAAAAAAATATCAAATTATGTACATAGATTGTCGCAGTCGCAAATATTCGTTCCAATTGGGATTTTATAAAACAGATGATCCCACAAAAATCACAAATAAGTATAAATATAGATAGTACAATATAAAATATATATTTAAAATGGCATCGTCAAAAAATTAAAAAAGTTTATGAAATAGGTACAATCGTAGAGAACGAGTTATAAAGATAAGTATGTAGAAAGTTATGCAACTTATTTATAAATGATGTCAAACTGGCATTAAAATATTTGAAAGATGTTCCACTTTATCATTTTGACATTTGACATAAACGGCCCAGTTGGAATTTGACGTTTGACACGAGTCTGGCGCCAAAAATAAAAACAAAACACAACTTTCGAATTCAGAACGGAAGGAGTTTATCCAGATTTCGGGTGCTGGCGTAACAAAAATCGAATTTCAAATTTGGCGCTAGAACGCGGTCGTTCAACGAACTATGAACTATAGTTTGAACTTAGAATGACCCTTTTCGACGATTGCGAACACTTATGTCATTTGTGACATGTACTCAAGGTACTTAATTATTAGGGTCAGTGCACTAGGTTACTACTATACCTACCACTTTTTAAAAATTTACAGATTTTTAAAATAGAACAAAAGGTCATCCAGCATTTCCTTTCCCTAATTGTTATTTCAAAATACTTAGCGATGATGATGCTGACATTAATTTAATGTTTTGCACCACTCCTGTAAATTACTGTCAACGATGAAATTAATGATGTTCTTAATAAAAAAAAACAAGAGATAAAACTCTTTGAGTATATTTAATAATAATTCATATTCCTGATTATTATACTTAAATAAATAATCTTATATTAATTTAAATAGGAAGTTAAAGAAAATGTGAGGAGATAGATTGATACTATCACCAACCCAATAATTTGGCAACTCGACGATCAATATTGGCCGCTATCAAATCTCTAGGTTCGTCGGCCGTTCGACGAACTGCCGAAAAAGTTCAACGCCTTGTCTATGCCACAGTGCAGCGCGAATTCCTATTTGAATTTCGAATCTCTGTTTCCGCGATTTGAAATTGAGATTCGAATACTGAATTTTAAGTTGCGAAGGTTTGAGAATGAGAAAACTGCTTTGGTTTTCGGAGCTTTGTAACATTTTATATTTTATTACTTTTGTAATTTTATGTAGGTACCTAAGTAGGTCTAAATCATTTCAGTAAATGTTAGAATATTATTTGAACTTTTCTATAGTATAATAGTATAATATTCTTTCATGTGTCCTTTAAGTTTCGTTAGTTTTTTTCACAGTCGTAAAATAGCCTGTGTAGTGTAGGGTGTACAAAAACGTCCATCGAAAAAAATATGTAGAATTGATACTTGATTGACAAAGCAGTTGTTTCAAACAAGATCGTGGTGATTGAAATAATGATTAAATAATTAACTATTTGACTTCAGGATGTAAATCATCGAATACGCGGACTACAGATAAAAATCTAGCTAAACATAAAAAGTGCGTCTCTATTTAATTTTATAGGTAATTACAAATTAACTAGGAACATCACTTACGAATAACGGTAAAAAAACAATTTAGATAAGTATCTATATTGTTATTTTCCATTGTTTTTGATGATACGGACCAAGTAAGAAGTCTACTTTGGTCTGATGATATTTTTTCCTTTGGAATTATTTTTCATGTACAATACCGATAGTACATTATACACATTTTTTTTTTATATACATACATTTTTTTTTATTTCTAACCAAAAAAAACAGATGCCTAGGTGAGGAATAGACAAATACAATGAGTTGCGTCGTTATGAGTGATCTCTTTCAGGCAACCAGAGTGATCAAATAGGTGAGGTATTGTCCAGAATAATTGTATACCTAGTAATAATAAAAGAATTGACTTCTAAAAATAAAACTTCATTTTTTTGTTTTTTTTTGCAGTTGACAATTTTTTTCTCCTTATTTTTTTTATATTAGAGGAACTGCAGCACAGCGACAGCGGTGTAATGCAACCAGCGGGCACGCAACGACTGGTATTGATATGGATCAGTACTACCTCTAGAATCTAGACTAATTTCAACCGTCTACAGCTCAATTGTTTCAATTGTATATACTAGTTTTATTTTTTTTTCTTTTCCTTTATTGTAATTTTCTATGTTTATTATGTGGTTTTTTGTTACTTATTTATTTATTTTTTTTGTTTATTAGGTGGTTTTTTGTTAGGTTTTTTATTATTTATTTATTTAAAGAAATAGTTTTGTATCTAGCAACGTCGTTTGTAGCTACAATGTACAAATCCAATGTTCTTTCTTCGGGAGACAAAAATACAAAAAACTTTATTGGTAGTTGAGCCAAAACATTGTATTCAAAATAACAACGCCTAAACGAAACAATACCCTTTAAAAACCTACTACCACTACTACTCTTTCAACCCAAAAATTCACTTTTTCCCGCCACAATAACTCATACCACCCTATAACAATTAGTCACCTGTACTAGTGCGCATTCTTACGCACACAAGTGCGTAAAGTGCTATGTTAGTGTGCGCGTTCACATCGGTTCAGCGAACCCTGGTGCGCAGTGGGGCAAGCGTTGACCCACCACGTGGGCTGTACGCAGACCGACACCAGCTTCCCGGTTTGAAAAAAAGCGCGCGGATTCACGTTCGAGGTTTGAATCTGCCGAGTTTTTAAAGTGATCTTTTTTTATTTTTGGTTAAAACCGATGGGAGTTTGTTTTTTCTATTTTTTTATTAACTATCGTAGAGCTGGACACTTTTATTTGAAAAACTCACCAGAAATTTGAAAGGTGTTCGAGTTTACAACAGGTTGGTACATAATGGATATTAGCAAAATTTACATTTAAAAAAAGTGATAACTATTATTCAAATAAAAAGATTGCCAGTATTAATTTACTTTTATTTTACATACATGAACTCTAAACCAGCAGACTTCTATTTTTGTCAGAATCTGTAAAAAGTTTCACCACAGCAAAATAATTAAATTTACAAGAGAGAAACAGAAAAATCCATAAAATAATCCACACCCATCAGCGAAAAGAAACAAGACAAATTCAATCTCTACCCCCAAAAAAACAAGATGACGCCTGCTAGTCGCGTACCATAAAAGAAAGTGTTACATTACGCGAATAAGTTTTATGGTACGGATTGTCTGCCGGAAACCGGGGCATGTGTGTTTACAGAAGGTTAAATCGAGGTTTTTAACACGAATTTTGAGAATCATCTTGTTTGCAATGCTCAAAGAGTGACTGAGAGAGAGTAACTGAGTTCAAGAAGCATAATAGAAACTGAAAAAATAAAACAGGACCTGAAACTCAGACAAAGTTATCAAAAAAATCTAAGTGTAAGGAATGTCCTTAGATATTTTTAAGATTCTTTATTTTATTTGTTATTGTTCTATTTTAATGTTGTCTTCCACAGTTTTAACAATAAATAATTACCTCAGTACATTAATTACCTGTAATGTTAGCTCTAAACTTACCCTTAAACTTTTAAGCAATTTTTTAACGGATTTCCTTAAAAGCATTTTACTGTTGTCAGAGTTAGTTTTTCATCTTCGCCAAATATTTTTAGAAATTGGTCATTATTGTTGGTTTTGCAAAGATTAAATTGACTTACTTGGTGAGCCATCAAATAACAATAAAATATTGAATCAGCGTCTCGAAATAACGCATGATGTATTAGTGATATCATCAATATCAACTTATGGTAGAGAATACTACAATTAAGAAAAGAAAAAAAATCAAACTAGTATGTATTTACAATTGAACTACCTGCAGATTGTTGCTAATAATTTATAGGTAGCTCAATTGATCCATATTAATACCAGTGCTATTCATCAAAAATTAAAACTATTAAACAAAAACGAGATGATTTTTAACAGTTTATGAAAAGTAGCCTATGTTTTACTCCAGAGCTAGATTGCGTGAAAGAGTAACAAAAATCCATACGTACAAACTTTCACGTTTATAATATTAGTAAGCAATTAAGGATTTCATTTTCAAAAAGTGCGAAAAAAATATCCAAATCGAATTGGTCGAATACGAACTAAAGTTTAAATCATTCCACTTTCAAATTTCAAATTGGTGTTACTAAAGAGTTCTACACTAAGTTCTATTTTCAATTTTCCCACGATACTTCCATATTTTCATCTAGGGTTGTCGACTTGTAGCACCCGGAAGTATCGATTTTTTCTATCGATAAACGTAAGGTCTGCTACCCCAGAGGGAGCGACCTCAAGGGCGTTGTACGTATAACGACTTGGGGGCTGTGACACGTCATTCTGAAAGAAATAGAACTTCGAACTTTGGGTTGAATGTTTGGGAAAAGCGAGGTCAATAGAATCAAGAGCAAATGAACTTTAGCGTCGATTTTAATTTACTTTTGGTGTAAGAAGTTGAATTCGTAATGATTTTCAATAAGTACGGGATAATTAGGATGATTTGAGAAATAATTTGACGTTTTTTAAATAACTATAAACCGACTTAAATTCTTTGAAACAAGTATGATAAATAATTAATATAATCGATCTCAATTAGTATACGTAGTAAGTGGTAAGTAGTAAGAAGTACTAGTCAAAGTTAATCAAATTTTTAAGGGACTACTTAAAAATTTAGGTCCTAAATAAAAACAGAATCATCAATATCAGCTGTTCACCTTGTAAACAGTTATGTTTTGAGGTAAAACACAAAACAGTTGCATTTATTTTATTACAGTTGAAAAAGGTCTCTTATTCTTAAGTTAGTCGGTCTTATTTTTAAGTAAATTAAAACTACTTACGAAAAAAACGAAGCATTCTTTATGTCAGTTAGAACAAAAAATAATTTCATTTCTCTTTTAGACTGTGGGTGTGTTGTGCAAAACATATAAATCCTCCTTGGTCACCACAAAATTCAGAAACGTTCGATTTCGAGAAAAATTTTCCTATTACAATTTTCTCATGTTGGCACCTACTTCAAAACACAAATGCGTAGGAAAATCCTTACGCAAATAAAAAAATATCAGAGTTGAATGAACTACACATTTGTAGTATGTAATTACTTTTTATAAACGTTTACATATCTATATTTGTAGTATAAGTATGAGTAATAATCGTTATAAGTATCAGTAGAAAAGAATATCAGTTGAACTTATTCATAGGCTTGCGGCCTTGATGTCATTGAACTGAGCACAGCTGGCCTATAAACTGTTAAGTTATCTGTGTTACAGACCCAATAGAAACAACTAGATTGTCTGTGTCACGTTAAAAAGGTCATAGAAACATCAATGGGATCTCATTACAGAGGATTTCACAGATTATTCTTTTTCAGTCATGAACTATGGTACTACTACTTCCTATATCCTTAGTTTTCGGTGTTTACTGCACTACAAACATTGGATATTTGCATGAAATGCTGGTTGGTAAAATAGTGAATCTTAATTCAAAATTTTAAAAAGTATACGAACAAAACATCAATGGATCTATTTTCATTAAATGCTGGCTGTTATGATAAAGAGTCTTAATTCAAATTATATAAAATCGAAGGGGAACCACATCAATAGGAAACTGACATGATTTGTCAAAATTCTCCTAGATTTGTCGTTTATTCAGTTCAATTTTAATAAAACGAAATAAATTGGATTGTGTCTACACTTTGGCAGTAATTTAATAAAAAAAATAACCTTTTTTGCAGGGTTGTTATATTGACAATCGTTAATTGAAGAATAGAATTTGCTATGATCATATAATATAATTCTAATATTAGAAAGCGAAACTTAGTTGCCCTTTTTAAAAATATGTAAGAAATAATGCTGAACAATTAGCACCTCATCATCTATCCACAAGCTACAGATAACTGATAATCCAAATACATATACTACATATACAGATATATTATATACACAGAAATCACCCTGAACAAAATCCTATAGATCGGACAAACATTATTTTCTCTCGATATACCTATAACTTTTTCAAAATATATATATATAAAACTTTTTAAATATAAAAGCTATAAGATTTCTTACTTATTTAAAAACTAGACGCTTTATTATACTTTCTTCTACATTTTACATTCATCAATTTTTAAAATTGACTTTTTGTATTTTAATTATTTTTAACATGATGTGTGCTTATTTATTTATATTTTATTTATTAGTTTTATGCATGTATTTGTAATCTGAAATAAATGATTAATAATAATTATACTTTCTTCTACATTAGTCATTCATGCGAGTGTATTATCAAACATTGAGCAACAAATTACCAACCAACCTGAAATGTTTGCCTAATTATGCGGTACTTTTCGGCATCATAGGTTGGCAACCCTAACTCTAAATTACTAGCATGGCCTTGGAGGTCCGTTGAACTAACATACGAAATAATTTCATGGGATTTGCCTTTACAGGCCTGTCATAGATACAGTTCGTTATTTGTAAATATAAATGCCGGAAACACTCACCAAATAAACATTTATTTTCTAAGTCAAATGAATAAATAATTTCATAATATAAAAAAATCTAAGGGATGAGATATTGTAATTCGAATTTCGAAATAAATTCGACTCCAACCCTCATTTGTTACCAAACTATTCCATTTTCAAAAATTCATTCTAAAATGTTACAACGCATGTTTAAAAATCTGGAACCCTTATAGTATGTATTTTAGTGCCTTTTTATTGAAATAAAATAAAATAAATCTATTTAACAATAATATTCTCATAACAATAGAAAGTTGTTCCAATTATTACCTATCTGTGTTTTATATAAGGAACAAAACGTGCAAAGACACAGGCGACTAGCAATACATAGTAATAGGTCAGTATCAGTACGGCCAATGACCTGGGGCCAGTGACCTTTCCCGCCAAAATTCTGCCATGATGACTATAGTAGACTCATCACTTGAGCCAATGGACAGATTATAGTAACAATGCTAACTGATTTACAAAAAGGTTGTGATTTTTAAGTTCTATTAACATTATTCGTTATTTTTGCGCTTTTTTTAAAAGACTGCAAAAAATGGGGGAAGTTCCTACCTACCTATCCTCAGAAGTTTTTTTATGTAAAACTCTTTATTTTTTTATTGATAAAACTAATATAATAATAAATTATATCAATCTGTCTTTGACAGATTTAAATTACATTTTTAATTTCGAAAGACTAATCCTGGACATTTGCTATCTATCTACATCTAAACATCACTACAAAGTATAAAATAAAGTCGCTTTTTCTGTCCCTATGTCCCTAAATCTTTGAAACTACGCAATGGATTTTGATGCGGTTTTTTTTTAATAGATAGAGTGATTCAAGAGGAAGGTTTATACGTATAATAAAACCGTGCGAAGCCAGGGCGGGTCGCTAGTATAAAGAAAAGTGTGGTTACTTACTACTTATAACTCAATAACGGCTGAATCGATTTTAATGATCTTTGATTCGTTGGACTCTATATCTCGAATAACAGAATAGTCTAACAGGGTGCGGAGCAAAAAAAAATCCTATTTAAACCGTATTTAAAGCCTTAGGCAAAGCTATTTATCGAATATATAAACAAAATATTAATTAGGATCTATATAACTTAAATGTCATTATTTCACTGTGTTTAAATAAATGTATAACGCATGCGTCAAAATGACGAAGGCCGAATCGAGGCCATTCACACCCAGTGGAGCGACGACCCTAGAAGACGATGACGTCAGAATGACGAAATGATGACGATTCGAAAAACGAATAGAAAATTTTAGATGACCTTGAGAGTTAAAGTTTTTTTTTTCTAAAAGTTGCAGATGGTTGTTAATATTGGATTCTAAAAGAGGATACATATGTAGAATTAACTATAATTAACTTTACCGGGTTTTGAATAAAAAATCTGAGCGTCTGGTCGATGCAACATGTGACCCTTCTTTTCTTATATTATTTTGATAATTATGTACTTACCTATAGTATTAAATTTGACTTGTCTAGGTGCTTATTTTGTAAGCCTAAAGAAATAAAGATATTGATTATTTGATTACCCTCTTGCTGGTGAGTATCTGGCTCAGCGCATCAGCATTGTCATACAGCGTGGCAAAACAGCCAACGTCCAGTAGCAAGATCTAGACTGTTTGCAACCGGCTGGAGTAAGCTCAAATGTTTCAACCGTAAAAACTAGTTTTAATTTATTTCAAGTCTTTGTTTGTAGTTTTATTCCGTAAATAAAGTTCTTCAGAGCATTATGATAGAAAGCCATAATTTACCCGCAATTTAGTAGGTACCGTCTCGAATAGCCGAAAAATCAAAAAGTATTTTCTCTGGTAAGTATCCTGGAAGAAATCACTTTTAGCGACAAGGCCACCGTTTAAAACTCCTCTATTCTACGCATTAAATATCTATATTATGTGAGTACCAAAGAGATTATATTTTCTTTTATTTAGGAAAACGCGTTGAAAGCAGAAGGCAAATGCTACTTATAAAATTGTCTATTAAGGAGATTCGAGAATAGAATAAAAACAAAATAATCAAACATGACGAACAATTGCTGTTATCAGATGATAAAGTCCAAACGGGTCAACGAACTTTTTCGGGTTGAATGAGCCAAAACACGACCAAAATAAGAAGACCTTTCAAATGATCCTGCCTAATTTTGAAAGCAATTTTTGCAAAAAACCACTAAATTTTTGAATTACTTTTACTAAGTTTGTGAAAACTATGGACATAGAGAGATTAAATTAGATTTTTTAAGTTATTTTCTTAGTTCATATTAAGTAATGTTTTCTTTTTTCTGCGGTGGATGAGGTCAGTGTGCCGAAAATGCCGAAATTGATAAACCATTTTGTATAGAGCTCTACTTCCTAGGTTAGGAGAGATATGCGAACGTGTTGTCTTAGGTTAAGTATAGGCATTTTATTTTACATCTATATGTATATATTATTAATATTACGTTACATATATCATTGAGGTAATCTATTTTCTGTCAGTTAAAAACTAATTTTCATCGTTATTAAAGTCAGTATAAGTTTATTAAATAGGTAATAAAACACTTTTTTATAAAACTACATCAGACATTTTAAATAAAACAGCTGTTTAAATTTATGCATGAATTTATTGAATTTATTTTACCGCTTATTTTTATGCATTTGAATTTCTTCCTATAGAATTTATTTTAGTTTGACATTTAAAATTTTATTGATATTTTATAATATTATCGCGAAACCAGAAATAATTTTGCAGTGCAGTAATTTTCTTTTTTAATTTACTACCTAGTTATTCACCTATACTAAAAATGAATGAATGTATGCAAGCAAAAATGAATTACTTACCTTATTTTCATTCATAATCTGCCGGTGGTTTCGAACGCATTGTTTCTATGGAAATGTCTCAAAGCTATTTCTATACCATGGGAACTGATTCAATGGATGAAAAGCCCATGTGTTATTCCAGGGCTAGAACTACTTCTATTGAAAATTTCAGCCTGATCCGTTCAGTAGTTTTTGCGTGAAAGAGGAACAAACATCCATCCATACAAACATTCTCTTTTACAATATTAGTGAGGATACTAAACCAACCCTGAAATGATAACGTAATCTGATAGCCTATCACCTTATCGGTCAATTGGGTTACCAATTTTGCTATCACACAAAATTATTGCAATTTTTTTTTCATTTTGCAAATATTCGTTAGTGCTCGTAATAATCTGCTTGGGAATTTTTTTAGGGTTCTGTAACCAAACGTTAAAACGGGACCTTATTACTAAGACCCTGTCCGTTACAGGCTGTATCTCATCTCATGAAACGTGATAGACAATTACGGCCTTACCAAAACTATAGTTACGCCTTAGACACGTGTTTAACAGTTGTTTAACGTTGTTTTATTTTTATATATTTATATTTATAGTAATAATTGTTATGTAGGATAAGTTTTGCTAAACAACTGTTAAACACGTGTCTAAATCTAAATTGTTTTTTGTGGTAAGGCTGTTGAAATTTTCACAGATGATGTATTTCTTTTGCTGCTATAACAGAAAACAAAAACTAAAAAACAGAATAAAATTAATTATTTAAGGGGGCTCCCATACAACAGACATGATTTTTTTGCCTTTTTTACATAAAACTAGCGACCCGCCCCGTCCTTCGCACGGTTTCTTCACTACATAGTATCGTATATGATATATAAATAAAGTCGCTTTCTCTGTCCCTATGTCATTATGTCCCTTTGAACGCTTAAATCTTTAAAACTACGCAACGGATTTTGATGCGGTTTTTTTGAATAGATAGAGTGATTCAAGGGGAAGGTTTTTACGTAATAAAACCGTGCGAAGCCGGGGCGGGTCGCTAGTATACGTATAAACCTTCCTCTTGAATCACTCACAATCTATTAAAAAAAACCGCATCAAAATCAGTTGCGTACTTTTAAAGATTTAAGCATACATAGGGACATAGGGAACGAGAAAGCGACTTTGTTTTATACTATGTAGTGATGACGGTATCTTAGGATGATGATGGTGTCTCTTATAACTCGGTTTATACTATTTTTAACACGTAAACTTGTATCGTTAGAAATTTCTAGACCTTCCATAGACAACTGTTTCTACCACAGACAACTGAGTTACATCGGGTGCGTTCACCTACCGAATATTGACCCTCGAGACTGAATTTCAGCTTCCTGTAAGCGTTCAGTTGAGCTACATCTAGATTGTTTACAACAGTTAGCAGTTAGCTCAACTATTTCAATTGTAAATACTAGTTCTTATTTGTTTTTATTCTTTAATTGTAATTTTTACGATCTGCAATTTTTTTTACGTGATTCTGAGTTATTTTATACTATAAATTATCTATAACGTAGTATGTAACGTATTAAGTACATCAGTCATCTAGTACCCATAACAAGTCAAAGCTAAGCAGAGCTTGGCTTTGCTTGGCGCTGGAAGATGCTGTGTGGATGCCTCATAGATGCCTTTTTAAAGTCGGTTAAAATGTGACATCACGATATTCTTATGTATTGTTATTTTATGCTCTGAATATAAATAAAAATAACAACATAAAAAAAATCCTACAAATGAAAATAATTTCAAGATTTATGAAACTTTCGGTTTGAATCTTGGAAAGTTCGAAACTCCTGTGAATTCCCCTAATTATTTTTTAAAGTTACGAAGCAAAGATATAGTTTTAAAAATAATTTAAAAATAATAATAAAAAATTAAAAATACAATACAATAATACCTTACTGGCATTCAATATTTTTTATGTAAATTTGTTTTAAATTACAAAAAGAATTTCGTAAAAGAGAAAACTGAAATACTTGATCTACCTAAAGCTTTTGACCCTTAATACAGTAACCCTAAGGTTTCAAGGTCATATCCAAAAAACAGAAACATTCCTATTTTGCTTTGTAACACTATTTGTGACAAATTAGGGGAAAAATAATTAAAAATTTAATAATTCTGGACATCATCTAGCCCCAAGATAAGCAGAGTTTGTGTTATGGGTACTAGATTTCTACAATACATTACATAGATTGATAATATTGATTATATAACGTAAAGTTTTATTAAAAACGAAAATTACAAGCAAGGAATAGAAAAACTTACAACTAGTATATACAAATGAAACCATTGAGCTAACTGCAGACGGTTGCAAACATAAGTAAGGAAGTAACTTAATCTATTTATTAAGTTAAATCACAACATAGTATAAAACAAAGTCGCTTTTTCTGTCCTTATGTCATTGTGTCCCTTTGAATGCTTAAATCTTTAAAACTACGCAACGGATTTTGATGCGGTTTTTTTTAATAGTTAGAGTGATTCAAGAGGAAGGTTTATATACTTATAATAAAACCGTGCAAAGCCGGGGCGGGTCGCTAGTGTACTATAATAGGTACATGAGTATTAAAAAAAATTGTATTTTATTAAGACACACAACAACGTCATATCAGTCATCTAGTAACCATAACACAAGCTCTTCTTAGCTTGGGGCTAGATAATGCTGTGAGAATTAAATTATAATAGATATTTTTAGATATTATAGAAAACTCCCAGAATACTAGAACAATTATTTACACATCATACAAACATGTGCAATTAGGGTTTAAGGATATATAACTCAACTCCCGAATTGAAAACGATCTTCAAACATCTTCTAGAATATACAAGTCCTAGAGAAATAAGAATAAGGTCACTAACCCCGCGGTCAGCGACCTTACAATTTTGGCAGGTTAACTACCGGCCGACGAACGAGAGAGTGAGAGGGGAAATGTTCGATGAACGAAAGAAAGGGAGGGAAAATGACCATGTGATTTTTTGCAATGTTTATAACAGTTGGTATTATTTTGGTGGTACATTTTTCTTCATTGAGAAAGTTGGTTTTATAAAAAGATATTATACATAGCACTTTACATAACACTATTATATATGATATTAACAGGAACCATCAACCAGGGTCTAAGCATAGAGGAAGTATATAGGACGGCCTTATCGCTATGATCAATCTCTTATCAAGTCTTCTTTTATCAAAGTTTTCGTAACAAACTTATACCTATAACAAATACTTGATATCTTAAAGGAATTGTGATTTTAGAAAATCCTGTTGAAACATATTAAGCTAACTCTAGATTTTTTGTACAATCTGGAAAAAGCTCAACTGTTTAAATTTCTCAGCATAAGTCTCCATAGATACACTAGCGACTCCCCCGGTTTTTCACAAGTGTTTTATGCATAAACCTTCCTCTTGAATCAGAATCTATTAAGAAAGCCGCATCCAAAGCCGATGCATAGTTTTAAAGATCATACATAGGGGCAGAAAGCGGGAAGCTACTTTGTTTTATACTATGTAGTGATTATTTGGTCAGGCAAGGTCATTCACACGAGTCAGTGTTTGATAAGAATGAAAAATCGTTAGTATTTGATAACAGTACGTCACACCTATCACACCTATCATTCACAGGCGGTAGAAGTATTTTTGTAGCTGTTAGAATAGACACCCCCTGATCACCTATGTACGTCTGCTGACGAGAGAAGTCGGTTTATACCTAGTCCTACTAATATTATAAACGCGAAAGTTTGTTAGTATGGATAGATGGATGGATGTTTGTTACTCTTTCACGCAAAAACTACTAAACGGATATGGATGAAATTTGGCACAGAGATAGATTATAGTCTGGAATAACACATAGGCTATTTTTATCCCGAAATTCCCACAGGAACGGAAATTGCCGCGGGTGAAACAGCAAGGCGCTGCTAGTTTTTTAATACACGTCAACTTATATTGAATGTTGAACATTTCATACAATCTCGTAGCAAAGTATCCAAAATTTAGTTGTCGAATCGCCTAAATAATCTATTAATCCATCTTTTGTTAACAATATTTTTGAAATAAATACAGTCAGCTAGAGAATAGTTATCTTACACCAAATTATTAATTCCTATGACTGCGGAAAATTTTCCGAAAGGTGCCTATCTACGAATCTATCACGAATCCGACAATTTGTCAGATTTTGAATAAACTTTCCTCAATATTTATTGAAGGAATCATTTTCCTAAGATTCTGCAAAATCAACCAAACAATTCCAGTTATATTTCACAATAATTATTGTTCTGGGTCAATGCCCCACATTTTGGATGAGTCGTCATTGCAAGGAAAATGACGTTTACCTTATTTTGTGAATTAGATTTACGGCATTACTAGACGTAGAATCTTCCTGAAGCTAGATAGACTCTTAAATTTTGGATCAGAGAATCATTCATTCAAATTTCACATTCATATTAATATACCTATCACTTTTACCTCATATTTTCGGCGCTCATTTGTTAATCTTCATTTGTTGTACATATATGGTATCAAAACGGAGCGAATTTACGGGAATGAGTGATTTCACCCACAAATGTACCTATCTGAATTGACCTGCAGAATATTCCAAGATTATCTTGGGATAGCAGATATGAAGAATTTGACACGTCTTATGTTACATAAGTAATAATTTAGCTAATTTTTGGAAAGTTATTTATTACAGAATTACTGCTCTTCGTTATTCTTCGCTAATTTTCATATTTCGAAAGCTGACGATTTAGTAAATAAAAACTTTATATAAAATGTACCAAGAAAAATATAATCGGAAACATCCGATATGAGTTTCATTACGGAAAAAACACTTTCATCTTTTTATCAAAACACTACGTCGTCAGGGACCAACAACCGAAGGCAAGGAGCAACGCACTCGTATTATAGCGCCATTTACCACTCTAGCGGTGAAAATACGAACCAATAACAAACTCTTAGGAAAATCCTTTTTAACCTAGATACCTTAGAAAATACTCCTTCACATGAAAAAAAAAATACGATCCAGGCTCCTTTTCATATAAAATAACTGTAAAAATTACTAAGCATGCATTTTTAGCGTAAATTCCAAGAATGTAATTAGTTATGTAAACACACTTCCGGGGTGGCGCCATCTATTATCAAGTAGCGGAACTAAAGGTCAATTTGTAGTATCAAAGGGCAATGAACTATGACTGAATTGAGATTGAGTTACTATTTTGGGCGCTTATGTATTTGATGAGGTCCATTAATAGCACTTTTAATGTATTTATGTATCTGTGGAATGTATGCGTATATAGTACCTATCTACTTAGCTACAGTAGGTACTCTTATGTCAGTCAGAACTAGGAAATAACTTTATTACCTACATAACACCTGGCTTACCTTCCCATATGGGCCTAAGATGGGAATAGGAAGGAATTCCTAATACACAGGGTTATTGTACCATGAAAGGTTCCCATCTATTGGATCTTCAGGAACCTATATTGGCCAGAGTATATAAAAGATATTTTAATGACCTTGAGAATTATAACAAAATGACTTTATCAACCTTCCTACGAAGAAATATCAGTCTCTTTTTAAGTAAATAAGGGCACAAAATCGATGTAATTTTGCCAAAACCCTTTCTACATTTAACCTTTAACGCATCTAGAATAAACAAAGGCTGGTCATCAAACAAATCAGCAGGTTTGTCTGTTAAATTTGTCATGCAAATTTCGGTAAAAAAGAAATATCTACTAGTAGTATAGATAATTTCATTTAATCATTTGAAGACCATGTCTTTTTCTGATGCCTAACTTCAGATACTGTTCAAATACTACTGTACTGACTGAACTTAATTTACCTTGCTTCATTAGTTCATAACTGTAAATAAAACAACTAGGTAGATAGATTCCTTTGCTTTTTCCTGAGTCACTCAAAATACCGTGGGTTGGGAAGTATCCAACATATGAGAACATCAATTACAGACAAACAAAATTTATTTTCGGCAACCTTAGTCACCTTCATAATAAAAATTACACACAACCGCCATCTATGATCGAGTGGCTGTACTAGAGTTCAAGCAACTCCCGAAAAAGTGCGTTCACCCCGTGTTGGGTTCACGTAACAGCTGATATACATTACATGTCGTTGAAATATTGCGTGTTGATGGTAAAGTACGTTATGAATTGAGTTTACTTACTTTTAGATATTTTAAACTGTTATATTATAATAGAAGGGAAAGGTTATTTCGAGCTAATTAGTCTGTATGTAGTTTCGCCTACAAGGCAGTTTTATTGATGCTAGAATACATCGTATAGATGGCGCTTATTTCGTATAGATAGCTAATAATTGAGAATATGACTTCAAAAACTTAATAACTAGTGCTTTACTCGGCGCTTAGTTTCCTTGGCAACAGCTTTCATTATCTAGGTATAGGTATGTTATTTGCCCATTTCACACAAGTTGATTACATTTTTATTACCAACGTAATAAGCACATAACATAATAAGGCACTGAACGCTTAATTACAATGCAAATAAAAACCTATAGGTATGTAATTGTTAACTTCGATAAAAAATATAACGGGTCATTGCTCTGTACAGCGCCATCTATAACTAATTTACAAAACGTTCACATATCACATATCATAATTAATATATAATTTGATGTCAATTTAATTCAATAAAATTTACTTCTTTAAGGCCGAATATAGTTTTAATAATAACTGTAACCAAAATTACTAAAAACGGTTTTTGTTAACGAAACTTAATTCTGCTACTCGCCGCTAGATGTCACACCAAAACCTCGACTCGTTTAATTGAGTTACTAACAAGTGAAGCTCGATCTTGCGCAAGAGTTTTGTAACAAACGTGATTGTTATCTAATGCATGAGTAGGTACGTAATGTAGGTATGTCAAACAAGTTGGTGTAGAACTTATAAGGTACTAGCGACCCGCCCCGGCTTCGCACGGTTTATTATAAGTACATAAACCTTCCTCTTGAATCATTCTATCTATTAAAAAAACGCATCAAAATCCGTTGCGTAGTTTTAAAGATTTAAGCATTCAAAGGGACATAAGGACATAGGGACAGAAAAAGCGACTTTGTTTTATACTATGTATGCATTTTATACGATACTAAGTACCTTTATGTATGTACTAGGTACAATCAATTACACCAAAATGTATACGGCAAAGGCTTTTTAAAGTTGCCATTAAACAGATCTAAGCATGTTTGATACTCATAATTAACGATATCTAAGTAATTGGTTTTATCTTCTAGAAGGCTCGCGGTTTCACCCAAGTGAAAATTGTTGAAAAGCCTGTTTTATTCCAGGCATACAACTACGTCTATTCAAAATTTCATCCCGATCCGTTCAGTACTTTTGGCGTGAAGATGTTACAAACATCCATCCATCTATCTAAACTTTCACATTTATATTATTACTAGCGACCCGCCCCGGCTTCGCACGCTTTTATTATACGTATAAACCTTCCTCTTGAATCACTCTATCTATTAAAAAAAACCGCATTAAAATCCGTTGCGTAGTTTTAAAGATTTAAGCATTCAAAGGGACATAAGGATATAGGGACATAGGGACAGAAAAAGCGACTTTGTTTTAGTAGTGATTGTGATTTAAATAGTGCCTTCGTTTTGTAAGTACATAGATATAAAGAAAAAATCACGAGATGGCCATCTCGTGATTTTTTCTTTATATGCCATAAAATATATATTTTTCCTATTTGTAAGATAAAACAAACAGTATTAATATATAGATATTATAAGTCTGCTTGTTTTTGTATGAAATATAAACTTATTTATATAAACTTTAGTAAGTTTTTCGACGACAAAATATCTTTTCGCTTTCCATGTCGGCTAGTCTGTTCTGTTCATTAATTGTGAAATATTAATTATTGTAATAATTTTCCTACACAAATTTAAATGTATATTTCAATTCAGAGAAGTGGCCTTTGAATATGATTTATTTACATTAAAAATATCTTTATTAACAACGAAAATTACAAGCAAAGGAATAGAAAAATTACAACTAGTATTTACAATTGAAACCATTGAGCTAACTGCAGACGGTTGCAAACAGACTAAAGGTAGCTCAATTGATCCATGTCAATACCAGTCGGAAGCGTCCCCAAGACACTGACTGCATTACCACGCTGCAGCTGTATGGCAATGCTGATGCGCTGAGCCAGATATTCACCAGCTCTCGGGTCACGCGATTAAAAAAGACACAAAGACCAAATAAGTTTAGAAGAAAATCGAAAAGAGGTTACAACAAACTGGTACGTTTTTGTTTTCCGAAGTAAAAAGTCTACTAGTGTGAGTGAGTGTAAATTAAAACACAAAGTTTAACTAATAGGACCCTGTTAAACAAAGTTTGAGTAAAATAAAAAGTTGTTATACAGAAGGGAAGCCGAAACCTATGCTTACGAAGTTTAGCTTAACTAGCATAGCTGACGTTTCTAATACGATTTTATATTTTTGTTACCTACTTTAAAAAATTGCATAAACGCTGTTTTGCAACAAAATTAATAAATCGAGAGAGTGTAGAAGAGTAAAAAAAATTCTTCCAAATCGATAGATGTCTGACGATGAATTTTTTGGTATTGTACCAAAAAAAATTCGTTGAAGTACCCATTTTCGGAAATTTTTAGAAAATTGGTAACTCCTTTTTTTCTTATGTTCGGTATTTCAAATTTGGAAGCTATCTATCGTTCATCTTGATTTTGTAAATTCCCTCTGACCTCACACTTGAATTCATGTAGGTCACAGTAGGTCACAACCTGACACGTTTTGGCTAACTCCAACGTAACCTTTGACCCAGACCTTGGCTCAAAGAGGTCAAAGTTTCGTGTACTGTGCTCTACTTTGGAATTTCTTGAACTTCTTTTGTGAGCTTACTTCTAAAGAATACTTAAGACATATATTGATCGACTTTTTCCAGGTTGTCTGGCAGAGATCGCTCTTGAGCGATCAGACCGCTTATGTTAGTATAAATGGTTTCTGTAAATTGTTTCTTAGTTTTAAGTGTGCAATAAATAGTTTTCTATCCTTTACTATCATATCGACTTTTAAATAACCGTCTTGTCTTGATAACTTGGAATCGATGGGAAATCCGTTTAGATTGTAGGTTTATACTATAAACTTTCTTCTATTAGACCTTACGGTTATTTTTTTTGTATGTGAAATAAATGTACTTAAGTGAAATAAATTGGTTTTTGGACAGTGAATGTTAAAATATTGACTAAATCTGGATATAATATAAATTTCAAATACTTTTTCCTTTGTTGTCATTACAATTTTCCACTTTTAGTCCCGCAAATAACTGCTAGATCTTAGTTAGTCCCTAATAAATTTCCTCGAAATGCGACAACAAACTGTCAAATCTAACCAATCAAATCGTGAAGATTTCGAATACACGGTACGTGATTGGCTGGAGTCACGAAGCACGGAGTTTGCATACAAAGGAGGTGCATAGATATAGATACTGCAAAGAGTATGCATTCACAGTTGTCTATTGTGTAATAAGCTTAGTTATGTACTTTGCTAGGTACTGAAGGCACAAAATATCAACAGAACAGTAAAGTCTATGTATCCTTCTGTAGAATGGAAGACTTGAAAAGGATACAGAGCTTTTTCTACAAACTATTTTGTTGGTAGATAAATATAAGAAAGTATTTAAAATTTTTTTCCGCAATGGACTGAGTTCCAATATTTTTATAAGGAATAAGTACGTGATTTGACTAATTTCTTTATTTACACCCAATGCTACTTATTCTTCACTACATAGTATAAAACAAAGTCACTTTCTCTGTCCCTATGTATGCCTTAATTTTTAAAACTACGCAACGGATTTTGATGCGGTTTTTTTTAATAGATAGAGTGATTCAAGAAGCCGAGGCAGGTCCCTACTTTCTTTCACTTAACTTAATGTGTTGCAGCCACAACTCTCATAGATTCCATGATAAAAGAGCTTCAACAGAGTCATACATAAACTAAAGTAGAGACAAAGCATAAAATGGAAATATGTTTTATTACAAACTACAATGTTACCTTTTTGAATACCTATGTAGTATCTAGCATTAATTTTGCCTGAAGAACGAATTTTCCTCAAAAAATTACAGTAAATTAGTTACGTATCCAAAGTTATAAAGTCGAGGCCCTAGGTCCGTGGGGTACCTTTTTAAAAAATTATGTGAGCGTCTGGTCGATGCGACGCGTGACCCGAGAGTTGGTGAGTATCTGGCTCAGCATAGCCATACGGGACGCTTCCGACTGGTATTCACATGGATCAATTGAACTACTTTTAGACTGTTTGCAACCGTCTGCAGTTAGCTCAATGGTTATACGAGTTGTAATTTTTTCTATTCCTTGATTATAATTTTCGTTGTTAATAAACTTAAGTTCATTCTTTCCTTTAAATATCATCGTTTTGTTTTAAAAAGCAGACTTCACTAGTAAGTAGATACCTAATATAATTAATGGTTGAAAATTGAAGCTGAAAATAGAACTACATCATTAAGTACTCTTAATTGCAGTCCTATCTACAACTGGAGGGATTCAAGCGAAGTAAGTATGTATATTATGGTGAGACTGAATTTTTTTTGGTAGAGCTTACAAATGTACTTCGCTGTACCCCAAGCCCTTTTTCTCTGTCAAAATAGTACAAATACAACTCAATGGTCAAAGAGGGTTCTAATTCTGACCCCAATGCGCTCCCCTTTGAAACCATAGACGTTTCTATTCTATTCCATATTCAAAACCGTCCCTTCACTTATCGCGGGAAAACTATAGGCTTTTCAAAGACCACGTGGCTTGAAAATAGGTCATCTTTTATCGTGTTGCTATCTCACTCGCGCTTTGTGTCACACAATGGGTAGGAAAGGGATGGAGTATCCCCCTTGCAATGTTTTCCCAAGTTTGTGGTGCATTGTTGCCAGATAAGATAATGTAGAATTGTCAGAAAATTGTGTGGCAGAATGGCTTTGCAAGGACTAGATTTTTAGTTCATTTATGTCTTTGTTACTTTATTATTTTGTGCTATTACAGTTTTTCCCAGGAAATAATGGAATTATGTCCTTTTCCAGAATACAACCAATCTCCTTGTGAAATTTCAGAATTATTCAGCTGGTTATTCGTGAAATGTAACTGACGGAAATATAGAGTCATTTCCGCATAAATATAATATGTTATAGAATGAATAAGGTCCTTCTGGGAAAGCGTGCTCCATCGTAAGCCATATCACTACATATACATAGTATAAAACAAAGTCGCTTTCTCTGTCCCTCTGTCCCTATGTGTGTATGCTTAAATCTTTAAAACTACGCATCGAATTTTGATGCGGTTTTTTTAATATATAGAGTGATTCAAGAGGAATGTTTATACGTATCATAAAACCGGGCGATGACGGGGCGGGTCGCTAGTCTTTACATAAGATTGTATTTTTGATTGAGATTGTAACCAAATGCTCGACCATTCCTAGAAAAAAAGGTATTTAGATGGCACGCATCATAATCTATCGATTCTTTAAAAATTGCTGTATTTTTTAGGTCTAAGAAGTAGTAAATAAACTAACCCATAAGTTAGAAATAAAGAATTTTTATTTGAAATTGCACGGAAGTGTTATCTTTACTTGGAAACCCAGATATCATTTTATCTAGCTTCCAATGTGGTTTTAAAGAATTCGCCATATCTGTTCCCTTACAAAGTCAATTTTATTTCACATTTTTATACAACGCGTGGCTTCAAATTTATTTTACAAAAAAATGTAGGCAACATGATTAGGACCTTGTTTCTTGTTAGTTAATAACTATTTACGGGTATTTATCGAGTTTCTTTACCTATACATTTCATGTGCATCGTTTATTATTATTCTGTCTGTGTGATGTAGGTAGGTGGGTATCAAACATTCTTTGGTTTGTTTTTGTTTTTAATATATACATATTTCATACATAAAAATACTCCATAATTATTAAAATAATGATGAATTATACCATCAAACACCGAAAAGAAATTAAAAAAAACATTCAAAAGTTCATAGAACAAAATTTGAAACACAAGGAGTCCACAATCGCCAATTTGACGTATAAAATATAACGTATGTATGTTAAAAAAAAGTTGTAAATTTTTAAAAAAGGTGTACATCTACGAGCAGGTTGTTTTGTTTTTTTTTTGTAAATTTCATAATAACTACATAGATTTAAACATCATCATAACTTTATATTATAACTGCTAATTGATTACACCTTCCACTAATAGAAATGAAAACTATCATATATTTTCCGTTAGACGTACAGTAATGTTTACCGTAATGTAAAGAAGCTTGTTTTACGATATAGCCTCTGCCCGTGGCTTTGCACACGTTTTCCTGTTATAAAAGTAGCTTATTGTTAATCCAGGCACAGAACTACACCTCAGCAAAATTTCATTTTGATACGTTCAGTAGTTTGGCGTGAAAAGGTATCAAACATCCAGGTATTTTTTGATCCAAACTTTCGTTTTAATTATATTCGTTCATTGTATACTTTAAAAACTAAGTGAAAATAAAAAAAAAACTAAACAGTAAGGAATATTCTTCAGTATTTCAGGTTTAACTTATGAATACTTACTTAAAAGTTTATTAAATTTTAAACAACCAACAGAGCTTTTTTTATTAGGTACTTTCGGAAATACCTAAAGAAACTTTAACGAGAAGTTATTCGTTGATAGAAGTTCACCAGTTTGTTATTATTTCTCATTCCTATGAGTTTTTTGTAAGTATAGAATATATGTAATTCATGAAGTAATTTATATTTTTTTCTCTTTTTCTCGGAATAACCAACGCCTCAGGCTTTTGGGAAAGGTTATTTTACTCTACTTATTGTAGATGTCGACACGTCAGATCTTTGAACTTGCCATACCTAATAAATAAAAGAATTCAGAATAAAATACCGAGTTGTGCATAGCAACCAACCTTTGTACATTCCAAAATCAAAAAATCCAACACAATATACACAACACTATCACGTGACTGGCCACTAACACAACCCGAAAAATAAACAATTCTTATTTCGAAATGCGCGCGGAATAAAAAATTAGGACCCGCTCACACCGAGATGTTGCAAGCGGGCCATCGAGGGAACAACTAGGAAATGTTCCGAGCCTCACAGGCGTAGCCAACGCACACAGGCATGCCTCCTCCCTTCATACTTACACGTGCGTTCTGTACATGCGTTTTGACATGTGAAGTTTATTTATAGACCTATGCGTGTATGACGATGCATTTTACACGTAATATTCTAACTGACCGACTAACAAGAATCTTGTAAGAAAATAATAATTTTAAATTTCGGAAAAGTGCATCGGAAAATTCAAAATGCATTGACATAGCGGATCTCAGAAAAATGTTACGCCGCTAAAATCACAACTACCGTTATTACATAACAGTCTGCCAGAACGAGATAGAGTATTCCTACAGTATTAAAGAAAGAGAGGAGAAAGGTTGTGTAACTCCACACAGCGAAAGCTCTCATACTTTCTTTATGTACAACTGCACTAGTGAGGGTGGGTCTTTACATTTTTTGTATTTCGAACGAAAGAGCCTATGTGAATAGACGGTTTTTCAAAATTGGACTTTTATAGATAACTGCGGCGTTGAATTTTGAGCGTTTGGTGCAAGTAATTTGAGTCCATGTTTGAATGGCTAGGAGTGGGCTTGGCAGCTTTTTGAAAAGTTCAATGACACAATGTTTGGCACGCTTCTTCGGCCTACCGATTTTTTCCGTCGAAAAGGCGACGAAAGAGGACTTTTTCAGGGAACTGAAAGTAGGGCATCAACATTTTGAAGTTTTAATCGTTTTCCTCGGGAGTAAGGATAAAATTAAAAATGAAACTTACCTACCTACCCACTGTTATGAATATTCTATTGCAAACTATTATTAAAGTCTTCAGTTTCAAAAACACGAAAGCCGATGTTTGATTATAAGGCTATAATATATATTTTCAGCTACCCGACGATAGATGGCAGTATTTTTGAGCAAAATTTAAAGTTATTGTTATGTATTATGGAGTAGACATTTTATTTACTTACTTACCTATTATAATTTTATACTTATTTCAAAATAGGAATACAAAATAATAGGTACCTTAGCGATTTTTCTAACTTTATCATGAGCTTAGGTAAGTTACAAAAGTCTTGGAAGCATCTTCAAAGATTTCAGACAAATCTGGTCACAATATTCTGATAAGAGTTTTAACGAGTAAATTTCATGGATCGGCTGTAAATTAATGAGTAAATATTTGGATAACAGATGATTCAATCATTCAAAATCTATAAATAAATTTTAGTTTTGTCTCAAAATAGATAGTTTACTGTTCAAATTGCTATTGCATCACAGCGAAGGAAGTGAATTAGCAGTCATAATATTTATATGGCTATCTTTTTCACCCGCTATGGCGTCATCCTTGTCTTACGTAGAGGGATTCCCGCTGTTTTAACGTAAGGCCGCGACATATTGTCGTCTCGCTTGCACGCACACAGCTACGTATATAGCGACTATGTTCGTGCAAGGCAACGGAGTGCATTGACCTGTCCTTGTTACGCGTGTGTGTCAGCCTTGCTTTACAGTTATACGTGGCTTCTATGTGTGTGTGTGCATCATAAGGTACGTTATACACTGGGTAACATCATTTTATTGTCCCTGTATTTTTATGGTTCATCACCATCAGCCATAAACTTTGGGAAATATTGTTTTATGAATATAAATATATTTTTATGAATACCTAATTTAGAATACGAACCAGTAGCTTTCCAGTGTGTCATGATTGGAGTTTTATGTATGAATTCCGTGTCGATGCTTACCTGTAAATAAGAAAGATATTTTGATTATTTTGATAACATTTACCATTAATCAATAACATAATAGAGATTTTTTGAATTCGGGAACAACACATCTTAAATGCTAACTGCCGCTATACCGGTTTTTCAAGAAAACACTAAAATATTAACAATCCAAACGTTTGCAGTCAAAATTTCTTAACACCTCGAATGATAAATCTTTTTTTAATAAAATGTTCAATCTAATCTTATAATAAAGAAATGTCTCTATTTAAACAAAAGAAAGATTAAATCATTAAACTTTTTATAAATTATACAGAACCCAAGAAACCGCAAAACAAACATGAAAACAGCCTAACACCGCTACGGTTATAAAAAAGTTGCGTCACACACAGACCATAAAAAATGTCTGCTCGTCGTCAACACCGGCATTACATCACTAGGCAGTTACTTGCGCTGGCGTGTGTGGGTAAACACACACGTGGAAACCAGTGACGTCGCATTCACGTGTATAACGTACATGACTATATGTGTGTGTGCGGCCTAATCTTTTGTGGAATGCGGGCTTCATACGTCTAATGAGTACTTTTTAAAAAGCTGAAAAGGCATTTTCTTTGAGGGTTTTTTAGCGATTGAAATGGACTGTGTGTTAGGTTTCTTGGGTTTTTGAATATTTTGCAATTTTTGGCTAGTAATCAACAACAAAGTATGTAACATTCATAAGTAATTTATATATGTTGAACATTATTTTATAATCAGAGCATTTATATTAATTGAAGTATTTGGTTTCATGTATCTAAATAGGTACATAATTTGATAGGATTTCATTTAGTTATATTATTTAATCTGATATAGTATCGTGAAAAGTATCTTATTATTTACTCAATAAAAGCACTGGACTGCATTTTCATGTATTAAAATTTTAATTTAATCTTAAAGAATTTCCCCTAGAACTTCAAAACCATTCAACAAATTATTTTAAAAATTTCAATGATAATAAGCATAATCAAATTACAACTGGCCAAACAGTATTAAGTTACACATTGATTCGCATGTTTTTTCATTCAATATAGTGTTCCTACATTTATTTTATACACAAATAATGTCCATAATTACACGCATTGAAATTATGTCATTCATAGTTATTAGCATAACAAATAACGCGAATAAAATGCTAAACCTGTTGCGAAACCTGACCTAACACAATACTTTACCTATATCTTTACATATCTATAGCTATTACGTGGGAACATAACAGATTATATACATTGTAATGATATACTAAAAGTAACTATGTATACCTAGCTACTTTTATGCGTACGGATATGACTCAGTCTCAGAACATAGGTAGCTAATGTTCTGAGTGGTATCGACAAAGGAAATAGCTACTTTTCGTGATGTTGTTAATGAAGGAAAATAATTTTCTGATAAATGGCCTTGTTTGTTCTTGTTGATAGGCCACGTTTTCGATTAGTTCTTTGTTGAATTTTTAGAAAAATAATTTTAACTGACATGGTTGACCATGTCAGTTAACAGTTAGTGAATTTGTTTGAACAGATTCACTAAAATTTTAAAAAATACTCTTATCATTTTTTAAATAACATAAATCTAAAAAAAACGGAACATTAGATACCGGATTAAGCTAAACCCCTAGTACTCATATCATGTGTTTTTTTATCGGTGGTGCTTGATATATAAATTAATGGTAAAAAGGAATGGTGATAGATAAAATTAAGAATATAAAAAATAATAATGAATATATGTTGTAACATACAAATTACAGTTAGTCAAACTAATCAATAATAATTCTATCCAGGATACACGGATTCAAACAAGTTCACAGCAATCTAAAGTCTACTGACCTATTGTCCTGTATTCTGACATCATCGCAAACAGTTCAGCGCATTCCTATTGTCTAACTTTGTATGTAGTTTTACTTCATTTTAGAATCACTCGCGTTAGAAGCAATAGTTGTTATTTTTTGTCAAAAAGCACTTACGTTATTGTTTTGTCAGTAATAGTTTTGAGATAGTTTATTTTAATTCATTATTTCAAGTATGTACTTAATTTCAAAATTAACAGTTTTAATATAAAATGATTTCTTTTAACTGACTGTTACCTTTTTTGATTCCATTTGGCTGGAACATATCAAAAAAACTTTTGATGTGAAGAGTGGGAGCCTCTTAAAACAATTTATAATTTTAAAAAGCACTTTTCATTACAAATTTCTATTTGACAAGACTTTTCACTTTTTGTCAAAAATAATCCTCATCATCTTTATAGACTGAATAGCTAATGATAAAAACAGTTCCAACAATGATATTTCCTCTAAGAATAGTTTATCTTCGAATCACAACTGTTTAATGCATCAACTCGGTCGATAAACATCATGAATAAATGATGGATACGACCCAAATTATAGTGTAAAAGCCAATTTGTATGATTTAGTATTTCAGAACAATCTTCAACCAATCTTCTTCCCCTCGAAAATCACTTATTGTTATAATAAGTCACGAGTAGCATTAAACATTTATTTTAAATATAATGATTATTAAATGCTGAGCTAATATTAAAAGTAAATAATGCTGAACAATCACACAGCATTACCTAGCAGTGCTCAATCTAAACAGCACTTCTGTTATGAGTACTAGATAACTGTAAAAAATAATTATGGTAATACTTATAACAGCAAAATAGTCAATAATCGCTGAGTGATAAAATTATAATATTCCCTCTACCATGACAGTAAATAAGGCAGTTAAAATAGAAAAAGTATGAGTATTAAGACTTAAATAAGGCTCAAAACTTACAAAACTAGTAAACTTCACGGTAAAACCCGAGGTGCATAGAGTCATTAGACATCCACACAAGCGAAACAAGTAGCTACCTTGGCGTCCATGAGCGTTACGTGCTACCAACCAAACTAGTATCTATTCGGCCAATGCTATAATCGTTTATATTGCTACAGCTTTTAGCAGTATTGAAAAAAAACAGCTATTTATTTAAAAAAAATGCAAAATCTTTGAAATGAATGATGTGACCGGCAACCCAGATTTTAGTAAGCTTAAAAATATATTTATTTCATTTTGCACATGTCGATGTCGCATCGTTCCTTTGAGAAGTCTGTCATATTATCATAAAGTTATTTGGTTTCACAGGCAGAGAAAAAACTTCATGTAAATCAAAACGATAAGTCATTGGCAAATCAGTAAGGTGCTTCATGCATTATAATTTGTTAGTCAAATGCGTAGTAACTAATTCAAATACGTATAATCTGTGACTTGTTAACTTAGGTATTCTGCGAGTACTAGGTACTTAGGCTTAGATGTTGTTGAATTTGGTCAATGCCGTATTTTTAAGTGCTATCAATGATTGTATTATTAGAATCTTGTTTTTGTATCTGAGACTTCTTAGAGTATTTATTTTTCTTATGTAGCTTTAGTCCACGACTTTGTTTCTTATTGCACTTTTTTCTAGAGAAATACTAATAATCTTCGGCTTTGTACACATTTTTAATTCCATATGAAAGACAAATTATTATGATCAGTAAATTCTACTGAATCTCTTATAAAGGGGTGCCAGGGTTGTAATAAATATGGATATTTGCTCGTCAATAGACCCTCACGTTGTCTAACTTACAAAGTTACAACCCTTTCCAATATCCATGTATAGGAAACAACTTATCTCGACCAAATAAGAATTAAGCATTTATAATTTTTTTCAATCCCAACCTTGCAGTCTTTACTTGCTTTATTTATTTCAAATCAAACTGAACCCTTAGCGTTTCTTGAAAGTTTAGAATCCTCAATTTGGCAAAAAAGCAAAGAAAAATCGCAAAACAAAGTATTGCAAAAATTATTTGCCCAAAAGAAAATAAGAACAAATAAATCGCACGGCCGCAGTGTGTCACTGCCCGAAAAAAGTTTGCTATCACGAGGATACTGCATCAGTGTGCGTGCGTCCGTGTGACCTACATACGAAGCGCGTTCGGGCAACATCGTGCGTTTCCGTCATCCACATGTCCCGTACCGTGCGCCATCTTGAAAAGCCACCATTTTAAATAGACCCGCCAGTTTAGTAGGATTCTAATTTATCTGTAAAAGTAGGATAGGTCAGGATGTTCTGGTGATAGGTATTACGTAAAGTTTGTGTTGTCATATTGTTTTGTTTTCATTTTCAATAGTTTGTCGCGTGATAAAGTTAGTGATAAATGTCCACTTCCGATTGTGTTTATTTATAGGGAGGTAAAGTTGTTATGCACCTATGTTTAATAAATTTTCGTTTTATATTTTTTTCTTTTTTATTATATTGTAGTTCTGTTTGAAATTATTCCATAAAATGTAGAGTCTTAGATATGTATACATATCTAAGACTCTACATTTTATCGAACTTAGATATCGAGAGTTAATAACCAGTTTCTTTAAAAAGTAATGAAATCTTAGTAAGTTCTTATAGGAATAATCAATTAGTTTTCCTTAGCACTTAATTAGACACGAATACATAAGAAGATATTTAAATTTATTTATATTTAAAAAACTTTTCAAGTTATTCCTCATGAAAGATTTTAAAGTGAACTAAGTGTCTAAAATTTTAATTCAACACATGATTTTGCCTCATGTTTTATTGCACGCTTAGATAAAAAGAAACAACTTACAATAGAACAACTGACTTAGTGACAACTAGCGGTCTTATCCCACCAGAGCGATCTCTACCAGACAACCTTGGAGGATCCATCATCGGATAGAACGAGAAGATCATCATTACCTTGTTTCCATGTTTCTAATAAACATTGGTGATGATTATTGATCATACGGCATCATCTAGCATCAAAAAAGCAGAGCTTATGTCAGACAACCAACTGGTCAATTCAGAGAGGAGGTTCAGGAGGTTTTGTTATTATCTAGTTTAGGAAGAGATACGAAGTTGCTCTTGTTGGCCAACAAACTCTGTTTTCGTATCTCTTCCTAAACTAGACAAAATAAAACTACTACAGATGCATTAAAAAAAGCTTAATATGTTAGGTATAACAAACTGAACGTTTGAATTTTAGAAATTCCTTTGTTTCACGTAATTATATGATAAAATGGTGGTGCTAGTTTAGCTCATGTTTGCGCCTTAAGATCATTTTGGAAAAATACAAATCAATAATTTATCTATAAATACATGCAATGAATAAAAGATTTGAAAGCGCATTACGTAAACATATCAGATCAATTATTTAAAATTAATAGTTATTGCATAAGTTATAAATATTCCGTAGTATATAGTCGGCAATCTGTGATTTTACATTATCTACTTCCGTATTTTAATTTAGGGTTCGTTACGACTTGTCATCTTTATCAGTTTTTAAACGAAAAAATAAATAATTCTGGAAAATCCACACTGTATCTCCAAACCAAGCAATGTAGAAACTGAAATAAGTATCTACCCCATTTGGGGGAGATATGTTCGACTGTTCTATAAGAAGCTAAATTTAGGTTAATTTTGACGTAAAATAAATGAAATTATTTTACTACAACATCATGATATGATACAAAATGTAGATCCTTAATTTTATCATTTCGAAGACACGTGTCTATTAATTTCATTTCATACAGAACCCACAGTTCAAAATTCGAACGCATGCCCGATATTACACACACATTCAAACTCACACACACAGAGATATTTTCGGCAACTTTCACTATTCGAAAGTTCACGATGTTTATACACCGCTTCTTTTGTATTTATATTCGTGGGATTTTTTCTAAAATGGAACGGAATTTAAAAACATTTTTGAAACTTGTAAAATATTTTTGAAAATGGAATAAAGTTGATCGGTCTTATAAGAATTAGGTAAAAGGTCTACGTCGTAGCAGTTCGTAGCGTTTCGTAGAGGTTGCTACGAAATTTTTCATTGTTCATTCTTTTCGTTCGGAAAAATGCCTTGATAGATTTTACTTTCCACATAATTTAATATTAATGAATACAATTTATCTAAAATAAAGAAATCATATTAATTAAGGTAGATAATTCAAACGCACGTTTTGGGTGGATGGATGTTGAGATGGCTGTACAAAATTATGCTAGTCAATTTTATCTTTTTTTTCGCCGTTACAAGTTCGATTCCTGCCTGTGTTTTGTTTTTGTGATCTGCAAATATTTTCTCCCGTGTTCTATGTGTTTTCTATACCTACATAAAAAAATCTATGTAATGTATTAAGGACCCATAACACAAGCTCTGCTTAGCTTGGGGCTGGTTGATGCTGTGTGGATTTTTCACCATTATGTATTTATTTATTAAAAAATGCCTTTCATTTTACTATAAACTAACGACCCGCCCCGGCTTCGCACGGTTTTATTAAACGTATAAAACTTCCTCTTGAATTACTCTATCTATTAAAAAAACCGCATTAAAATCCGTTGCGTAGTTTTAAAGATTTAAGCATACATAGGGACAGAGAAAGCGACTATGTTTTATACTATGTAGTCATTTAAAAAGGCCTTTCATTTTATTATATATTTAAATAGTAAATATTATAACGGTGACAACCCTAGCAAGTACAATCGCGTATAAAATTCGAGAGTGGCCGAAAAGTCGTGAGCAACTTTCACTGGTTAGATAATGTACTGGTTGCAATGAGAAAGGATGCTTCTTGTAAAAATCCATATAAATTTGATTAATATTTGATAAATTTTAAGTTGCCTTTTACAATGCTTGAAATTTGAAGTCAGTTGTTATTTTTGTAGAAACATTAAAAACAATAAAATTTGAATACAAATGGAAATCAATTATTTCTTTTTGCCATAACTTCTGGGAGAATCGATTTTGATAATACTTACTTATAATTTTTATCATCAAAATCGTGCAAACCCGGGACGTGTCTCTAGTTATTATTTCTTTTTTGCCGTATCATCTGCCAGAGTCTTTCGCAGATCAGCATCCCACCTGGCCGGAGGGCGTCCTACACTACGTTTAAGTCGCGGTCTCCACTCAAGAACACGTTTACCCCAACGGCTGTCGGTTCTTTGATATGGCCGGCCCACTGCCACTTCAGCTTGCTAATTCTTTGAGCTATGTCGATAACTTTGGTTCTCTGTCGGATGTATTCATTACGAATCTTATCTTTCAGAGAAACTCCGAGCATAGCTCTTATATGTATAAAACACCCGTGCAAAGCCGGGGCGTGTCGCTAGTTAGTAATTAAATGGTAATGTTGACGTCAAATAGCACGGACCACGTCGCGTGCGCACCTAACCTCGGAATAAAACATTCAAAGATGCGATTCTAACAACGTGAGGACCTCGACTCTGGAAGAATATATAAGATCACTAGCGACTCGCCCCAGCTTCGCGTGTTTTATACACACAAACCGCATCAAAATCCATTGCGTAGTTTTAAAGATCTACCTAAGCATAGGGACATAGGGACAGACAGACTGATAGACAGCCAAACGAAGTCGCTTTTTCTGTCCCTATATCCCTATGCATGCTTAAACCTTTAAAACTACGCAACGGATTTTGATGCGGTTTTTTAATAGATAGAGTGATTCAAGAGAAAGATTTTTACGTACAATAAATCCATGCGAAGCCGGGCGGGTCGCTGGTTAGTTATAAGTAAGAAAAGAACGATTAACCGCGAAAACAAAAGCAGGCAACTGAAAATCTACTATATAAAATAAGTCGGGTTTTCCTTCCTGATGCTATAACTCCAGAACGCACGAACCGATTTCCACGGTTTTGCATTCGTTGGAAAGGTCTCGGGCTCCGTGAGGTTTATAGTAATGTATAATAAAACCGTGCGAAGCCGGGGCGGGGCGATAGTAACTGATAAAAATTAGAGAATTTAACATCGCGTGTGTGTTTCATAATTAAATCATCGAAGGTTGTACAACATAACAATTTTACAACAATACAACAAGCGTGCGTAATAAAATAAAATGCTAACTATGGAGTAATTAAATTTTATCTTAAGCAAATTGCACGATGATTATGAGATAATTGACAGGGGTAATTGGACAGTGACATAAGATGTCAAAACTTAGTTTGACCTATCGTGGCATTTAATAGGTGTCAAACTTCACAAATTGGCAAGATGAGGTGACATACACCACTGTATTGGAGAATAAAGCTGGGCCCGAATTCCATTAAATAAATCGCTTCACCATTTAAATAGTATCGTGTCAAAATGTCAGTGATAAACTCTTTTTGGCATTCTACTAGCACAAACTTTTTGAGGTTTATTCATAGCTGTGACGATTACCTTTATCACTACCAATTTGACATTCTAATTATGAAAGTTTCTTCAAGCGCAAAAAATAGTAGATACCAAATGCACAAACGTCTCTTAAATCGCTTAGTAATAACGTTGAATAATGACGTTTGTGCATTTGGTATTCTACTATTTTTTGCGCTTGAAGAGACTTTCATAATTAGAATGTCAAATTGGTAGTGATAAAGGTAATCGTCACAGCTATGAATGAACCTCAAAAAGTTTGTATAGTTGATAGTAGAATAACAAAAAGAGTTTAACACTGACATTTTGACACGATACTATTTAAATGGCATAGCGATTTATTTAGTGGAATTCGTGCCCTGGAATACCACAGGCTTTTCAACCCATAAATCAGTTCCCATAGAAATAGCCTTGAGTCATTTCCATAGAAAAAACGAGTAGGAATCCGCGATAGATGCTAGTATTCCATATATTTTACGTACGAGCCTGCAAATAGTCATGCACAAATATGAAGTACATTCTATGTATAAAACTGTCGGTCTGTACGTTTGAGAATTGACCTGGATGTCGTATGTATCCGGCTTCCGGTTTCAAATAGACTGGCGAGAATTTTAATTAAAGGCTTTTATTCATATTGCACTAGCTTCTGCCCGCAGCTTTTCATGAGTTGTTTTTGTGGATCTATATTTATATATCTATCTATCTTTAGACTGTTTGCAACAGTCTGCAGTTAGCTCAATGGTTCCAGTTGTATATACTAGTTGTAATTTTTTCTATTTCTTGATTGTTATTTTTAAAGATTATATCATTTCTATGGATAACTTTAAATGTGATTTCTAACATATGGGAAGTAGCCATGTTTTATTCCAAGCCTTAAACTACAATCATGCTTAATTTCAGATGTTAAATTATTTTTTGGGCCTGAAAAGATAACATATCTTCATCGAAACTTTCGCATTTAATCTATACTAGCTGCGCCCCGCAGCGTCGCCCGCGGGGAAATTTATTTATTTGTCAAAATCATATTTTTATACATAATATGCTATTCTCGACGAAGACAAATCCAAAAACACAAAAATCATAAAATTCGGTCCAGCTGTAACACAAAACCAGAACAAAACCAGACAAACACGACTTTCTTTTATATATAGAGATTATTAGTTCACATGCTTTGTTTCTATGGAAACGTTTCAAGTCTACTTATTTATGGAATGAAAAGTACCCTATGTGTTATTCCAAGGCTAGAACTACGTCTATTCAAAATTTCAGCCCGATCCGTTCAGTACTTTTTGCGTGAAAGAGGAACAAACATCCATCTACACAAACTTTCGCGTTTATAGAACTAAGCAAGGAGCGTTTATAATATTGCTAGATGCGCCCCACGGCTTCGCCCGCGAACCAGAGTTATTTTTCATACAAATATCAGAATTTTTTTGCACACCCCCTAGGAGATATTATGTAAAAATAAAAATTACGTGTTTAATTATTCACACCATAGTTAATTTATACCGGGTTTTGAGTGAATCGAACCAAGGAATAATGATTTTCTATACAAATTTTACCACCCCATTTAACCCCTTCAGAGGTTAATTTTCCAAAAAAAGCTATTTTTAATGTTATTCTAGATTCTAAACTATCTACATACTTATAAAAAACATTCACACAGACTTTCCCATTTATTATAATACTAGCGACCCGCTCCGGCTTCGCACGGTTTTATTATACTTATAAACCTTCCTCTTTAATCACTCTATCTATTAAAAAAACCGCTTCAAAATCCGTTGCGTAGTTTTAAATACACTCGAGGGCAATGAATCCGGGTCACTCAAAGAATCCAAAAAATCTCGGAAAGTAAGAATGCTAGGTTAATGCAATAAATTGTATTTAATAGACAATTTAATACTCCTTAAATGAAAGTTAAAAAATATGAGTCACCATACATTTTATTCACACAAAATTACATAAAGAAAAAAAACTGCTGATCTCTCCTTAAAACAAAAATAGGAAACATGAAATTTTTGAACTTTATGACGATTTTCTTGAATTTCAATACTTCGTATTACCTCCTCGTGCTTCCATTACTGCGTTTACGCGGTTTGGCATGCTGTACACCAAGTTCCTTATACGATTTTGGGGAATATTCTCCCATTCCTCTGTGAGAGCAATTTTGAGCTCAGGAAGCGTGATTGGGGGAGGGTTTCGTTGTTTTACGCATCTCCCTAGCTCGTCCCAAGCATGCTCGATCGGGTTGATATCCAGGCTGCGCGCTGGCCACTCCATACAAGTAATGTTCATCTCTTGAAGGTAGTCATTCACAATCCTACCTGTATGAGGTCGGGCATTGTCATGCATAAATATAGCATCCTCACCCAAATTGACCATAAATGGACCAACGTGTTCGTTGAGGATTTCTTCCACATATCTTACGCTAGTTAAAGAGCCGTTTTCTATGATCACCAGCTCTGTGCGACTTTCAGAGGAAATTCCGGCCCACACAAGTACAGACCCACCACCGTAGGCTACTTTTTCTTCGATGCATGCTTGCTTGAATCTTTCCCCTGGTCTTCTATACACTCTGTGTCTTCCATCGTGCTTGTAGAGCATAAATTTTGATTCGTCGGAGAACATAACTTTCGACCAATCTTTAATACTCCAATTTACGTGGTTCTGGGCATATCTTAGTCTTGAAATACGATGGCCACGCTCCAGTTTAGGGCCGTTTGCAGGTCTAAGGGGTTTTAAGTTAGATTCAGCAAGCCGACGTCTTACTGTCCATGCACTTGGGTTACTTCCTCCGAGGCGTCGAAACTGATTTGTGAGTTCAGTTCCTGTGAGAAAGCGATTTCGAAGCATGGTGTTCACCAAGTATCGGTCTTCTCGTGCTGTGGTACACCTAGTTCTGCCCGTTCCTGGTCTGCGTAGGTTAGAACCAGTTTCTTCGTAACGTCGGAGAACTCTTTGTACTGTTGACAGCGACACACCGACAGTCCTGGCTGTATCGCGCTGACTCCGGCCGGTTTCCACCAATGTAAGTATTCTGGTGCATTCTTCAAGTGTAAGCGACATGATTTCAGCTTGAATAATGAATATTGAGCACTATCAACCTGGTTTATGTACCAACATAAATGACAGATTACAAACAAAAGCAAAAACAAATCCTGTAATTTCGTAGTTCCATCTTCGACAGTGTTCCCTTTTCAAATTTGATTTTTTTATGATATAACTTTACAATAACTAAGAAGTTTTAATACTTTCATTTAAGGAGTATTAAATTGTCTATTAAATACAATTTATTGCATTAACCTAGCATTCTTACTTTCCGAGATTTTTTGGATTCTTTGAGTGACCCGGATTCATTGCTCTCGAGTGTATTTAAGCATACATAGGGACATAGGGCCAGAGAAAGTGACTTTGTTTTATACTATGTAGTGAAGCAACGAGCGTTTAACTAACCCCTTCAGAGGTTAATTTTTAAAAAGTTCACTATCCTTATCTATTTCTATACCAAATCTCATCTAAATAAGTTAAGCAGTTACGGAGATTACCTTTAACAAACATTCACAAAGACCTTCCCATTTATTATAATAGTAAGATACGGTAAACATAGCGTAGGACGCCCTCCGGCCAGGTGGGATGACGATCTGTGAAAGACTGCTGGCAGATGCTGGATGCGTCAAGCTGAAGACAGGGCGCTATGGCGCTCATTGGGGGAAGCCTATGTCCAGCAGTGGACTAATATAGGTTGATGATGATGATGATGATGATAATAGTAAGATAGTAAGAAGTAAGATAGTAAGATTAAAGATACAGTGGGTAGATACGTAGGTACATACTCCTACAACGTTACGCAAGTACAAGACATTCTGTTTGTATTAACACTTCGTAGTTACGAGTACATTACACGTTATCTACGACGTTGATAACTTCTACTTAAAATGTTATGTGTTTAAATAGTACTTTCTTGGGTTTTAACCTAGAAAGCTTTATAAGTTAACTAGCGACTCGCCCCGACTTCGCACGGTTTTATTATATGTGTAAACCTCCCTCTTGAATCACTCTATCTATTAAAAAAACCGCATCAAAATCCGTTGCGTAGTTTTAAAGATTTAAGCATACAAAGGGACATAAGGACAGTGAAAGCGACTTTGTTTTATACTATGTAGTGATTTTCGTTTACTTCTTAAATGTTTACTGAAAAGTTACACGGCGTTACTGAACAGACATCTTTGTAATTAATTTTTTTGGGTTTTCAAAAAGATCTCTACCAGATAACCGTGGACGGATAGGAGCGTGAATGTACATATCTTACTATTATAATTTATGGGAAAGTCTGAGTGAATGTTTCTTATAAGTACCTAATCTTTGAAACTACTTAAGTCATTTAAATGAAATTTAGTATGTAGATAGTTTGGTTTGGTATGTAGACCTAGAGTAGGACATATGCTATTAAAAATTGGATTTTTTAACCTCTGAGAGGGTTAAATAGGGTGGTAAAGTTTGTATGGTAAATAATGTTTTCTTGGTTCGATTCACTCAAAACTCGGTAAATAAACTATGGAGTGAATAATTAAACACGTATTTTTTATTTTTATAATATAAAATAGGGGTTGTGTAAAACATTTCTGAAATTAGTTTGAAAAAAATCTCAGGTTCCGGGCAAAGCCGCGGGGTGCATCTAGTAGTAAATAAAGCTGTGTGGATTGTCCAACATAAATTACTTATTTGTAATCGCGGCAGTTTATTCGGCTTGGCTTGACGTTTAAGTGGTTATGTGACGAGTTTTGGTAGTAAGCTTAAATTTGTCAAAGGTATGTAATATTCTACCATATTCTACCATAAATCCTGCACAATCTTTGCATAGTACACTTTCGTATTACACAACAGACAAACCTTACGGTTTTCCTCATTGCAACATTATTCAAGGGAAAGTGGTGACGAATCTTTGGGTTTATTGATGACTGGCTTCTGTCAGGGACTTTGTCTACATTGTACTAAATAAAAAAGAGCTAGCATTAGATTTTAAGCCAAGATTGAAGTTGGTACTTATAAAGCAAAATTTCATCCTAATCTGTTCAGTCGATATACCTAAGTCATATTATTTACCTAGTCCTTAGTAGGTACCGCTTCACACTGTCATCGACATGTTTTTGTGTTGAACTTTACATTGAGAAACCATCTCTCAATTGAATTGAGGCTGTTATCCCTAAAGCACATATAAGGTTAAAAACCCAACTGATGGGTTTTGTCATAATCTGCTAATCCTCTGGTATTTTTCCTTTTGAAATCCCATTGATAAGAAATATTTGTTTATATTTTGGCCAGCACCAGGCAACACCAGCCACCGAAAGTAATCTCTGAATCTTTCGAAATTTGAAATTAAATTCTCACTTATCAATTCCCGCTAAAAATGTACAAAAGAACCAGTCAAGCAACAAATATTTTCGTTCGAAATTCAAATGTTCCTCGCTGCGCGCACAACCTTGGAGCCCTACGTAATAGGCACAGAAGCTTAGTACTTACTTATAAGGAGATATTGACATCTCGTTAGATTCTGTCAGTTTAGTTTTTTATATTATAGTTAGGTTATTTATTAGACAGCTGGTTGTTATATGTCGCCAAGTCTCATGAAATCCATAAGGGATATGGTAGATAATTTTAAAACTGAGGTCTAGCGATTGTATTTTTTTGAAAAAAGAGTCAAATGATTTTTCAACTTTCGAAAATTTGAATTCATTTTGGATCGCCAAGCTGCGCCGTGTTGTGCAAAAAGTATTTTTCTATGAAGAGACTAGAGACTCTTCTTGCGCGATCCATCACTCGAATTTTACGCTCTTTTGGGTTCAATCTTAAATTATCTACTTTACCAACTGTAAACTACAAAATTTTATGTCATGTAGAGGTGGTTCATCAATTAATAAAATAACGTTTCTTCTTACAAAGAAAAGCATATCAACATACAGCCAAGAAAGATCTTCAAAACCGGCATAAAAACCGCCAAATTCAAAATTCAAATTTCGAAATTCGCGATAGGACGCGGCGCGTTGTCTCAATTAAAATTGTAACTGATAAAACTAAGTTAAATTTGACCTTTATTACAAACGTATAGGGCTGGTTTTACATCGAGTGTCGCGACGGCGTCAAGCCAACTCAAAAGTGTGTCACCAGTTGAACAACACACGCAAGGCCGATCTATCTATGAATGCGCGCGCAATACCGCCAATGTGCTGTGCATCTGATAGTCGACACATGCGTTGTTTTGATCTCATATGTTTTGTTTGACTTTTTGAAGATAGAATGAAATTTAAACATCAATAAACGTTTATTGAACTACCTACGTTTAAGGAAAAGTAATTATTAGGTGCAAAAGTAAATACCTAGGTACCTAAATAAGTATTTAGTTAGGTACTTATTTACTTTGTCTTGATGTCTACTTAGTAAGAAATCGCGTAGATAAAAATTGGGAATTCATTTGCAAAGAGGTATTTTTGATTTACAGTTAAAATAAACCCGTAAAACCGCACGAAGGGTTCCGTACCATTATTTATAAAAACGGGAAAAAACTTAGATGGGAGCTCTCTATGTATTTTTTAGTAAGTATATGTTGCTATAGCGGAAACAGAAATAGGTACCTACATTATCTGTGAATATTTCTACTGCTTAACTATCACGAACTAAGTAATAGGGTCCCGTTTTACCCTTTGAGTACGGAACCCTATAAACTTTAACTACTTAGGTAAGTCATCATCATCATCATCAGCCCTTATTAGTCCACTGCTGGACATAGGCCTCCCTAATGAGCGCCATAGGGCCCTGTCTTCAGCTTGACGCAGCCACATCTGCCAGCAGTCTTTCGCAGATCGTCATCCCACCTAGCCGGAGAGCGTCCTACACTACGTTTGCCAAGTCGCGGTCTCCACTCAAGAATACGTTTACCCCAACGGTTGTCGGTTCTTCGCGAGATAATATGGCCGGCCCACTGCTACTTCAGCTTGCTAATTCTTTGAGCTATGTTGATAACTTTGGCTCTCTGTCGGATGTATTCATTACGAATCCTATATCCTATCCTTCAGAGAAACTCCGAGCATAGCTCTTTCCATAGCTCGCTGAGCGACTTAGGTAAGTAATTGATACCTACTTAGTAAGTCTGCCATTCTTACAGTCAGTAAGTATGACTCAACAATTTTCATTCATTCACAAGTCTAGGTATAATGAACTCAATTCAGACAGCTAAAGGTTGCAGCATACTAAAACCGCTCCGCTACCGCATAGTGCAATAATTTCATCTCTTTTTCAAAAGCCACCGCGCCACATCGGTGTTAGGCATCGGTGTTACTTAGGCACCTATTTATTTAAACTCATAGTAATCTTCATTAATATATTACAATCAAACAAGAAACAAATTAGAACTAGTTAAATATTTTCAATTGATACAAATAAGCATACTGACGAATGTTACAAATAATCTAGATAGAGGTAGCTCAACTGACCCATATCAATACTAGTGATCGCGTCTACAAAACAGTAGCTGCAATTGCCACGCTGTATGGCAATGTCCATACTAACTTAATATGGAAACTATGAATTCTAAATTCAAAATGGATTGGATATACGGGGTGACTATCAACATGAATCCGGTATTGCCAACCCAACAACAAAATCTTTGTACCCCAAACAATTAAGTGAAATTCAACCTTCCGTCGTTGTCGTAATCTCGATTTTACATTTTCGCAACATCGCAAGGTGACAATGGTTTTTCAATTGACAGGCGGAACCGGGGCAGACCTTGGGCCTTTAATAAGTAATTTAAAAAACTTTTGAAAATGGAACACATAGAATTACCATCTGAGTTTCTCTTATTAAAGTGGAAGACAATTAAAAAAGAATTCCTTTGAAGAAACAGAACTAAAGAGCGCCATTATAGCCGATTTGTCATAACATAGTATAAAACAAAGTCGCTTTCTCTGTCCATATGTATGCATAAATCTTTAAAACTACGCAACGGATTTTGATGCGGTTTTTAATAGATATACTGATTCCAGAGGAAGGTTTATACATAAGTATAATAAAACCGTGCGAAGCCGGGGCGGGTCGCTAGTTATCTAATACGACTTAGGAAAAATCGCTAATATATTATGTCTCTACATTTTGGTATTTTAAATCCTTAATAGGTGCTTAGAACTACAAATACAGGGTGAAATAAGCGAATGATGAAATGTGAAAATGATGATGCAGGAGAAAAGCGATTAAAATTAATGTCGGCCCGCAGAGTCATAGTTTTATGTTCTAAGGCCCGCAAAGATAGGCATGGACTCTAGGTTGTAGACCCTTCTAGACCTATCCTTGATGACAATGACATCACACACTAGCGAATAATTTATTCTATGCGCGTTTGTATTGGGCAAGTTACTGGCTATAGTCACTAGCTTATGGTTTTAAACAAAATTAGGATTTAACCAATGAAAACCTTAAATGTTCTTTGATTTATACATTAAATGTATAGTGTTATTAGATAACAACAACTTATTTAACCCAGAAATATATCAAATTTTGATATATTTCTGGGTTAAATAAGTTATAAACTAGATTCAGTTATTTTTTGTTGGATGTTTTGGTACATTACCGACATGTTAACATTTAATGGACCTTCTTTGTGAAAAAAAAAACTGTTTTTACCGAGATAAACCCACTTTAGACCACAATCTCACCTTGATGGAAAATGACTTTGCAATCGACGACGTATAATGAAGGCCTATCTTCTAGGCCTAGTATAGAAGAAAAATTCATGTCTTTAAGAGAGTTGTAGTTGACCGGTACATAAGTAACAGGCAGTGAGTTCCAAACTCAAGTCATTAATCAAGTCATACTTCATCAAGTCACTAGCGACCCGCCCGGCTTTGCACGGTTATTATACGTATAAACCTTCCTCTTGAATCACTCTATCTATTAAAAAAACCGCATCAAAATCCGTTGCGTAGTTTCAAAGGGATAAAGGGACATAGGTACAGAAAAAGCGACTTTGTTTTATACTATGTAGTGATACTTTGTCTATAGTATGCAGTATTGGATGTAATATTTCTCATTTCTTCATTCTACCAATGTACAATGAAGGGAGAACCGCTAAATTAAAATAGAATGGAATAAAACTTTGTAATACCTATTTCACTTAAAGAAAGAAAATTTTACATTCAATACCGCATACTATAGACTAAGCATAAATGGCCTTATCGCTAAAAACGATCTTCTCCAGGCAACTTAGGATAGACTGGACATTAATAAACAAAATATACTGAGGCAGTTACACTATATCTACATGAATATAGATAATGAAAATAAAACACATACATAACCATAATACCTACATAACCTTCCAATATTTTAATAAAATTTCATACCTAGTAATAGTTACCTTCTGTATTTAGTCGTAAAATTGTATTATTTATTAAGTAACTCAGTACAAAGCTTAGCTCCCTAGCGCACGCAGTTAGTATTATGATATCAGTGGTAGAACTGCCCGAGGTGTGTTACACGCATGCGCATGCGCATAGCATAAACACTGGACCGCAACCGTACGGTTTTGATACTTGATTACTCAAGATTTTTGCAGACAAATTATAGTTTTGTATGGAAAATTAAAAAGTAAGCTCTTTCTACATACATACATCCATAAAAAATTAGGGAAACTACGAAAAGTACAAGAGCTGTTAATCACTACATAGTATTAAACACTTTCTCTGTCTCTATGTCCCTTTGTACGCTTAAAACTTTAAAACTACGTAACGGATTTTGATACGGTTTTTTATAGATAGATAGATTATAGATAGGTTGATTCAAGAGGAAAGTTTATACGTATAACAAAACCGTGCGAACCCGGGGCGGGTCGCTAGTTTTTAATAAAAACATTTATTTTTTGTGTTTATTGTTTGTTCAACCAACTCTTTGTTCAAAATTCATATACGTATCTGGTTTTTACCGACATTTCTAAACACATTTCTCATAATAATAATCAGAATAATCAATTTATTGCTATGAATATTTCTCCCTCAGCATTAAATTACCTACTCAACACAAAACATACAATTGCAACATCAGTCAAAGCCCTCAAACAATAAAAATGATACTAAATAGCGTGCGCAGTAAAAACATGGCGTCGATGTCATTAAACCTCGAAGGTTTTGCAAGTACCAAGATGGTTTGAGCACGCACTAAGTAAGCTATATGGGTCTTGGCCAGGCAACTTTTTCTCGACGTATGCTTCTAACATGGTACCTAAACCTAACCTAACCTAAGCCTGTGTCATACGCCATCCTGGTAGTGACTGTTGCTTAAGCTGGTTCAGATTTATGGCTATTAGAGTGAATTTGATGATACACAAAATTATTTTACAAAATCTCTATTTATAAAAGAGAAAACTGGGTGAATCATCAAAGATCCAAATGATCTCTAACTACAAGAGCTACGAAGGTGAAATCATGGACGTTACTTTTAGGACGTAGGCACCCGTTTAGAACGGATTTTTGGAAAATTGTATCCTAAGGTAGTTAAAATGGGGTCAATGGGGTATAACTAAAGTCCACGCGAATGAAATCGCGGGCGGGAGCTAGTTAATTAATTAATTAATTTACAAGTGGCAACTATCCCTGTTCTATTTTTATTTAAAGTGTATTACGAAGAATAAGCAAATGTATCCTAATAACCCTAAAACTGATAACTATTATAATAATATATCAGCCAGAAGTATCCAACTATAGGACAAAGGTCCTTAGCAAGTTCAATATAATAATTTGTAGAAACTATCGGTGTATTAAATAATTCATTTGTTTTGATAAACCTAAAAACCGACTTTAGACATCTTAATATTTGCACTGTCTTCGAAGGTTAGCGGGACACATACATATTATGCAAAAAATATCCCGGGGCCTAAGTAATATTGGCGAATTTTACAAACCAACAACGAAGTGTCTAATTCTTGTTGGAACTTAGAATATTGTGTCCAATTGTTTGCAATATTGTAGACCTTCATCAGATTCAAAAGTGGGACACCAATAAATACTGGGTATTTATTGTTTAATTATCAATTTATGCAAATACAATACAAAGGGCAAAGGATAGACGACTACAGATAAAACTAATAGAAATTATCTAGCACCGTATACTTGAGGTGTACGATGCTACATGTTACTTCAAAAACCGGCAAAGCGTGAGTTGCAGTCACGCACGCAGGATTCCTTACCATTAACTACAAAACCGGCAAAAAATCATATCTGTTGTATGGAACCCTTGAATGTTTTTTTCAATATTTTTTAAGTATTTATAACAACAAACGCAGAGGATTTTCAAAGATTTCAACTGTCTTACTATCACGGTTGATAAGATAGATTGTCTGATGATAGACGAAACAACAGCTGGGTGGACAGCCGAGTAATAGCGTCCCGTTTTACTCTTCGGTTACGGAATCCTAAAAAAATGGAGTTTGAGGAATTAATTATGAAGGGTTAACTTCAAGCCTTGTCAACTGACTTCCAAATAAAGCATTTTTGTTATTTTTATAAATATCGAACTAAGGCACATATTTCACGAATTTTATATAGTATCGATTTACAGAGGATGTGGTGATGCTTACTCTTTACAATACAACTGACTTAGAGAAAAGGCAGAGAGTATTTCTATGGTCGATACGTATTTTATGTATCTTCGATACGTATTTTATGTATGTTCGCTGAATTCTACAGGAACATGGCACACTTAACACAAACATCAAACAAAGGCATTATTTATGCATTTGTTCGATATTTGTGTTCACGAATTATTTATTGGAATCGATTTGCAGTAGATCTGGTGATGCTATTTCATATTATTAACAGAGTTTGTTCTCAAAATTTCACAAAGAGATTAAAGATAAGAGTAGATAAGTAAGAGCTTTAAAAGAGGTTTGTTTTTTATATGATCGCCGATTTCTACCTTAGTCTTTGACTGATTTTGATGATTCTTTTGTTTTTGATTAGAGAAATATCCCGGGGTGGTCCTTCCATAGAAGAAGCGGAAAATATGTGATTTCGATAAGTTTTTCCTTTTAGAAAGAACATTTCTATCAACGTACTAAAAGGGACCGTTATGCAAAGTGTCAGCTGCCTGGTTAATGTAGTTCCAAAGATTCGTGATGAGTTATTATCACTAAACCTTTTATTCCAATTTCGACCAATTAAAATTCGAATTTCGTAAAATACGTTCCTATGAGATACATTCATTTGACCACTCCATTTCAGCCTCGTAGCTCTTGTATTTCCAGAGATTTCTTGATGTATGTGTCACTTTTTTCACTTTTATAAATCGTATGTATTTTTTAAGAAAAACTAACGACTAACAAGCATTGGACAATCCAAAATAATGTACCTACCTGCCTAGATCGCGAGATCTGTCGGGATTAAAATAGTACGTATAAAGAAGTGAAAAAAACAAACAAAAAACTGCACATAGGAACAGCAAAATGTTGAAAAAGCCTTAAATTTTTCTCTTACTTTTCATAGCATAGGTACATTTAAATTCCAGGTATTTTACCAATGTATCAGCAATTTTTAGGAAACGTAAACATTGCAGAAAAGGATTTGAACAAATAATAAAAAGAGCTAATTTGCAAAAGTGTCAAATTACGTGCAATAGACCGGACGCAAGGCTCGTGATCAGCGGAATTTCGCAGAATTATAGACAGTTTTATAAGGGTTATTTTACACAAGCATACGAAAATGTTTCAAAAATTATCTCGAATAGTTTACCGTTTAGTTGTTTACCATTCACAAAACCGTTTGTTTGACAGTAATTTAAAAAATAATAGGAAAATCTATTTAAGCAGAGTTATCTGTCCGTTTACAAAAGTTATTTTACTAAGAAGGCATTAGGAAAAGTTTTAGTCCAATGCAATACATTAGCTAGCTAACTGTAATATTTAACTTAACCAAATAAAAATCCATCTAATATGTAGGTACTTCTAACCTGTGTGAAACTACCTTTATATTTAATTGCAACCAATGCATTGAATTGATGAAGTGACAGAAATAACAAACTATGCACCAATCTTGAATCAATATAGACTCAACATATTGGGTAGAGCCAAATAAATAGTCTAACTGTAATTCTCCATGAAAATGGAGCTTGACGACAGAATATGAATTTAAATTTCAAAACGATGGGATAGTAATTGGTATAAATTACTGGAACGCGTCTAAACGCACAATAATCCTGGATATTCTAAATTCAAATTATCATGTCTTGAAACGCCTGCAATTCTTTCAAAAATTGAAATAAGAATTCTGATATAACGTGTTCTTTTTCAATTCGCATAAAACGGTTATAAACGAAACGTGTTTTCGGCCTGAGATACCATTACGCAAGAATTAAAAAGAAACCAGATTTTAGCAGTGCTTTCACATAATAATAATGGTTGGTTTGCATGTAGGTACATTCGTTGTCTGGGCCTTTCTTGGTTTGATGATTGTGATTAATTCAGTTTGGCTCTAAAAGATGGAGGGTTCGAAATGTGATGCCATTAGCTGCAACCAACCTATTTAGTTTAAATTACCTGAAGGTTAATTCAGATTTCAAAGTTTGAATTCGGTTACACATTCTGAATTTGCCGCTCATTTGTTTACGTTCTTTTATTTTTATTCAAACTGTGGAATGAGCGCAAAAATAGTAAGAGCGATAAATAATACTGGACAAGAGGACAATACAAACAGCATCATCTAGCCCCAAACTAAGAAGAGCTATTGTTATATTATGTACTTAGGTACTTAATAATTGATTTACATTATTTTATACTACGTTGGTAATTTTTTATTCATATACCTACCTAGGTACACACAAGAATCTGTATCGGCTTGCTGGCATGGAATGAACCTAGCCTAGCTGACATGGAAGGAGTTTTAATCCTAAAATAATGTTATATCTCTACACTCTAATATACTTAATAGGGATGTCAGTATTACCTAAAGTGTTGCCGATATAAATATTAATACTAAGGCTGTTCTGTTCTCTGAAGGATTATGGACGATCAGAAACTTCGTTGGTTAACTTTGACATATCATGTGTGAAATAAGGAGGTAAGTATTGTATGATATAACGAATGTAGCTATCACAAAACTTCACTGAGATTGGCAAAACATTTCGCGCTTTCATAATTCGAAATTCGAGCGTTCGAAATGCGAATGTCCTTTTAATTTTGTGTAATAAGCGGCGTGAACCGGGCTCAGCCCGCGAAAGTGCGTTCGAAATGTCAATTAAAAAGTTTCGGTAATCACCGGTTTTCGAAATTCGAATCTGAAAAGCTTTGGGCTTTTAACCTTTGACGCATCAGGTACAAACGAATTTGCTTGTGAATTTGAACTGACCGTAAAGTATCATTCATTTTGTATTTTTTTTTTATTACTTTCATATATTTCTAACCTGATTTTTACAATATGTTTTGCTGTCACTAATATAGTTAATTTAAGACGTTCTTGAATTTTTTTCTTTTTATTCCAGTGTTTTCTTTTTACCGCCGCCCACATTTATTGTGTAACGTATGTAAACTATAATATTCTTTCTCAGACGAAACAGAGACTACGAATGATAATTGGCCACTTTCTTACTTAACTTTCGGTTATATAACGAAATGAGAGGCAATTACGCATATATTAATACACCGGAAAAATACTTTTGAACTTTCTACATCTAAATTTTTATAGTTTTGTGCACGCCATTTCGGGAATCGATTATTCGCAGATTTGCGAATTTTACAGTTTACGTATAACGTGTTAATAATAATAGCTTTCTTTTTTAATATTTAAATAACGAAGCGAAAATTCACGCTTTCTTTGATATCTTTTCATGCTATTGACTTCGTATTTTTATCAGTATTTTATTTTGTTGTTATGAGTCGAGGCTCTTTATAAATGATTTTTTCACTTGTAGGTAATTACATAGGTACTAAATTTTATTAATTAGTATCTACTTACTAACTTCAATTTGTTAAAAATATTGCTACCGCATGCAACCCACGCTTCGAAGCTGTGAAGACCATTTTCATTTTAGGGTTTTGTAAAAATCGGAAACTCTATTCTACCTCCATTATAAAGCTGTACCGAGTGGCTACGCATATTTGGAGCAAATTTAAAGACATTTCTTAGCGTTTGATTTAAATACTAGGCTACTTTTTTATAAACCATTTTTTTACTGCATTTGAACAGTTGTTATCAACACCATTTTGATTTAACCCATTTTTTATATATTGACACATTTCATGTGAGTAAGATCTTGGTAGTTTTATCCCAAACACCTAAGTATATCAAACTTTATTCCATGACTTCGTTTGTAATTACGTTTTTTTAGTCAATAATATTTAAAAATAATCAGAACTACGCATCTCGTCCTCTTATCTGGTTTTTTATGTAATGTACAAATATGATTCTGTCTGAATGTTTTCTATGAAATTGTATATTGCAGAAAATCGTACTGGTTCCTGAGGATGGCGTTGTCATGTACGAGATAGCTTTAAGCTTCTGCAGATGACATCGTTTCCAAATTGTTTTTGATCCACGTTCTGTACTAATAAACAATTTTTACTATTAGCATTTTAACCCTTAACGCGTCAAAGTCATTTTGCCCCATGTATACAATAGTTAGTTATGTCACTTGCACACAATTTGTATGTACTTAGCTTATTACACTGTTTATGTTTCCACTAGTCAACCTATTCGTGAAAACCTTTTAATAGCCTTCTGTTTCGATTTTCAAAATTTTAATTTTCTCAAAAATTTAGTTATATATAGTTATCAATTTGAAATACGTAAAATGTCACATGTACATCAAATACGTAAAATGTCACAAGTGCCCCAAATTCGTAAAATGTCAAATTTGCCCCAAATACGCAAACTAGCCAGTTATTAATTGGAAATTACCTTTAATGCTCCCACCTGAGGTGTGAGGTTGCTGACTCTGGACATTACTCTGGGCTTCCAGCTTGGTGCTCACTGAGTTCCACATATCAAACATGTTCAGCATTGTAGGCCCGCAAGGACCAAATATCACAACTTAATCATAACACTCACACTTAAGTCCTTTTTACACTGAAATATCGTGTGTATTCTTTATTGTTCATCCGTCATAAAAAATGCTTAAGGCTACATCACTGATCCCCGGTTAATAATTTGTATTTTTTTATATATTAATATTGCGATTTATAAATATTATTTGCTATATAAACTTTCTCAAATTCTCAACTAATGTAAATACGCTATATTTGTATTTTTTATTACATTACTACTATATTCGGATTTAAATATCAGTCTAAAATTTCGTTTGTAAGGTTTGGGTTTATTTGCTTGGGAATTATTTATAAACGTGATAAACGCTAATAAGTGATTATTTGTTTTTATGCTATTATTGTGGTTAAATACGTGTATAATATAAATTTAATTTAATAAACTGTGATAACTCTCGGAGAAAACTGTTTTATATATTGTCACTATTGTATTTCACTAGATGGTTTGTAATATGGTATTGTGAGTGGGTCAACGTTCCGTAAAAACGTTTTTTTCTCTTCATAGTTCGTTGAATCGTTGATTTTCGTCCACCGGTGCGCCGGTCAGATTATCATTGGTACACCCGCGCTCATTTTCGATAAAAACCGATTTAAATTTCGAATTTTCGAATGTACGCTTATTTTATCGGTGTTTTAAACGGTCTCTGCACTGAATGCAGTTGCAATGAACTCAGCTTCTGAGAAGGGGGAGGAAATAGAGGCACGTTCTGCGCATGACTGTCATCGATCGAACGTTGTATCCTAAAACACTGCCTTCGTGCTATATCCATGCTACCCCTATAGATGTAGGAACGACACTATTATGTCATCTACTTTGATGTCGCCTCTAGTTGTTTTGTAGCTCTTTGTTAACCGTCCAAGTGTTGTAACGTATCGACTCACCTGACGTGTTGCTAAGGCTTTGCTGTGGAATTATTTCACTTCCTTTCTAATATTATTTATAAACGTGAAAGTTTTTATGGATGTTTTTTTACTATTTCACGCAAAAATTACTGAATAAAACTGGCTGAATTTTGGACACACCTTGTTCTAGCCCTGGAATAAAAGATAGGCTACTTTTCATCCAATAAATTAGTTCCCATCGGATAAAAATAGTCTTAAAACGTTTCCATAGAAACAACGCATGCGAAGCCGCGGACATGACTGTATAAATTATTTATAAATGTTGCTTTATTTTTCATAAAGGGGAAATTTATGATACGGATAATTTTATGGAGAGAAAACTGTACCTAAGTCACTTATGAAGTAAATTATGGAATGTCAAAGACAACTGAAAAGAGGAGATTTCGATTATCAATGTAAGAGGTAAACTACGCACGATGTTTATGTTGGAAGAATACACACTTATTTGGTGGTTTTCTTCTAACCAAAGTAAGGTTCGTTGTTGACCCGCTTAGGTTCTTTCATGGTGAATTCGTCATTCGATAGTTTTTGTAGAACATTTTTGGGTAGAGTGGCATTTTTAAGGGAAGTTTTTGTCAAATAGAACGAATATTGAGCTGACAATAAAACGAACTATTTTGACAAATTCGCGAACAACCCTCAATCACAAAGAAAATTACAATCAAAGAAAATAAACAAATTAAAACTAGTATGTACAATGGAAAAAAACTTTTTACCACTTAAAAAAAACACTCAGAACCCCTATTAGACTGTATAAACATCTTTTCCAAGACGAAAATCGAACCCGCAACCTGCGTCTCAGGCAGACCTACGCCCGCTATACCACTGAGGTCACAAAGTCAGCAAGGTAATAAATATAAGTTATAAATAAATAGTAACCCGTTTTTATTTGACCCATCTCCTTTACTTATAGAAACTAGGGCGTTAGGCTTTAAAAGCTTTTATAAAAACTGCTAAGAATCCAACTTGAAGAAAAGTTTTCTAAGACTTCAGTATTCTATCAACTATTTCTATTACAGGAATACTTGAACTAAATAAAGATATTTGGAATAATACTTTTTTACGCTTATTTCTTTTAATCTTAGGTGACATTTATCTAATCACGGCCATTCAAAATGTTAAAGTTAATTTTGTAGTATATGGGTTGATTTTGCAACATATAGGTTGATTTTGCAATATTCAGGTTGATTTTGACTTTACAGATGAAAAAATCTGTTGAATAACTTTTTAGGGTTAAGTACTACCTACTCAAAAAATTCTACTGAGTCATTTATTATTATATTTGTATTTTTCAACGACTTCAGTGGCGCAGCGTGCGTCCCGCCTTTATTCCTAGGTGAAATCTATAGTTATTTAAATGTTTTGGGTGTTTTCTTGTAAGTGTGATAAACATAGGTATCTAGTCCTACTACCTAATATTATAAACGCGAAAGTTTGTAAGAATTGATGTTTGTTACTCTTTCACACAAAAACTACTGAACGGAAACGGATGAAATTTGGCACAGATCCCGGAAAACCCACGGGAACGGGAATTACGGCGAGGTACTAGAAAGGAATAATGCATTACTTAAGTATATCAGTTGTCCTAAATAACACAAGCTGTGTTTACATTGTGGCTAAATGTGTGGATTGTCCAAAATTATTTACCTATCATTATTTACTCATAATAACATTTTATTAGTATTGCATTGCATCCAAAAACGTATAAAATCAAAATCCGAATCGACATTCTCCGAAAATTAATCAAAATTCAAATATCGAATGCGTTCGACAACGTTACGCAATATTACGTTACGTCGCACACACTCACGCTGTCACGCACACAAATGAAAGCTGCTTTTGGAGGTTCGTTTTTAAGGCATAAGCTGAAGCGTTAGCGGGGAAAAGTAACATAAAAGTTTTTTTACAGTTATTAGTTTTTTACAAGAAGTTTATTAGATTTTTAAGAGATTTGGAAGTGATGCGTTTCCCTTAGGATTAATAGATGGCGTGAGTTTTTAACGGAGAGGAGTTATGTACGTACACTATGTAGTCAATGAGTTTTCATGTGCCTATCTACAAATAAGATCTCTCTATGCCTATATAATTTGGGAGAAAAGATTCTTCCGATGCTTTTAAAATAAAAAGTTGTTGTTTCAAAGTTGATTTACAAGGTAAATAGGTACTTACCTACTTACTTAATCCGACTTTGACGTTTCTAAACCGCCGCAAACTTACATCTATACATCTACGCCTTATAAATTTAAACAAACTCTATAAACAAGAATTTAATAGTTTTCCATTTAAATCGATCAAAGATTCAGGCTTTGAGAGGTGTATTGATATAATATCTATTTCACTATTTGATGATAAGTATCTATCAAGGTACAAACTTGTCCTACGAGATCTAAATACAATAAAAAAATATCTTGAGTTTGAATCTACACAGAGAGTCGGTATTTTTCGGCTTTAAGAAACACTCTTCTTAACAAAGAAAAAAAATCAAAACGCTTTCCATTTTATTTTAAAAGAAAGAAAAAAACAAAATTCTCGAAACGCTGTCCATTCTTAACTTAACCCTCAATCACTAAGTGAAAGTTTGACTGCCAAAATCTCGCGTGAAAGTTTGTGAAGTTGGCGAGAGTTGATCGATAGCGTAATTATTATTACCTATTATAAGATATACGCTAAAAGCAAAAGCCGGATGTAGGTTTTATCAAAATCTAGATTTTTTATTTCAAAATTTGATGACGTATGATTGACATGGTTTCACAATCAAAATTCAAAAAATTATAAAAAAATCATAATAAATCTATTACAATTTTATTATTATACTAGCGGCGCCTCTTGGCTTCGCCCACGTGTAAATTGATTTGTTTATAATTTAAGGGATGTAAAGCCTATTTTAATTACAAGTCTAGAACTACGTCTACTCAAAATTTCAGTCTGTACGATTCAGTACTTTTGGCTAGAAGAGATAACAAACATGCATTCACCCTATACTCTCAACTTTGCATTGATAATTTTACTGTGATGTATTTAGTTTCCTTTAATATTTACAAATTTAGATTCCTCTGAGCAAAGCAAAAATAAAAATTAATGTATAAATGGGCTGCATTGTACATTATCTGGGTTTTTTCTGTAAGGTACCTACTATATTGGTGTTAAATAACATTCTTACAATGAATATTTTTTCCTATCACTTATAATATTCCTCATAGTAATGGGCTTATCTTTTATTTCGTCTGCAGATATAAACGTTATCGGTTATTCCACTTCTGACCAAATTATAAAGTTTAAATAAAACAACAGATTAACCTACTTTATCAATCTCATAGAAATCCAACAATTCTTTAAAATTAAGTAACCTATTAAAAACAAGTTTCATCTTATTAGTTATAATCATTATCATTATTATTAACTGTAAAGTTATTTTTTTATTTTAATGTCGTTTTCTTTTAGTGAAAAAATGGGCAATTCGCGCAGCAACATCTAAGATGACTGATATATCAAATACATTATACGAAATAAATATTTTTTTTATTATAATACACAGAAGAAATCCAAAACTGAACAGAATATCGAGGTGGGAATCAAACCCGCAACCTCATGCGCTGTAGCCGTACCGTTGCTCGCTGCGCCACAAGGTCAGTAAAAAAAATGACGTCAAACAAATTAAGAATCAGAGACAAAAATCTCCATACGCCTTAGCAGACTTTTTAGTCTATGAAAGTATTCAGATTTAGAAAGTTGAGAAAAAATGAAAGGCATGCGTAAGATACTTTTTCTTTAATGCAATTTAAAGCAATATCCTTTTACATATAAAGGTATAAAACTTTAGTTTTTTTACGATCTAAACTCACGTTGTTATGGAGCATTAGGTATAAGTTTAGTGAAAAGTTCACGCAGAATGAATGCTGAACGAAATAAATAAATGATTCTAAATAAATGATATCACTTATAACACAAAGGTTATAATAACTAAAAAAAATGATTAAAGGGTTAAAACAAAATCGCAAATCACGTTCAAACTAAGAATTGCGTATTACAAAAACGACGTTCAAATTTGGAATTCAATTTACCTTATATCAACACTAAACGACGTTCGGATATTACTCGCACAGTAAAAATTCAAAGATTTTTTCTCTGGGTAAAGATTTTTACTAGTTCATTGTGATTCATTCATCCTTTGTACAACACAAAAACTCAGCGATTACTAATAATAATTGCTAGTGCGAAGATCTGTCTGTCCTTGCGTCACGCAGAAGCTAAGCCTAGTGCGTTTACATGCTGTAGGCATAGGTAGGTAATTAGTGAGTAAATGTACGAGTGGGCTTAGACCTTTAGCTTTATAACAATAAACATTAAAAATAGGCAACTTAGTTTATAATAGATAAGTTAAGGCCAGTTTACAAAATATTTACAAACCTACGAAGTTTTGTATAAAATATGAGTTACGTAAAACATTGCCTTTATATGTTGGGAATCGTATTGTTTTAAAATATTGAGGTACGTTATTGTTTAAAATCTGTTTTCATCTCTTTCTCATATTATCATTTTCTGGACATTATTATTTAATCCCTTTAACATCGACCTAAATTGTAAAGCAAATAAAAACAAAACTTATCTCCCAAAACAAATATTCGGTAAAAAGCGCCCTTCAGTAGCCGAAAGAGAAAAATAATATTTCCCAAGAGTTTCCTAACTTCTTTCGTCTCGCTCTAACGCAAGGTCGTTTATCTCCTCTCCTACTCGCACTATGCAATACGAGATCTCATGCAACTAAAGACCTTGATAAATTGCAAAGTTTCGTGATAGATAATTGGTATACGGGTAATTATTATACGGGCCTTTACGAATAAAATAAGGTTTTATTTATCCCTAACAGCCTTGAGATATAGCCCTCTCTTCTATGGCTACCGCCAAAAGTACTAATTCAAACGCAAGATTGTGAATCAATGATGAAAATGAAAATGAAAAATTATGGTCACAATTTAACTTTGTCAAACAATGACAGTTTATGACGGACGAACAATTCAAATACTTACATCGAACACAAAGCATAAGCGCAATCCAAAACACACTCAGAACTCACTAAAAAGTTTCCCGCAAAAAAGTTTAGTTCAACAAAACTGTATCCGAACGCGTGAAAAAGACAAGCTTCCGAATTTGAAAGTTTTTGGCGCGACGCGAATGACGCGCGTGCGTTCTGCAACTCGGTTCGTAACTGAATTTTGTAAGCGCAATAGGTTTGGCATAGCCGGCCCGCGTGAAGGTACCGAAGCATATTTTAAGTTGTACCAGAGTGTCCTATTGACTCAGTAACAAGTCGGCGACGGTGGCATACGGTCATGCAACGTATGTAGCTAGATCCCCAGTTAGGTATTCTAAATTTCGAAAAAAAAATGTGGATGCTCAATAAATATTCAAATTTAGAAGGTAGTGACGTGATGCAAATGAACTAACATTTATTGAAAAATAATTTAACTTGCAACAAACCATAAAAAAGATGCAGGTAATTTATCACAAAAAAAAATTAAGTAGGTCACGCAGGGTTAATTGTTTTTTATAAAAGAAATTGATATAAATAAAGAAGTACATTGCATAAATAGGTAACATTATCTATATTCGACTTTAAAAATCATAAAAATAGAAAAATGCTACGTTGACCTAAATACGCGATAGACAACAAATCGGTCAATGAACTCACTAAAATAGCTATTGCTATAAACTGCTACAAGACAAAGAAAACGATTTATACTAACTGACCAAATTGGTCATAAATAGGTACCTATATCGTTTTGGAAACATCCCGTTTTTATCAATATCATTATTCAATTGATGATTGATCAATTGAGCTATCGCTAGATTGTTTACAATATAAAAATCTGTTGTTTGATCAACTATCTCAATTATAAAAACCTTCCAGTTCTAATGTGTTCCTATTTTTATATTTCTATGTTAATAAAATTTAAGATTAAACCACACTAGCTGAAAAAAAAGAAACCTACAAAAACGTTTTATATTTTTTTTCTATACCTACCTCAGTATAAATAAATAAATAATTCCGGACAGTATGTTTTCAAAATTACTCATAATTTTAAAACAATTCTTAAAATTACTATGTCGTACTCAAAAATTACCAACCAATAAGAATCCTATCAGATCAAATTATTTAAAATTCAAGATCAGTAGAATAAAAACTCTTTAGTGCGTCAAAGGGTTAAAGTCTCCAAAAAAAAGAAACATTAAATTCTTCTTTCCTTTGTTATTCATTCAACTTTATAAAAGACAAGACTTACAATTAAACTTGTTTCCAATTCTACCAGATGTGCAATGCGAATCCTTTGTGTCTCCCCTATCGCTGAATATACCGAATACTGGTCAGAAACGAAAGGGGAGATCGGGGAGCCAAGCGTCCATCTCTAGGGTTGAGGGAAAATTATAGAGGAAAAAATCAAATCAAGCTGGGTGCTAAAATGATAAAAGAGCGTAAATCGTACACTGTTTGAAAGAAAAAAAGTATTTTAATTTTTGCCGAGGTAAGTCTACACTACAAAAATTATCACTATCACTACATAGTATAAAATAAAGTCGCTTTCTCTGTCCCTATTGTTGCGGTTTTTTTAATAGATAGAGTGATTCAAGAGCAATGTATATATGTAGTATGCATAATAAAACCGTGAGAAGACGGGGCGGGTCGCTAGTTATAAATAAAATAAAAGGCTTTTTTTAATAAATGGAAGTAAAAGTCCAATTATTTGGTTGGATCATTCTTACCTTTCTTACCTTCTTACCAATTAGACTCAATTCAAAGACCTTTTTTTCCTTTAGACCTTACAGGATTCTAGGAGACGTAAAAAAAAATTATGTTATATATATAGAAAAACTAGGAAATAAGTTGATTACTTTTATTTTTGTTTACTACAACTTTTAATAAAGTAAAGTTAATTTTCGAGTTGTAGCAAAACTCGTCCCTTTTTGATCGAATATTTGGTAATCCTAGTAATATTATAAACGCGAAAGTTTGTATGTTGGATGGATGGATGTTTGTCACTCTTTCACGAAAAACTACTGAACGGAAACGGATGAACTTTGGCACAGAGATAGATTATAGTCCGGAATAACACATAGGCTATATTTTATCCCGGAATTCCCACGGGAACGGGAATTAAAGCGGATGAAACCGCGAGGCGCTGCTAGTATAAATATAAATGCCTTTTACAAAGAATAGTTTTGTGGTGTAGTTTTGAATTTATTTACTGACTAGCTGGTGCCCGCGACTTCGTCTGCGCATGATTAGTATTTGGAGTACTCGCGATTTTACTTGCGTAATTCCCTTTTCCGTGGGATTTTCGGGATAAAATAAAGCCTATTTCTTATTCCAGCTTATAATCTATCTCTGTGCCAAATTTCATCCAGATCCGTTCAGCAGTTTTTGCGTGAAAGATTAACAAACATCGATCCATCTATCAATCTATCCATCCATCTATCCATTCATACTTACAAACTTTCGCGTTTATCAGTTCAATTTCTCACAGCATCTGTACGACGCGTACACACGCGTCGTTCAGATGCTGAGATAAATTTTTGAAAACCCGTATAGCCCAGGGGAACCAAACTGAATTCCGGGATAAAATGTATCCCATGTCCAATCGTCCCGAGTTCCATTCGAATTCATTCAATTCCGTCGTGATGCGTGGTTAAAGAATTTTTCTTCCACCCTCTCTCCCAGGGGAACCTTACTGAATTCCGGGATAAAAAGTATCCCATGTCCTTCCTTGTACTATGAACTCAAATCGTCCCGAGTTTCATTCCAACTCATTTAGCAGTTTCGGCGTGATGCGCGGTAAAGGAATTTTACTTTCATACCCTCTCCCATGAGAACCTTACTGAATTCCGGGATAAAAAGTATCCTATGTCCTTCCTCGTAGTATGACCTATAATCATGCCGAGTTTCATTTCAATCCATCAAGTATTTTCGGCGTGATGCGCGTTTACGATACAGACAGACAGACAGACAGACAGACATGAATGAAAAAAAATACAGTTTTGGCTTGAGTATCGATAATACAGTGCCCTCCAAAAAAAAAATTCAAAATATCTTCAATGTACAGAATTGGACCTGTTACAGTTTTATTATAAGTACTAGCTGGTGCCCGCGACTTCGTCTGCGCATGTTTAGTATTTCGAGTACTCGCGATTTTACTTGCGTACCCTTTCATCATTTAGTAACAAACATCCATCCATCTATCAATCTATCCATTCATACTTACAAACTTTCGCGTTTATCAGTTCAATTCAGTTTGGTTCCCCTGGGCTATACGGGTTTCCAAAAATTACTCACAGCATATGAACGACGCGTACACACGCGTCGTGATGCTGTGAGAAATTTTTGAAAACCCGTATAGCCCAGGGGAACCAAACTGAATTCCGGGATAAAATGTATCCCATGTCCAATCGTCCCGAGTTCCATTCGAATTCATTCAATTCCGTCGTGATGCGTGGTTAAAGAATTTTTCTTTCACCCTCTCTCCCAGGGGAACCTTACCGAATTCCGGGATAAAAAGTATCCCATGTCCTTCCTTGTACTATGAACTCAAATCGTCCCGAGTTTCATTCCAACTCATTCAGCAGTTTCGGCGTGATGCGCGGTAAAGGAATTTTACTTTCATACCCTCTCCCATGAGAACCTTACTGAATTCCGGGATAAAAAGTATCCTATGTCCTTCCTCGTAGTATGACCTATAATCATGCCGAGTTTCATTTCAATCCATCAAGTATTTTCGGCGTGATGCGCGTTTACGATACAGACAGACAGACAGACAGACAGACATGAATGAAAAAAAATACAGTTTTGGCTTGAGTATCGATAATACAGTGCCCTCCAAAAAAAAATTCAAAATATCTTCAATGTACAGAATTGGACCTGTTACAGTTTTATTATAAGTACTAGCTGGTGCCCGCGACTTCGTCTGCGCATGTTTAGTATTTCGAGTACTCGCGATTTTACTTGCGTACCCTTTCATCATTTAGTAACAAACATCCATCCATCTATCAATCTATCTATTCATACTTACAAACTTTCGCGTTTATCAGTTCAATTCAGTTTGGTTCCCCTGGGCTATACGGGTTTCCAAAAATTACTCACAGCATATGAACGACGCGTACACACGCGTCGTGATGCTGTGAGAAATTTTTGAAAACCCGTATAGCCCAGGGGAACCAAACTGAATTCCGGGATAAAAAGTATCCCATGTCCTTCCTTGTACTATGAACTCAAATCGTCCCGAGTTTCATTCCAACTCATTCAGCAGTTTCGGCGTGATGCGCGGTAAAGGAATTTTACTTTCATACCCTCTCCCATGAGAACCTTACTGAATTCCGGGATAAAAAGTATCCTATGTCCTTCCTCGTAGTATGACCTATAATCATGCCGAGTTTCATTTCAATCCATCAAGTATTTTCGGCGTGATGCGCGTTTACGATACAGACAGACAGACAGACAGACAGACATGAATGAAAAAAAATACAGTTCTGGCTTGAGTATCGATAATACAGTGCCCTCCAAAAAAAAAATTCAAAATATCTTCAATGTACAGAATTGGACCTGTTACAGTTTTATTATAAGTACTAGCTGGTGCCCGCGACTTCGTCTGCGCATGTTTAGTATTTCGAGTACTCGCGATTTTACTTGCGTACCCTTTCATCATTTAGTAACAAACATCCATCCATCTATCAATCTATCCATTCATACTTACAAACTTTCGCGTTTATCAGTTCAATTCAGTTTGGTTCCCCTGGGCTATACGGGTTTCCAAAAATTACTCACAGCATATGAACGACGCGTACACACGCGTCGTGATGCTGTGAGAAATTTTTGAAAACCCGTATAGCCCAGGGGAACCAAACTGAATTCCGGGATAAAATGTATCCCATGTCCAATCGTCCCGAGTTCCATTCGAATTCATTCAATTCCGTCGTGATGCGTGGTTAAAGAATTTTTCTTTCACCCTCTCTCCCAGGGGAACCTTACCGAATTCCGGGATAAAAAGTATCCCATGTCCTTCCTTGTACTATGAACTCAAATCGTCCCGAGTTTCATTCCAACTCATTCAGCAGTTTCGGCGTGATGCGCGGTAAAGGAATTTTACTTTCATACCCTCTCCCATGAGAACCTTACTGAATTCCGGGATAAAAAGTATCCTATGTCCTTCCTCGTAGTATGACCTACAATCATGCCGAGTTTCATTTCAATCCATCAAGTAGTTTCGGCGTGATGCGCGTTTACGATACAGACAGACAGACAGACAGACATGAATGAAAAAAATTACAGTTTTGGCTTGAGTATCGATAATAGAGTGCCCTCCAAAAAAAATTTCAAAATATCGTCAATGTACAGAATTGGACCTGTTACAGTTTTATTATAAGTATAGATATAGATAATATTTACAGCTCTCTTTGAGTTTTTTGTAGCAGCGTATACACCCTTTGAAAGGTACATTAACCTTGTTTAGCCTAGTTGTGGAAAAAACGAATTAATTCTTATTTCTAATACATTATTAATATCGCTATTTTAGGAGGTAATAAAATTGTCATGACTCTGGTAATTATTTATAAAGGACGTTTTTAACAGTAGTTATTAAGTATAGGTATTTAGAAAAAAATCTTATCTAACAAAAGAGCACCCTCTATCGGCCAATGAACTCTGTTATCAGCTGATAACGAAACTAGGTCAGTGGTGCTTCGACCACCTACTTGTCAAGTTTCGGTGAAGATTGATTCTAGCCGACAGTACTAAATGAGGTTATAATACTAGACCTAAGCGATTCTTAAGGTAAAATGTTTAAATAAATAAATAATTCCGGACAGTCCACACAGCATCATCTAGCCCCAAGCTAAGCAGAGCTTGTGTTATGGGTACTAGATGACTGATATACCTACTTACCACAATACATTACATAGATAGATATTTTTTTATTAGGTATACATAGAAAACACTACAACATTACAACACAAAAACCCAATTTTCTCTCTGATCATCTTTCTTGATGTAGAAAACTAATTTATCAGCCCTATGCATTGTAGGAAAGAGCTCAAATCAATATGTAGTGCGATGTATGTATAAAGTCAAAAACAAGTAAATAATATGTGTCCTAATAGAGCTGAGCGTCTGGTCGATGCGAGGCGTGCCCCTCTAGCTGGTGAGTATCTGTCGCAGCGCATCAGCATTGTCATACAGCGTGGTAATGCAGCCATCTAGCCAGTGTCTTGGAGACGCACAGACTGGTATTGACATGGATCAGTTGAGCTACCTCTAGATTGCAACCGTCCACAGTTAGCTCAATTGTTTTAATTGTATATAATTGCAAGCAAGGTATAGAAAAATTACAATTAGTATTTACAATTGAAACTATTGAGCTAACTGCAGACGGTTGCAAACAGTCTAAAGGTAGCTCAATTGATCCATGTCAATACCAGTCTGTGCGTCCCCAAGACACTGGCTACATTACCACGCTGTATGACAATGCTGATGCGCTGAGCCAGATATTCACCATTGTATATAATAGTTTCAATTTGTTTATTATTTTATATTATTATAATAGTAAGATTTCCTTGATTGTAATTTTCTTTGTTAATAAAGACACTAATGTAGTTTAAATAAAAAAAATTGAGAGACCGCCTCTGCTACAGCTTGCAATTTATCTCTTTTTATATACCTAATTTTATCTTGTCATCTGATTATTTCCCATAGCAACAATCTCGAAGGGTCAGAAAATAATAAAAAAATCGTTGCTAATTACGTATTGACCGACATGGCCCTCCGTTTCGCGGTCCGGCTTTAGGGGCCGGTTTTGGCTGAATGGATTTTGCTTGTTCTGTCATTTTTGCTAAATTTTAAACAGACGAGGGTACTTTTTGAATTAATTTTTTATTTGGATTGTTTGTTGCAGGAAGATAAAATTCGATGGATTTCTTAAAATCAAAAATAAAAACAAATTAAACTCAATGTTTAGATTTACAAAGTGGACAATTTTATTAACAACGAAAATTACAAGCAAAGGAATAGAAAAATTACAAAGTTAAGTTTTAAACTACTTAGGTATACATAAATAATTATCTAAATAATAAAATGTAACTAATTGAATTGTTCTTTGCTTCTATCTTTTGTTCACTCGTGGAATAAGCGAAAATTAATCAAAGAATCATCAGAATAAATCAGTGTACTAACACAAAAAGAAAACACAATTACTTTTTTCCGGTTAGAATGATTTTGAGGATTTTTTTCAACCAGCGACCCGGCTATTTTACATCCATACAAACTTTCAAGTTCATAATATTAGAAAGATTTAAGAGCTAGTGCTTCTCATATGGTAATTTTCAAATTAGATCAAGATCGGATTAGGTGCTTTTGTTTGTTAATAATGTAGGTAGGTATACTTTTTGTTTTAATGATCAAGATGTGGTCCTGTAATTTAGATCCTTAGCATCCTTAAAAGCGTGAAATCTCAAAACAAGGTAGGGTAAAACAAGGTTGGGTAAAACAAGGTTGGGTAAAACAAGGTTGGGTAAAACAGGACGCTATTTGTGCTATTACTAAGAATCTGCTGTCCATTTGTCGGCAGGCTGTATCTCATGAACCGTGTTAGTTAGACAGTTGAAATTTACACAGATGATGTATTTTCTGTTGACGCTATAAAAACAAATACTAAATAACATTAATATTTAAGGAAGTTCCCATAAGAAAGATTTATTTTGCTTTTTTATAGATACGTACGGAACACTTCGAGAGCTAGTCCGACTCCAACTTATGCAGTTTTAAGTTTTTGTACAAAATATCTATTGATTTCGAAATCTGTCAAGTAGTAAGTCAAGTTATCGTAGACGTAGAAACGTAGATCTTCTATCTACTCCCACGCAAACGAAGTCGTGGGCAGAATGTAATCAATTATTGGTACTTTGAAGCTGTTGTCTGTAGGCAGAAATCACTTTCTTCACCACTACGCCCACTCAAACTTGTAAGGTTCTTGAGAAAGCGGCAAGGATATTTAACGGACGTTATTTGGTTGGGGCTTGTAAAATTCCGGGTTTAAACAGTTTCAAGCTCAAACTCACAGTGCTTAACACCTTAGCAGAGTCTTCCAAAATTTCTTATTAATAGGTGATAATATTTCAATGAAATGATTCAACGATTGGGTTTTAAAATGTAAAAATAAAATCTTTCTTCAGTGCCTAATAGTTTAGGAAAACTCCTCCCCATTTCTGGCAACTTCGTAACTTTACTTATTGCCTACCTGTAGTAAAACAGTACCTGTAGTTTAATATTGGGAAGTTTCGAATCGTAATTGTAAATATCTTAGTAAAAGATAACACATTTGGTCCATGGGCGTGATTCACTATGACATAGGTGTTTCCATGCCCAAATTGTGTGACGTCACAATGTGTTCTAAATACGATTTTGTCCGATTCCACGTTTCACACACACACACATTCTATCTTGTCTTAGGTGTGTAACACACTTGGATTGGTCGTAGTGAATCACCCTCCATATTTAGATTTTTCACAATTCATAACGGTCGTAATTTTCCGCCACCGCTTTTTCATAAAACGCTTTAATCTCTAATATTTTCATTGCCTTGAGAACGTGGGCGTCTGTCAGTTTGTTTTAAGATGAAGTTTCATCGAAGATACGTAGATGAAATACCCAGTGTTACATTTTAACTACATAATTATTAAGAAAACTATTAAAAAACATAATAGAAACAAAACTAGAACTGGTAGTCTTATACAATTAAAACCAGTGAGAACTGCAGACGGTTGCAAACAGTCTAAAGGTAGCTCAACTGATCAATATCAATAATCAGTTTGTGCGTCTCCAAGACACTGGCTGCATTACCACGCTGTATGACAATGCTGATGCGTTGAGCCAGATACCCACCAGCTCTCGTAAAAAGATTTTCGATGTCAAATAGGTAAATATTTATGCCTATGATAAGTAAATTAATACCTAACTACTTAAGAACATAGATTTTATAACTGAGTCGTGTGACGACCTTTAAGGAATAGCGGGCGAAGGTCCATCTGCTAAGCAGGAGGTGGCTGCTTCGATTCCCTCTTCGGGACAAATGTTTTTTGTTTTTATGATCACCCGATATAAGTGCATGGCGTGCTGGGTGTTTTGAACTTATAAATAAATACCTATCTATTTATGTCGTTAATTTATTAAATCTCGCGAAGAACCGACAACCGTTGGGGTAAACGTGTTCTTGAGTGGAGACCGCGTCTTGGTAAACGTAGTGTAGGACGCCCTCTGACCGGTGGGATGACGATCTGCGACTGCTGGCAGATGCTGGCTGCGTCAAGCTGAAGACAGGGCGCTATGGCGCTCATTAGGGGAGGCCTATGTCCAGCAGTGGACTAATACGGGCTGATGATCATGATGTATTAAATCTAATACCCATAACACAAGCTCTGCTTAGCTAGATGATGCGGTGTGGAAAATTATAAATTATTTCATTTATTTATTTATTTTGTCATTTACTTACCAAAACCTCCAAGTCAATTAGAAATCAATTATATTTCTTGCAGAAATGCCCGACTTACCTGAAAAATACAAATACAAATTAATATGGATAGTACAGCATTATTTATTTATATAAAATACTATCAGTCAGCCCCGGCTTCGCATGTTTATATACCACCTATGTTCATCAGGGATAATGCAGAATTCTACTAGAGAAAGAATTTTTCAAATCGGTCCTTTAGTTTCAGTGCCTATTCCATTCAAAGAAACAAATCTTTCCTTTTTATAATACTATTATAGATTATACCTACCTAAATAAGTATTATATTCATAATATAATGCTGGACAATCCACACAGCATCATCTAGCCCCAAAGTAAGCTATACAATGCTTGTATTATGGGTACTAGATAACTTATATACATAGATAGATAATAATAATAATAAAGCATTTATTTGTCTCTCACAATAGGTTAATTATATAACTAATAGAATATAACTAATAAAAAGTACTCATACATGTAGACATTTTTCTCATAGATATTTTTAGTATACATAGAAGACACCCAGATCAACGGAACAAATTTCAGCAAATCGTACACAAATTTGTTCCGATGCGGGAATCGAACGGCGTGCTCCTGTGTCGCAGGCGGACCTTCGCCCACCGCGCCACATCGGTCGTCTTATATTATTTGTATAGTATATGCAGGTCTCGACAGAACCTACGCATTTGCTCCCCTTGGATTCGAGACCCTAGGACCGTGGGGTACCGAGGCCCTCCGGGTTTTTAAAAAATTATCTGAGCGTCTGGTCGATGCGACGCGTGACCCGAGAGCTGGTGAATATCTGGCTCAGCGCATCAGCATTGCCATACAGCGTGGTAATGCAGCCAGTGTCTTGGGGACGCTTCCGACTGGTATTGACATGGATCAATTGAGCTACCTTTAGACTGTTTGCAACCGTCTGCAGTTGGCTCAATGGTTTCAATTGTAAATACTAGTTGTAATTTTTCTATCCCTTTGCATGTAATTTTCGTTGTTAATAAAGTTTGTATAGTAAACATAGGTAAACATTGTGTAGTCGAAACCGAGCCTAATTAAGCATGACTGTTTGTTATAGCCCTAATTTAGTTAAGGTTTTATTTTATTATCTTTCAAACTAGGCAACGCATTTTGATGCGGTTTGTTTTAGTAGATAAAGTGATTCAAGAGGAAGGTTTAAATGTAAAACTAGCAGCGCCCCGCAGTTTTACCCGCGTAATTCCCGTTCCCGTGGGAATTCCGGCCTAAAATATAGCCTATGTCTTATTCTAGATTATAATCTATCTCTGTGCCAAATTTCATCCATATCCTGTCAGTAGTTTGTGCGTGAAAGAGTAACAAACATCCATACTTACAAACTTTCGCGTTCATAATATTAGTAGGATAATCAGCATGTAACTTGACATTAACTGCAGGCCCATATAGGGTAGGTAAATTACATTGTTACAAATTTAATTTAACTACAATCTTTTTACCTGTAAGTTATTGCAATTAATAGATTTTTTTCTACTTTAACTTAAAGATTTTAGTGTTAGTACATAAACTATTGACATGGATCAATTGAGCTACCTTTAGACTGTTTGCAACCGTCTTCAGCAAGCTCAATGGTTTCAATTGTAAATACTAGTTGTAATTTTTTCTATTCCTTGATTGTTATTTTCGTTGTTAATAAAGATATACGTATATACATACTTATTCATTACCGAAACGTAGTCATAGAATCTACGTACTTTACTAAAATAAAACCATCTTTTCCACTATTCTCGGGTAAAGTCTGTTCCAAACTAATAACGGTTCGACCACAGTATACGACATAGTATCTCCCGGATCTCACGCACACAGACACAATCGCACGCACACATCTATACCAGCTGATGCGAAACTGTGTCACGCGGTCTGCAGGCAACGGTAAATGTCGCCGCTACTCGACGGCAGGTGGCATTAGTAGTTTGATGGGTTTTTAATTTGTTTGTTTGTTTTTATTTACTGAAGAAGTGTATACGTATTAATTCAAGAAAATACAAAAGCATGAACTTAGCAGGATGGAAGGACGCAATCAGATGAAAACTTAAGAAGAATGGGAATAAATTTTTTTATGAGTCGATGAGTCATCATTTCACAATTTTAATAGCCTGCAAAGCTAACATGAAATGCTCGCTCGTGAATACCGTATACCTCCCATTTTTTATTAAAAGTATGTGACTTCCTATCAATTATCCAAGAAGATTAACCCTTCACAATAAATGTAAATGACACAGAAGTAGGCAGTCAGTTCTCGCTAGTAACAGAAAAAGGTTCATCAAATGCACCGGCAGTACCGCTACTCGTCGCTAGATGGCGCACCTTGATCGTAAATGCGTGACATTAAAAGCAAAGTAGAAGTTAGTTTTTTATGAGGATTCCGTATGTTTAATAGATAAAGTAGCGGTAATTATACTTTAAAATGTCATTAAATTTTATTCTAGGTAGTTATTACCTGCGCATTTTATGCTACTTTTATAATAACGCATGATTTAATCTCGTACCGGGGAGCCTGGATGGAGTTCATTGACCTCGTGACGTATCTTCCGTAGATTGCAATGCAATCGTTACGTAATCAGCTGGATGGGTAGATTAGATACCTATATCTAGATACCTATTAATTCTATGATACATTACATGACCCATATTTGTTAAGAACACTTATATGATGATGACTGTGAATTAAACTTGTGAAATAATCATTGATAATTTTTTGAACAATAATATAAATATGATATTAGAAAAAAAACCACGTATATCAGAAGTTTTTGGTAGGATTTAAGTACAAGTATTTATTCATGTAGGTAATTAGGTATTAATGTAGGCCCCTTAAACTATCCAATGATTCTATCCATCCAAGGTTGTCTGGTTTTTCATCGCTCCATATTGGGGGTTTCATCGCTCTTCAGCGATAAAATCCCCAATTGTCACTTAGTCTAAGTAATTTTATTGTACTTATATTGTTATTTTTATTTAAGTGTGCAATAAAGTGTTTCTATCTATCTATAAGCACAGCTAAAGAGTAGAATGAGCTTCCTGCGTCTGTTTTCAAGACAGAATACGACCTCGGAGTCTTTAAATCAAGAGTGAATAAGTTCCTTCTCGGAAAGCGTGCTCCATCTTAGGACTTATGATCTTCACTTACGTGAGATTCGACCATTTTCAATGAAAAAAACCTTCACCTGTTAAACACGTAATGGTGATTCGATTCCAGACCAAACGAACGAGAGTGAGCGAAGGCTAACAAACGTGAACAAACGTGTGCACGTATTGCCAAAATCAAGGGAGGTTCGTTCGCCTTCGGCCGTACTCCGTCGTCGCCGGCTTTCGCTGGGGTTCACATGCGTTCGTGCGGACAGAACTTCGAAAGCTAGTGAACGTGCGGTACCGATCGTCGAATCCCATTCGTTCGCTTCCGCTCGCTTTCATTCGTTTGGTCTGAACCACCATAATTTGGGCGTGATATTATCATAGTATTTATGATATGGAGATGAATTTAAGTGCATCAATTTTCTGTAATTTACAGGGAATGCTGAAAGTAAGTAGGTGTGAGCGTTATCATTTAGAAATACTAATGTTTGAATTGATTGACTTACTCATTTATTATTTATATATGAAATACTATGCGTGTTACACTTTAAGCATAGTTTTAGAGAACCCTAGAGGTATCTATTTAAATCTAACAAAGGATTTAAGATATACTACCAAAACATGTACTAACCAAAACATGTAATTTTCTTGTGTCAATAAATTATCTATCTATTTGCTGTAGGACATTTATTATATCAAGTTTGTTTAGGGCTCAAACACAAAACTGCGAGCTCGCATCGCATCGCAAATATCTGCGAGCTCGCACGATAACGTCCGATCTCATTTGCATCGCGCATTCCTGTCATATTACATCATACTTGGTGACCCCCCTTTTAGTCCGCTCTGAGACAACTTTAGCGAAAGATGCGCGGCGCCTGAGCCGCCTTCTTTGTGTATTATTTTTGCTTAAATCGGTTCAATTATCTTTTTGGGATCCATCTTACGCTTCCTAAAAACACGTCCAATACGGCTGACTAAACTTGAAGGTTTACCCTACAAAACGGTTCGCCGCACAAATTCGCATCGCACAAATTCGCAAATCAAGTTCGTGTGACATCGCATCACATCGCATCGCATCGCACCAAATCGCAGTTTTGTGTGGGAGCCCTTAGACATGAGTACCTATCTATTTGGTTATCTACGTCAATGCATTTATAATGTGTTTATTAAAATCTTCTATCTTCGACGTTCTGTCCTTCACGAGTGAATCAGCCTTCTTATTAATTATGGAAAGGGATGTTTCAAGCAATATGAAGCTGACAAACAATAAATTGATAAAATTTCCAACACGAAAACAGCCCGTAATAGAATGATAATGAGGAATTCGTAGTCTATATATAAAGTTACCATTACACTTGTTACTGGTCTCAATTGTTTTAAAATAGAGAAATAAAGGTTCGGCCAAACCTCCGCTACCAAAACGACTGCGAAGCGGTAGCGTCAGCCGCGCGGCGGATGCTACCCATACTTTATCTATGGCGCTTTGCACACCTATGCGACCGTCGGAGTCGCGCAGGTGTACACGTTAAGTTTCGCGTTGCGGTCGCTCCCGCACCGCGTCCAGCTTCCCGCGTTACTGACGCGCAGGTTTGGCTGAACCTTAATGCTGGACAATCCACATAGCATCATCTAGCCCTAAGCTAAGCAGAGTTTTGTGTTTGGTTACTAGGCGACTGATATTATTATCAAAATAGCGCTATTGCCAATAACAGCAGTTAAAATCAGTAGACTGTTATTATTTAAAATATGTCTTAATTTATTATATGCTAGCGACTTTTATTATACGTATAAACCTTCTTCTTGAATCACTCTATTTATAAAAAAACCGCATCAAAATCCGTTGCGTAGTTTTAAAGATTTAAGCATACAAAGGGACCAGGGTTGTTGCTGATGCGGTTTTTTGACACATCAGCGGATGTTGATGTTGATGCTGATTTTGGCCAAGTGCGTGTCGGGCTCGCAATCATAGTGTTCCACGCTTACTTAATGTAGGTGGTTCTTCAAATAGAAACCGAGTCTCGAAAAATCTTCATTTTTTGAGCTTACCGCAAAAAATGCAACATTTTACGGTTTAGTTTAGTAAGGGTAGTACAGGGAACCCTTTGTGTACTGAATAAAAAAAACATACTTTTTCAGGATCATATTACTAAGTCTCCTCTCTAGAGATGTTAATTGATAAAAACGGATTTTTTTTCAAAATCTTGAAAAGAATGACAAAACCATGGCACAAGTTTTTTTTTTCTACATTAGGTTTTTTTCAGGATATAATAGATTCTATATCTAAAATGATGTTTACTTTTAAATCAATAATAATGTTAATAATCGTACTTATTATCTTATCTTACTATTATAATAAATGGGAAAGTCTGTGTTAATGTTTGTTATAAGTAATCTCCGTAATTACTTAAGTTATTCAGATGAAATTTGGTACGTAGATAGTTTAGGACCTAGAATAAGACAAAGACTAATAAAATTTTCATAAATTAACCTCTGAGGGGGTTAAATAGGGTGGTAAAGTTCGTATGGAAAAATATTTTTCCTTGGTTCGATTTACTCAAAACTCGGTATAAATAAAGTTTAAAATAAATAATTAAACACGTATTTTTTTTACAAAATACCCCCTAGGGGTGTGGAATAACTTTCTGAAATTCGTATGAAAAAAAAACTGGTTTTCGGGCGAAGCCGCGGGGCGCATCTAGTTATTGTAATAAATGGGAAAGTCTGTGCGAATGTTTCTTATCAGTAATTTTTGTAACTACTTAGTTATTTAAATGAAATTTGGTATGTAGATAGTTTAGGACCTAGAATAGGACATAGGCTATTAAAATTTGGAAATTTTAACTTCTGAGGGGTTTAAATAGGTTCGTAAAGTTTGTATGGAAAATATTTTTACCTTAGTTTGATTCCCTCAAAACTCGGTATAAATAAACTGTAATGTTAATAATTAAACACGTATTTTTTATTTTTACGAAACCACCTCTTGGAGGTGTGCAATAAATTTCTGAAATTTGACAAAATATTTTCCATGCGGGCGAAGGCTACTTGTTAGTTATAAACTAAATTATAAACCTAAAAATCTTTATTCTTCTCCGGACTTCTTCTGACGAATCATTTTTATTCATATCAGTAGTGCAGGTAGTGCTAGCGCTTGTTCCATCGACATCGGAATCAGACGGAACACTGACGACTTCTTCTGCTGGGTTCTGTGACGACCTTGAAGACGACTGCACTGATTGCAATCTTAAATTTTGCGCAATGTACCTACACTATTTTCCCTGTCATTTTTCAGTCTACTACGTTTTTTAGTGTGAATGTCACTGTACGTGCGTAGTACTAAAGTAGTTCGATTTGCTATATTGCCAACAGTTACGTTATTTCAGTCGCATAAATTTGCTTTCAAATGTAAAAAATACATTACTTTGAGTTATTTATCAAAATAATTTTTCGATTTAGTCGTTTCATGTCGCGACTCGAACATCAGCATTGAAAATCAGCATCGATCAATGCGAATGCTGATGCTGATGTCTAAATCGATGCTGATCATCAGCGGATGCTGATGCTGATATTCGCAACAACCCTGACAGGGACATAGAAAGCGACTTTGTTTATAAAACAAATGTATGTATGTATGTACATTGTACAAATCTATGTAGTGAGTAGTTGTGAGGGTAGATACGGCTTAATACGAACCTATAAAGCACTATAAGTAGTCGGTATTAAGTAGCATTGAAAGTATTGAGCGGGGAGCTAGGGTGGTTAATTTGGCTATTATTTTAGTCTTCAGTTTTAGTTGTTTCTGATTTAGCTTCAGTAGTTTTTTGTTTAACTTTAACTTATTTCTAAAAAAAGAAAAGTTTCGAATGAAAATAAAGTTTGTTGCATAGTTACTTTATTAATTTAAAACAAAGAAATTTTGTTTCACTCTCCCTAATCTTTGTATTTCTGAACAAAGTCCATAGAAAAATACGATGTTCGAACTTGATTTTTACATGAAACTTATTTTATTTATTTATTTATTTGTTCGTACATCGTTGACTGACTTATAGTTATTATTCCAAATCGTCAGACACTATAAAATTATAATTACAAAATGCATTAAAAATTATTTTATGAAATGTCAAAAGAAATCATATAGATAATCAATAACAATAGTCAATAATAGTCAATAACAATATTCACATTATAAATTAAAAATTAAATATCTAAGAAGCTGATTTCTTGATAACTGATTTCTACGTAGGAATAGATAAGTTTTTTACATTTGACTTCAATGATAGAAATAGACACCATCCTATTAGCAGCTTATTACTATAATAGTTTCGTGATACTGGCTGACTGACCTACATATTGTAAACGAACCAAAACATTTCCTTCAATAGACACAAAATCGATAGCATACATAAATCAGCTTTGAAATCCGGAACTTATGGCAGTTTGATTTGACCAACCAGTGATATCTTTACTAATATCACTACATAGTATAAAACAAAGTCGCTTTTTCTGTCCCTATGTCCCTATATCCTTATTTCCCTTTGAATGCTTAAATCTTTAAAACTACGCAACGGATTTTGATGCGGTTTTTTTATAGATAGAGTGATTCAAGAGGAAGGTTTATAGGTACAATAAAACTGTGCGAAGCCGGGGCGGGTCGCTAGTGGATGTATAAATAAATAATGCTGGAGAACCCACACAGCATCATCTAGCCCCAAGCTAAGCAGAGCTTATGTTATGGGTACTATAACTGATTTACTTAATACAATACATTACACCAACAGATATTTTTATTATTCATAGGAATGGATGTGTTTTCGTCTTCCACACAAAACTATTTAAATAATCGGGCTGAAGTTGTGAATACACACAGTTCTAGCCCTGTAATAGGCTACTTTTCATCCCTTAAATTAGTTCCCACGGGATATAAAAAGCCTTGAAACGTTTCAATAGAAACAACATACTCAGGAACATGTGCGAAGCTGTGGACAGATACTAGTTGTAATTAAAAACATAGTACTTGCATTGCAGAGCTTAGTTACAATGGATTCCTAAACATGGCATTAGTGCAACGCGGGCGAAGCCGTCCGGATATAATAAATTAAAAAAAGATCCACCACTATAACTCAACTACAAAAGCCCAGGCGGGTTAAATAACCTTTTCCTACTTCTGATTCGAAATTATATTGAACAAGCGACCCGCTCCGGCTTCGCACGGTTTTATTATACGTATAAACCTTCCTCTTGAATCACTGTATCGATTTAAAAAACCGCATCAAAATCCGTTGCGCAGTTTTTAAGATTTAACCATACAAAGGGACATAGGGACAGAGAAAGTGTTTTGTTTTATAACCATGTAGTGATAAGTACGAGTCGACTTGAACATTGTATAAATTTAGCAAAAGAAACCCTCAAAACATACATTGGCAGAACTACCACTAAAAGCGATCTCTTCCGAGCTTCAAAATCGACCAATAAGACAAAGAATCAGGCCTTATCGATCCAAGCTGCATACGTAGCCCTCAAGGCATGATTTACCCTCAAAACGAGGTTTCCTCGCGATGCTAAACTGCATTTTCGCCTAACCCCAACCCCTAGTGCGCAAAATCAGGCTAGTAAATCTAGGTCAGTAGGATCAACGCTCTGTAGCTATATTCAGAGCGCTCAATCTTTGTGTGGCTGAGTTCAGTGCTTGTTTTGGATGTAGGTTTTCGTTGAATCTATTTACAAATTGAATGAAGCAAAGGTAGAGAGAGATATATATTTACTGGAAGGAAAAGCTCTGGAGTGATAAAATTGGCATAAGCAGGTATTCAATAACAGTGAATTATCATGCCATGAAAATTCATTGTAATTCGTTATGTAAATGATTTAGAAATTTTAAAATGATACCAAAGTTAAAATTAAACTCCTGAACCATTTCCAGCATCCTCTAGGCTATAGCTAGATGACCCGCCTAATTAAATTAGTAAGATAAATGGCTATAAAATTAATAGTCACAGTATGTTTTTTAATTACGTGTAGTTTATTCTCAGAGTTTACTGATATAAACTCTATGGATACAAAAATATTATATTACATGTGAGGCTTTTCTGTTAATTTTATATTGTTTCTATGTACATTTGTATAAATATGCACAAAAGACAGGATCTAATAAAGGTTTATTAAAAACTAACTAACCAACTTTATTTTAGACCACCAGTGATAACTTACGTACGGATCAGATTCTCACACAAGAGGACAAAACATTGAAGAGAAAATCAATTAACACCTTATTTCATAGACTATTTTGAAAATGATTTAAGGTTCGAAAATTGACTTGTACTTGAAAATTGACTGTTGTCTTAGTGCTGGATTTCCGTGTTCCGAATTCTATCACGTACCTATGGGCAGAGAAACTCCGAGCATGGCTCTCTTAATAGATCGATGAGAGACTTTGAGCTTATCTACAAGGCATTTAACACGTCTTGAAATCAGAAATAAGACATCCAACTTTTATTTTTTAGCCTTTTATTTTTTAGCCTTAAGGCTAAAAAATAAAAGTTTTATTTTTAGTTTTATTAAGTTTTGTTTTATTTTTTAGCCTTAAGGCTAAAAAATAAAAGTTGGATGAAGTTGGATTACGTGATAGAATTCGGAACACGGAAATCCATAGAATAACCAAAGTAACGGACATAGCTCTCAGAGTTATAAAGCTGAAGTGGCGATTGGGAGGCCATATAGCTCGCAAAACCGATAACTGCTGGAGTAAAGGTTCTCGAGTGGCGACTACGTTGCCAAAAATGTTTGTACGATCTGTAGAAATTTGGTCAGGGGGTTCTGGTTGTTTTCTATGTATTTTTCTCTTCTTCCGGATCTTATCCCACGCTAAGTAGGGTCGACACGGGACAACATGTATTTTTCTTCCATTCTCCTCTGTTATCCGTCATCTCCGTATTCACACCTTTCGTATGCCTCTACCATAAATATCTGTCTATACAGTATTTGTATTAAGTATATCAGTTAGTATCCATAACACAAGCTCTGCTTGGCTTGGGACTGCTTTGAGGATATAAAGTATGTATTGAATAAAAATGGATAACGATAGATTATTTAGTTATTAGAAACGTGGTGGATGGAGAAAAAATATAGGCTTCTTATGCCTACCATACTTAAAATCTAGACGAAAATTAAAAATTTTTTTGGAAAGCTGAATTAGGGAGTTTAATATGAATTATTGAAGAGCTGAATGAGCTACTTATATACATTAACTAGCTGAGCCCCGCTGCTTAACACGCATGAAAAATAAGAAAATTTATATAAAGTTAGCCTATGTTTTAATATATTATTATTCCAAGCCTAGAACTACGTCTATTCAAAATTCCAGCCCGATCCGTTCAATAGTTTTAGATAACTAGTAGTAGTTTTCGCGTGACCTGTAACACAATCGATCCATCAAAACTTTCACATTTTAAATAATATTGAGATTTCGGAAACAAATGTATTCTGTCACGAAGACAAAGAAGATGCTACGATATTACATACTGCAGACATACTGCGGTACGAAACAGCTACCGGCACGAGAATAGACGAGTATAACTTTTTTAGGAGTTCCGTACCTAAAGGGTAAAACGGGACATTATTACTAAGACTCCGTTGTCTGTCTGTCTGTCTGTACGCATGTCACCGGGATGTATCTCATGAACCGTGATAGATAAGCAGTTTAAAATTTAATAGATGTTTTTTTTATGTTGCCGCTATAACAACAAAGACTCAACAATAGAATAACATAAATATTTACGTAGGCTTCCATACAACAGACAGACATGTTTTTTCTGCCGTTTTTAAAGATACGAATTGTACAAAACGTACGAGTCTAATTCGCTCTTGTTTTTTTTTTGATTCAGGTTTTGAATTTTCATTACCAGATTAAACTAGCAACAAAACTATCACCCAAATCAAAACAATCATTCATTTATCTTCAATCATTCATCATTTCGTTCATCATTCATCGTAATGTAAGCCGAATACTTGTTTTAATTTGTAAAAGCGAATGTTCCCCTTGTAGGAATGGATGCGCGGAAGTGTAGAAGTGAATTTCAACCTATTGCGCAGCTTCAGACGCATTGTATAATATGTATACAAACTGTATACAAATATAGATACTGACTACTTTCCGAGGCATGGCTTGTGGATAATGTTGTAGATGATACAGGATCTTTCTATACTGCTTTAATAGTACCTGGTTACGTACAGTACCAATACTGGACAATTTCTTGTTCAATTGTTTGTTCATTTTACTTTATTTTATGTATATCAAGTCAACATTTTATAGTGCTAAAGTCAGGGCAAGATTTTAGATTACTCTTGCTTCTTTGTATAATTTTGAAACAAACAAAGATACTCTTCGGATGGTATTAAAGTCTTTTGGTCTATACTTTTGTTGAATTTTGAAACCTATTATTTTTGGGTAATTTTAATCCTATTCTATACCAAAACAACAGTGGCATACCGATACATTATAATTTTAGCTACAAATTCGTTACCTTTGTTTAAAATGAACCCTACCAGCGACAAAAGGTCGCTCTACCTCTAACAGCAGAATGGAGCTATAAGATGGAGTTATAAGAGCTTTTAATCTGCCTTTCTTTATTCTCCACTATAAAACCTCTTCACTCTACCATGATTTTTGTCATCAGCATCCTTTCTTTATTCTCCCATATACAAGTAAAATCTCATTTCACCATGATCTACGTCATCAACACTTACCTGAAGCAGTTGTGCTGGCTGTGGTAACAGACACAGTGTTGGTGGTCGTAGATTCCGAGGCACTGCTATTGGCCATCTCCACAATCCTGTCCACCGCGATCCTATTTCCCGGAAGAACCCCATCCGTGTCCACTTCCACCTCAGCTTCCGGCTGCGGACTAGCCACCTGCGTCAAATCATTCGCCACAATAACATTGACAGTTGTCATCGACTCCATATCATTGTTTTCGTTGACCGTATTGTCGATGTAGACGGCTGCAGAGCGCGCACCCAGTGTTTCCATCACTGATTCCGCTAAGGACTTGGTTGATTCTATGTCTATGTCCTGTTTTATGTCAATGATGATCTGGTGGCGCTTAGTTCCACTTCCTGAAGGCGACTGGACTTGATGCACGCTGACTTGAGCCTCCCCGCCTTGCGACATGTGATGCTGGATCACCTGGGTCAACTGACCCTCCAAACTCTCACGACCCGCCATTATTAAGAAGAATCAGACTTTAGAATCAGTCGAGAAATACTACTAATGAACACCGCTATCACAAAACCGGACCTGGCAAAGTTGTAAGTAGGTTATGGGGTGAATGTCTTGTTTTTTTTATGGCAGTGATGGTTGAGGCACTTATTTTTTCACATAGTGTTTGTTTGTGTTTGATTGTATGCGCGTAGGCGGCGGGCCGCCTTCGTAGCACTGCAAGGCCTACGGAGCGTAGCGGCGGCTACGACGCCCGGGCGCGGGCGGCACGGTGCACGCTTCCGGGTTACATGTCCCGGGATATGTCGGTGGGGTGGGTTTGTCGCTCTCTGCGCAGATACGTTGATGTAAGTTTTAATCCTATTTTTGATGAAATCATGTTTTATGAGGTGGGGTTTAAAATAATGGTACAATTTAATTTACTTTAGTAGATTATGAAAAACTGGTGTAATTATATTATTATATTATAATTTTATTATACTGTTTAATCAAATATTTTAATTTGTGATGGGTTTCAAAATTATATTACATTTTAATTTACAGAGCAGATGATGCAAAAGAATTTGTTTATAAATTTTATTTGAATACTCAGTTTGTGGCAAGTTTGTGTTTTCAGTTTGTGGCAATATTACAATGGTTTCAGAGAATAAATCATTTTATAATTTATACTTAACTGCACAATCTTCAGCAAAAAAAAACTCATTACACAGAAACGTCAAAATATCTCTTCGATTTTACACTTTATCATTACGAATCCATCACACCACTTCATACAACAAGTCAGTACAGATTTTGCCTTACCAACTCAATTTATTTAAAAGCACCGTTTTTGGGGGGACTGTTAGTTATTTTAGTATTTGTAATTTTGTATCCTCTATAGCTCAAACATATCCATCGACATATCCCCAAAGTCTTATCTCGTGTGCTTCCACCCTGCACAGCGGCACGTGCCCGCGCATGCGTCTTACACCCCCGCTCCCATCCCTCTCACACCCATGCAAACCTCTCGCTCTACGCGCTTCGATCGTTGAGAATGACGAAAAAGTATATAATCGAATTTATATTCCTGTAAGGATGGCAACTCAGTGGCCTTGAGCTGTTTCAAATTATGTAAGACAGAGCGTTCGTTCCAATGACCAATATTACAGCTTTGTTATGTTGGTCATTGGAACAAACGCACATTTGAAAGAAAGAAAGAAAAAGTTATTGTCTTAGATTCTAATTACACGGTTAAAAACAAACAAAAGAGATTTACCATACTAACTTATATAAAAATAAAAACATATTATTACCGATTTACCCTTTTTATTTTTATTTTGTCCACTAGTTAGCTAGGTGACTATATCATAGAAATTTTATTGTCAACACACCCCTATAAGTCAATCAATCAGCCAAAAATAAGTGTCTTTTTTTCTTCTGTTGATAATTCAGAGTGAAACATTTTCTCAGAAGGGTCTTCTGAAAAAAATTCAATTATTTTTGTATAATTATTAATGGCGGTTCCAAACTACAGTGAAATAAAAATAAAAATCTTTCTTTCTTTTCTTGTGGACAGATTTAATGTACAAGTACTTAAATGATTGTTTGATCCTTAAATTGTTTATAGAAAGGAAGAATTTTTTAGTCTTCCATGGATCTATGAAAATAAATCATACTCATCGTTACACGTAAAATTGATAGTACACCTGCATGTGTAATATAATAAGTCCATTACTCGTTCCAAAAAGGGGTGTTACCTAGCAACGCAGATTAGCTGCCTCTAAGGGCTTCATTATTGAAGCTTATAAATATTTTATTAATAAGGCGTATCATAAGGTGTTGCAGCTTAGTTGTTGATTGACAAAGAAAACTACAAACAAGGAATAGACACAAATTAAAACTAGTTTAGATGATTGAAATAATTGAACTAAATACAGACGGTTGCAAAAAGTCAAAGTAGCTCAACTGAACCTTATCAATTTGTTGTTTACTAGCTTTAAAACATTTATTTCAGGCATATAAAAAAAGTTAAGGTGGTAGAAACTAATTCGAAGGCCGATATAAATAAATACCTTATGGACTAACATACATGTATATATTTTTACTAATTTTCGGCGCAGTCCAATACCAGTTTTATTTGCGAACCTTACAAACTTGATTATGTAATGCGGATCGCCAAAACACGAGACCGAAGTAAACAGAGGAGTATGTCGGAAGAATGCCCTATCTTGGCCTACATTACGTTGTCTGGGCCAGTAGTGCTAAGGTTCGGTCTAATTCTGCTTATAAGGAAATAAAACACATCAATAACCATGATTTGTCTTTCTACAGTATTTTGAAGCAAGTAACAGCTTAATATGGATCAGTTTACCTACGGTGCCGAAATATCAAAAAACTCAATCCCGTGTTAAACTTCAGTTTACCTACCTCTAGATTGTTTTGCAATAGTTTGCAGTTAACCAAGTTTTTTCAATTATTGACGGCTGATGTGGCGTAGCGGGTGAAGTCTGCCTGCGACACAGGAGGTTGGGGGTTCGACTCCCACCTTAGGACAAATGTTTGTAAGATCTACGAATATATGAGCCGGGGTTCTGGGTATTTTCTATGGATAATAAAAATATCTATTCACGTAAGTAATGTATTGTATTACGTATATCAGTCATCTAGTGCCCATAACACAAGGTCTGCGTATCTTGGGAATTAGTTTCAAGGCTATTTCTATCCCAAGGGAACTGATTTTTAGGATTGTGTTGAGCTAGAACTACGTGTATTCAAAATTTCAGCACGATCCGTTCAGTAGTTTTTGCGTGAAAGATACAAACATAGGTTACCTACATGAGGTTATTGTATATTTTTATTATTTTTTCTCGTGTTTAAATTAGTTTGTTTATAAAATAAAGATGATTTTACTTTACTTTTATACATGATCCATCCATACCTTCATCTATACAAACTTTCGCGTTCATAATTAGTAAGGAAGGATAAACATTTTCAATTTACAAACCGTCTGCAGTTAGCTCAATAGTTTCAATTGTATATACTAGTTTTATTTTTTCTATTTATTGATTGTAATTTTCATTTTCAATCAGACGCAAAACCATTTTACAAGAAGTTGAAGTTCCCTATCCTATTTAAAGCCGCAACCCTTATTCTTTGTTCTTACCTCGCCCCTTCGTCCCAGTCAGGAGGCGCGTAACCTAGATAGACTCAGGCGGCCTAGGGTCGGCCTTGAAACGAATGTAGGCTATCCTTGAAGGTAAAGATGGGCAGGGTAGGCTAGGGTTTTCTTTTAGTTTTCAGGCGGTGGATATATGAAGCTTTTGTTTTTGAATGAATGAAAGAATGATTGAATGAATGAATGATCTTTATTGCACCAACAAAATATGATTACAATAATACTTACATAATATAATCTTTACTTTATTAATAACGAAAATAACAATCAAGGAATGGAAAATAAAAATTAAATAGTTACGTACTAATATTATAAAGGCGAAATTTTGTACGTATGTTTGTTTCTCTTTCACGCAAAAACTACTGAATGGATCGGGCTCAAATTTTGAAAAGACGTAGTTCTAGCCCCGGAATAACACATCGTCTTTTCATCCCATAAATCAGTTCCCACGGGATAAAAAGAGCCTTGAAACGTTTACAAAAAAACAAGCTGAGAGCATAATAATATACTAATTAAACAGAGTGGCACAATCGGCGGTCTTATCGCTAACAACGATCTCTTCCAGGCAACCTTTTGGGTGGATTGAATCGATAAGCGTATGAAATTTACGGTGACAATTATAGCACAAAATTAAATAAATTTAAATAGTTATGCTTTTTTTGTGTTTCTAATGCTAATGCTTTTCAGTCTGCTGATCAATAAATTCAGATGTCAGTGTATTTATTTATTTTTCTATTTTCGCTACTCGAGGCTAGACTAGGTTTACAACTTGATTAAGTTGTCTGTAATAAATTATTTTTTATATATTACTAGCGACCCGCTCCGGCTTCGCACGGTTTTATTATACGTGTAAACCTTCCTCTTGAATCACTCTATCTATTAAAAAAACCGCGTCAAAGTCTGTTGCGTAGTTTTAAAGATTTAAACGGACATAGGGACAGAGAAAGAAACTTTGTTTTATACTATGTAGTGATAGTGATTGTCTGTATACTTGGCGTACTCAAACTCAGAGTGCTTTATTTCTATTACGCCTTACAGGGCTCTTGGAAACGTCAGAGAATTCAAGTATATAATTACGAAATAAAGTGATCAATTTAACTCTTGTTGTTTTCAATCTTTTAAGTCGAGTGTACCCGCGGTTTCACCCGCGTAGTTCCCTTTCACGTGTGAATTCCGGGATAAAATATAGCCTTTGTGCTATTCCAGACTACTATTTATCTCTGTGCCAAATTTCAGCCATATCCGTTCAGAAGTTTTTGCGTAACAGCGCCTCATGGTTTCACCCGCGTAGTTCACGTTCCCGTGGAAATCTGGGATAAAATATAGCTTATTGCAGACTATAATCTATCTCTGTGCCAAATATCATCCAGATCCGTTCAGTAGTTTTTGCGTGAAAGAGTAACAAACAACCATCCATCTATCCATCCATACTTACAAACTTTCGCGTTTATAATATTATTAGGATACCTAAAAATATTATTAGGATACCTAGAAACCGCTTATTTTATTATATTTTTACAAAGGAATTTCCAAAAATCAAACGTTATGTTTGTTACATAAACCTATCGTAAACTTTTTTTACGCATATTATATAGTAGTTTTATTAAGTCTATTTTAGGTAGAGATAGGATGTTGCTCTTGGTGGCCACCAAACTCGGTTTTCGGATCGCAAAAATTAGCATGCTTTCTTCAATTCAAGCGAGCCCCTAAAAGTAGGATAGGTCAACGCCATCTAGCGTGCGGTAGCGTTACCAAATTGCGAACGAAAAGTAAAACCAAAATGCGCCAACTAACGGGAAATAGCCGAACTGCGTGCATTGACCCGCGTATTGCGCAATAGACAGTGATGCTCAAATTTTATTAAGTTGTTTTATCACTTTGTAAATAAGATATTATTTCTTATCAGAAAATAATACATTATTTTTGTTATAATGCAGGCTGATTTGGCTAAAATCGAAACAAAATCCATAATTAACATGGCTTTAAATTGTAAAATATTCTTAATAGTAATTCGAAAACTGTAATCTTAACGACTACCGGCGGGAGAGCAAGACTTCTTACCGTAATACAGTGTTAAACTAGTACGGAAGACAGTCACTCGACCACGGGTAGCAACCTACACCTAGATCGAAATAAGTTTTAAAATAAGCTGTAAAATTGTTATTGTAACCCTGAATGTTTTTGCCCAAAAATTTAAATAAACTTTACTTTACTTTATTTAGATACAATTCTAATGACTGATTAATTTAAAAAATTAAAAGAGTGGATTTATTTAACTATAACTACATAATGTGAGGAGCCGCTTTGTTTCTACCCAAGCATCAAAAGTTTGACTACCAGTGTTTTCAGGAATTCAAACTTGGAATGGCCTGTCACGTAGGATTCATTTTGGTGACCGCGGCGCGAATTTTAAATTTGGAACTGTATAAAGTTACGTCAAAATTAGGTCACGATTTGTATGAATGACTCGTTTTCGAACCGTTTTTTAGTGCTGTTTAGGTTTTTTATGCGAATTTAAAAATAACTTCACATCGCATGTGTTGTGAATTTAGATTTCTATGTGGTACCTATTGCAACCTCTACCTTCTTACAACATTTTAATGCTATGTTTATGGTTTGAAACTAAGATCAAGTATTACTACGTTCCTTGAAAATTTAACCCTTAAGTACCAACCTAGCAAAATAATATTGGCGGATGACACGTCCGTTTATGACGTCATCCGTCAGACGTTCACTAGCGTAAGTGTGGTAGCTACCCTCAAACCACGTGGCCTTATGGATGATGGTAAAAGACCTGACGGTATGAATCAGATTCCCTGAAAGATGGGTCGGCCTTTATTTTGGAATGCCACTTATGTAGATACTCTAGCTAGCTAGCTCATAGCAGATCGTAGAATATTTCGTCCAAGGCAGGAATTTAACCCGCAACCTCCTGCGTCGCAGGCAGACCTTCGTTCACCGCGCCACATCGGTCGTCATTTATTCTTGTTTTTGGTTTAGCTAGCAAAGTAGCTAGATTATGGTTGATTGATTATGGTTTATGGAGCTACTTTTGGTTGTAAGATGATTCTATTAAGTTTTTAACGACTAATGTACAAGTTTACTAACAATGAAAATGACAATCAAGGAATAGAAAATATTAAAACTAGTATATACAATTGAAATTATTGAGCTAACTGCAGACGGTTGCAAACAGTCTAAAGAAAGCTCAATTGATCCATATCAATACCAGTTGGAAGCGTCCCCAAGACACTAATTTGTAGTCAAAGTTCAATATATAAAAATAGGTAAAGCAAACAAGCAAACTCATTTTTGTGTATGCTATCTTCTTACAACTATTACGCAAATAAATAACGGTTGTCGAAAACGTGCTTTCTTCAGTCGCGAGAGTTGAATGAACTCTTTCGACACGGTTTCTATAGATTTTACAACTGATTTATTATAAAAAATATTTTTAAAAGCTTTTGAGTTAAAAATTTGATTCGTTTTGCGACATACATAAATTTTCATGTTAGTTTTGTCATCGATCATGATTTGATATAGGTATTCGCTTTTGAGTAGGTAATTTTAACGTTTTAAGTTTTTCACACAAGCTCTGCTTAACTTTGGGCTAAATAGATGATGCTGTCCAAGTTTGCTTAAAGTAGGTAAGCAGTAGGTAAGGAAAATATTTTTTTGTTATCGACAGATTTGTATAATCATCAGTACCTACTAAAAACTACCACAAAAAGTAGTCAGTATTAATCCAAACACAATTATTGTAAATAAATATATATATAGACTTTTTTATCATAAAAAGAAAACACCCCGGAACATCACATTTTATGTATATTATTTTTATTTATTTAATTATAAAAAGTCCAACTATTATATTACGGGGATACCCAATTATATGGCGTAGGTACATCATCTACATAATTTAAAGTCCTAAGTGGTCAAACAGACCGTTGACCTACCTGGAATCGATGTGCTGTAAAGATATGACGAAGTCTAGACTTCAGACTAGCTTTTTTGCTGAAAAATAAAACCTGTATTTTGGAGATGACGTGTTTTCATAATTTTGGACTACGTTACGTCTGGTTTGATGTCATACTGCATTTATGTTCTTTCTTATCTGTATATTAGTAGAATAATATAATTACAGTTTTTTGTTTTTAGTTTTTAATTATTTAACATAAAAGTCGGGCTCAGTAAATACTAAACCTGACTTTTATATTAAATAATGTTATTAAAAACAGTTCATTTGAGAATAGACTGGTAAACAAAGGGTAAAACAGGTCCGTAACTAAGACTCCGCAGTCCGTCTGTCTGTCCGTATGTCTCCAGGCTGTATGGTGAAAGATAGACAAATCAAGAAGTTGAACTTGTCAAAACAAAAATCAAATATGGCCGTCGTTTGATGACATGTCGCTCCCACGAGGCTGAATGCAAGATCTTATTATTTTAACAAGAATCAAGAAGTTGAAGTTGTCAAAACAAAAAAACAAACATGGCCGTCGTTTGATGACATGTCGCTCCCACGAGGCTGAATGCAAGATCTCGGAGTAACGGGCATATGCAGTTACTTCGTATGTGGGTGAGGCTAACTGCTCGCACCGTTAGCTACGTCACCGGATAGGGAGGGGCGATGTGGTTTTAGCATCGATAAAAGTCTTAACAGCATCATGGGGTCAAGAAAAAATCTAGACTATTCACACAAAGATCAATTAGCCCCAAAGTAAGCAAAAGCTTGTGATATAGTACTGAAATACTTAATACTACAATACATTCACATGGATAGGTTTTTATTATGTGATGAATACACCATGAATTTGCTTCTCTTGGACCTTAGGTCCGAGGGGTACCGCGGCTCTTTGGTTTTTTTTAATATCTGAGTGTCTGGTTGATGCGACGCGTGACCCGAGAGTTGTATCTATTGCAGCGCATAATCATTTCCATAAAGTGGGGCTTAGATTTTTTATTTAAGAATTAAAACGGAAGATAACGAATAATCATGCGATTATTCGCTATCTTCCGATTCTTCTATGACATAAATGATGAGGGGAAAAGCATAAAAATGATTAAATAAAAATAATAAATGGCCAGATGATGTGTAAAACGTCGATTAGATCAAACCAACACAAACTTATCGATAGTGTCCCATCACTAAAAGTACCGTACGCTACGTCACGAAGAAAGGGATCGCGCTTGCGCCAGATCCACAGAATACTCAACAGTAGATGAACGGTAAACACAAGGTGAGTGTAATGTAATCTGTGGCTGGGCCTTGTCGCAAAACTGTCGCTTTTCTGTCGTCTGTCTCCCCGTTAGATAGGGCGGGAAAAGCTCGACTTTGTTGAGATATCCTTATTCGATGAATTTATGTTTGAGTTATTGCTTTATTTATTTATTTTGTAATTTTATAACGTAATGGTTTAAGCAGTAAGGTATAGTTCTGAATGCGTTAGCAAAATAATAAATGATTTTGTTAATATGTAAGTAGTATGTACCCTGAGTATCAAATCAACAAAAAGTATGGTTAAAAATACTTTTGAAATAAAATAATCATCTTGAAGCAACTTGAGAATCTGCATGGATTCTTAATTTTTCAGTGATGGAAAAACAATATTATTGATGATTTGGCGTGTTTTAGTAAAGAAAAATCGAAAATGAGAACAACATGTACCTACCTATTATAGTCGAAGTCAATGCAATATTTCAACAATGCATTATTGGAACTCAAAACCTACATGGCAGATATTGATAAAATTTATATGGGCCACAGGAATAGCAGCCTTAATTAAAAAAAATATTAAAATCAGGATAGGTTCACCCAAAAAAGTTTTGAGGTAGGTAAAAGACAATAATAAAAACAGTTGAATTAAGAAAGTCCTCCTTTTTTGAATTCGAAATGAATAGGTATAAATACATAATTACATAATTAAATGAAGATACAAAACCTTTTCTTACGTAATATTTTTTATTATAAATATGTATGTATAGGTAAAGATCTTTTTGCATTTAGATTCCTCTTAGACTTGAGTCATCTGAAACTTGTGCTTCCGTCAACAGAGCAGCGTGTCAATGGGTTATTGACCTTGACTTTGCTTGCCTTTAAAAAACGGTATGTAGCGGTACAAAATTGCTTCTTAAATGGCGAAGACCTGCGCAATAAATAATTTGGTTTGTATTCTCTACAGACTTATAAGATAGGTCGCTTAAAACCTATTTTGACTTTTAGAAAAGGTTACAAGCTATATTTCTAGAAGTTTGTTATAGTTTGATTTGTGTTTGTAGAGTTGAAATATGAGTAGGTGAGTATTCAAATTATTCAAATTTGGTATAAGGTTCGTAGATATTCTTTCAAAGAAGATACTACCTATTTTAGGCTTACTTAAGTTTTATATAGAATAAAGGAAAGGCACCTACATAAGTTTCAATGAAAACTTCGGTAAGTACCTATATTCTGAAAAATTATCGATGTGACATGTGACGATCAGTTCCTCAGATTCGTTGAACAAAAAATAGACGCACTAAATATAACAAGAAAAGCAATTACATTGTAAAATTATGTCAGACTTTCCATAACAAGAACATCAATTATTTTTAGTAGCAAGTAAAAGAGGATTCAGCTCCAATAAGTACCTAATGTATATATTAACAACAAGTATTTTTTTCAGCAATTCATCGCATTATTAATTTTAAAAAGCCATAAACTTACCTCGTATAGTGCTCGGCATTTTGAAAAAAATCCTTGTAAACACGTCACAAAAAACAATCCGATAAACTCCACACACTATCCTAATCCATACATTTTGCACTATTTACAGTCACAACACTAGCACAATAGCGTCCCTCAGGATCTGTCACCTTCAACTGTCAATGTCAAATTTTCGCGCGCTTTCGGGAAAGCGCCGCATACGTCTTAGAGAGGTGACTTGGTGGCCGATTGTGCTTTTTTCGTGCCGCGCGCGTTCGAGTCTCGAGTTAACTGTAATTTTTTTCGTGCGTGCTAACGGTTGCAGCCGGTTCCACCACCTCAGTTCTGCAGAATCGATTGGCGTTCAATGAATGCTGAGGATGCGTGGTTGTCGCATTTGATTGCTTTTCAATTCAGCCTGACTGGGTTACTGATGAGATCCAATTCAATTCATTTATTTACACAAGAAAAAGTCATAGGTAGGTGCCTACTTTTTGAAACTAGATTTTTTAAATTGGTAATAGTCGAGATTTTGACCACTATCACACTTATGTAAGTGAAGATGTGGCCTAAGATGAAGCACGCTTTCTCCGAAGGAACTTATTCAGTCAGGATTTGAAGACTCCAAGATTGTACCTATTGTTGTAGAGCGTTGTTGACAAATGACCATACTAATAATTATTATAAATAACAGTTTCTACTAGTACTATTATTTTTGACATGTACATTTGATTCCGTTTTCGGTTAATTTTAAGTGTTTTTTATAAGTAATTTATTTGTTAAACTGCATGTGCACGACACACAGGGCAAATTGTATTGGTAAATCATGATTTTTGTGTGCCATCTTTTAAAGTGTTACTTATAGCAATTATGCAATAAATTTACTTGCAATAAATATTTTTTGACTTTGTACTCTTTCGGGAAAACAAACTCAAGAAGCTCATTCCAAGGTGTCTGCAATGCTCTATGCATATAAAATTTAGACACTGGTAAATTCTGTGAGTTAATTATTATGACTAAGTATGTATAGCTAGTGATTTCATTTAGCTATCAAAATTTTACTATATTATAGTCTACTTGCTAGAAAACATACTGATGTGGTGACTAATACAGAGGTCTTTTGTCGTAACACAAGGAATAAGGGAGATTATTGACTCTTCGGAACAGACTTAGTAAAATTTTAAAAACTCTTAAATATTATGTTCATATAACAAAAATTTACCTAAAACACCTGATAGTGAATTACTAAAATACGTCAAAACCATATAAGTAATGAAAAATAAATTGTTTAAGTAAACAATTTCAGAAGCCATGTCGGATAAATATTTATTTTGTATTTTATAAGTTTAAGGGTAAAGCTACACTCGAGTGTGGTTTAAATTAAAATTAAATCATCAATTATATAAAGTTAACAAAGGGTTTTTAATAATCATTCGAACATAAATATCTAACCTGGGGCGTTATTGTCTAGCTCAACTGGTAATCGCGATCAATTCATTTTTGACATTTGAAACCTACCCTGTACTTCGATTGTACCACTGGTTGACATTTGAATTTAACTGATGATCGATTTCAAGTTAGACAATAAAGTAGCTGGTCCTCTATGTGCACAACAAGACAAAAATGTTTTCCATTTGGCAGTGATGGTAGGTACTAGGTAGGTCAAAGAAGCAATGTGATTTGTGATAGACAGACAGTTAGGTGTAGGGTTGCCAGATCGAAACTTACCACGTCCGGGACAATTACAGCTAAAAAAGAGTAATGTGAGCCAATGCGAGAGTGGTCTTATATCTATTTATGAGCCGACGCCTCCTAAAACACACGAGGTCCGCCGCCAATGCGAGTGTAATTTTATGAGCGGGGGTTTCAGTCAGGTCCACTTGTCCTAAAAATCTACATTTCTAGTAGGATTTTCGGAATCCGGGACAGTTAGGTCTAATTACTGGACACGGGACAAGACCCGAAATTCCGGGACAATTCCGGAAATCCCTTCGATCTGGCAACCCTAGTTAGGTGCCACACCGACCTAACGAACTTTCTAGAAGTTGGCCCACAAAGAACTAGGGAGGTAGGTATCTAATCTACCTACTCCTCCGAATAAATACATAGGTATGAAATAAAAGAGTTATATTTAGTTAGTAAGTTACCACTATATATTATAACTAGCGACCCACCCCGGCTTCGCACGGTTTTATTGTACGTATAAACCTTCCTCTTGAATCCCTCTATCTATTAAAAACGGCGTCACAATTCGTTGCGTAGTTTTAAAGATATACCTAAGCATTCAAAGGGACATAGAGACAGTGAAAGCGACTTTGTTTTATACTACCTATGTAGTAATTAAAATGATAGGGTTGTTCAGGGTGCTTTTATGCACAGCTAGCGACCCCCCGTCTTCGCACAGGTGTATTAAACATGTAAAATTATAAACTATCCTCTTAAATCACACTATCTATTAAAAAAACCGCATTAAATCCATTGCGTAGTTTTAAAGATATAAGCACACGTAGGGACAGATAACCAGACCAGGAAGCTACTTTGTTTTATCACTTTCACTACATAGTATACAGTATATACAAAGTAGCTTTTTCTGTCCCTATGTCCCTATATCCTTATGTCCCTTTGAATGCTTAAATCTTTAAAACTACGCAACGGATTTTGATGTGGTTTTTTTTAATAGATAGAGTGATTCAAGAGGTAGGTTTATACGTATATACATAGGTATATAATAAAACCGTGCGAAGCCGGGGCGGGTCGCTAGTACTATATATTTTGTTTTTTTTTATGCTTACTTACTTACTCCTGTGGCTCAGCGACCCAAAGTGGATCTTGGCCTCCGTTTTTTTTATGCTTGCGATTTTTTTAAATAGATACATAATATAGTGATTCAAGAGGAAGGTTAATAATGTTAACCTAATACGCGTGCGAAGCTGGGGCGGGTTGCAAGTAAAATACAAATTAACTCAAACACAAAGGTTAGGTTTTGATCAAATTTATAGACCACAAATGTGAAGCACAAGATTTCCAATCAATAAATAATTCCGGACAGTCCACACAGCATCATCTAGCCCCAAGCTAAGCAGAGCTTGTGTTATGGGTACTAGAAAATAAAAAAAAACAATAATCTTCGGTAAAACTCAAACAAATACAGTGGACATAGAACACAAAACCCACATTTCTTGCAGTCGTGTGAAAAGTTAACCTTTAGATTAATTGCATTGAAACCATCTGCAGTTAGTGCACTCCTTTCAATTGTAGGTATATACTTTATTTAGGTAGGTACTTTATTTTATTTTTTCTATTCCTTGATTGAAATTTTTAAAGTAGGTATTATAGTAAACTTTACCATAGTAACTATGAATAAATCTACTCCCTTTGCCTATGATTAGTTTTTTGATTTTGTTTTTAATTCTAGTTTAGGTTAAGAAATTTATAGGCAATAAATGATTTTCTATTCTATTCTATTCATGTACCTACCTATATCTTACTTCCTTAAAAACGCTTTGAATATCGCAGTAGCAAAAAATAATAGAAATATTTATCTTTCAAAAAATCTCGCCGTTTCACAGTGATCGCGTCACGATCAATAAAATCTTTATTGCCACCATTTACTAATAAATCTCAAGAGTTCCTCGACCTCAGCTACGTACCTCAGTACGTAATAGTTTTTAATTTCGCCATTTCATGTGTAAATCCGAAAAATCTCAGAAGATCGCGCATAAACAAATCTTGCGCAGGTCATTGCCCCCAACGGGACTCGGTCGGACGGGTTCTAGGGTTCTAGTAACATGTGACGTCATTTTAGTTCCGCTTCTCGGCAATAGATGGCAATAAAAGGTCAATGACCGTTTATTCGTAAGTTTGTGCGAGCAAATCACGGATAATAGAATGGAGAACGAACACGCGAATCCGTTTTTTGATTCTATTTACGGATCTTTTATAAGCTATAGTTTTAAAGAAATCTAGTGAGTTCCTATATCTTCCATACATAATGTAGATAATGTAGACGTAATTTTTATTTTATCGTTTATAGTCAGGTACCTTACTGGCAATATGACTGTTTTCAAACGATTTAAGTTTAATTATTAATCAGAAAAATAAAAAATATTCATTTCGAGCTTATGATTACGCCATCTATTGCTCAGTAGCAATTTGCAAGTATGCAATTTCATAAGATAGCAATAGCGCCATCTAGAGAGAGATAGAGTGACTTCCAAATGTTGAGTCACATTATATTTGGACCTAGTGACATCTATAACAATGTCATCAACGACAGTTACGTTTGTTATGCCACCTGTTGGGAAATAGTAGGTTATTTGAAACATCCAAAGCTTGCTTTCAAGAAGCTACGGGTCAAGTTGTTAGATGTCACTACTGGTATAAAAACGACATCAGGTAAGAATATTTACTGACAATGAAATAAATCAACATTTATGTCAGAATCTAAGACAGTCATTGTCATTACAATAATGTCAAAACCAAATCCAAACAAAACAAACAAAATCACAAAATCAGCAAAAAAATTGCGAGGGACTTGCTTGCGGGATAGTTTCGCGTTCCGTCCGTTTGATCCGTTTCTATCTGTTTTTTAAGAATAAATTTCCTTACCGTGGTCTCTGCGCTTTCTTTCTTACCAAGTGTTTTTGTTGAATTAGCGAATGAACTTAGTGCTTGTACATAATTAATTATCGGTAATCTAGCTTGAATCTATCAGAAGAATCTATAATAGCTGACTACACAACATTCCGGAATATTCTTGGTAAGTTTGTAATTGTAGTTTTATTCGCAATGATGTTTGATGTTTGGCCATTGAAAGTAATTTCATTGAGTTAGGTCAGTAGCGGAATACCATTACAAGGCGGGAAATGACTATACCTATGACTTACCTAATAAATAAAGTCACCTTACCTATCTACGAAAAAATTAAAAAGTCATTTATTCGCAGCTCCTTTGATTATTGTGCATAGAACCCAAGCGATGTCGGACAATTTACACGGCATCATCTAGCCCCAAACGAATCTCGTGTATTACGGCAATAGTAATCAGCTAGTGTTTTGGGTAATAGGTAGTAGATAACTTAGACAATACCATACACATTACATAAAGGTAAAGGTATGTACTTACATTTATTTGACCCAGAAAGCCATAGGGATACCTACACATTATCAGAAAACCATAAATGAAATTAAAAAAAGTTTTTTGTTAATAAAGTGAAAATCTCGCCAAATCCCACGATTTTTTGATGACAATAAACAATATAAAAAAATCGGAGGTACGTACATACACATACCTACATAGGTACTTATTATACATGATTTGAATTAGTGCCTTTACTCAGTATTTGAATACAAGAACCTACCTTAAAGTCCAGGCTAGGTTTCAAACGTCAAAAATGAATTGATTATCAGTTGAGTTAGACAAGGCCCTGGGCTAATAAGAGTTAATAACTTACTATTCATGTAACTATATCAGTATTATTTATGTTTCAACTTACTTCATATGGGTTTTTTCACTAAAAAGTTTGTAATAGGTAAGTGTAAAGTTATAAAATATGTGATATTAATCACCCCAATTAACTATACTTAATAAAAATAATGCTGAACAATACACACAGCATCGTCTAGCCCCAAGCTAAGTAGAGACAGTACTTTGGGTGTTGACCAAGCTTTAAAATCATAATCTGTGGCATCTCAGGAAACGATTTAAAACTGACAAGTAGGTAAATTTGTCAGAATAGGTAACAATCTTTGAAAGTATACCTGATCTTCAATCTTTCAAAGATCTTTCAATCTTTCAAAGAAATCTTTCAAACAATCTTTGAAAGTATATCTAATACCTTATTAACATTTAACAAGGCTCTGTGGGAGAAATTGCTTGCAGGGATAAGGCTGCCTTTTGTGCTTGGTTTATTTTTGTTTCTATCGATAAAGTTTTTATATGATTAAACCTACAATAAAGTTTTCATTCGTTTATTCTTTATATAACAGGTTCCAAGGAGGGAATCGAACCCATAAATGCATAAATGGCTTAACCTTAGGTATTTAAAATTAAGTAAGCCAATGTGAATCTTGGTGACTAATAAAAAACTTCACAAGGTCCTTAATTCCATTAAATAAATCGCTTCACCGTTTAAATAATATTGTGTCAAAATCTCAGTGTTAAACTCTTTTTGGTATTCTACTCGCACAAACTTTTTGAGGTTCATTCATAGCTGTGACAATTACCTTTATAACTACCAATTTGAAATACTAATTATGAAAGTCTCTTCAAGCGCAAAAATAGTGGAATACCAAATGCACAAACGTCATTTTAGCCAGCTTGATAGTATGACGCTATTGACACCTTTGTTTAGAAATTAGTGGAATTCGGCCCCAGGACTTAATTTGACTTCTTTATTGATGGTATCATGACTGTTTCTGTTCCTATAAATTAGTAAGTTGCTATAAATTAACCCTCATTTATTATTAACTAGCGACCCGCCCCGGCTTCGCACGGTTTTATTAAACTTATAAACCTCTCTTGAATCAGTCTATCTATTAAAAAAAACCGCATCAAAATCCGTTGCGTAGTTTTAAAGTTTTAAGCCTACATATGGACAAAGGGACAGAGAAAGCGACTTTGTTTGATACTACGTAGTGATTTTACCATCATTTTGAAGATGGCCGATGTGGCGCAGTGGGCGAAGGTCCGCCTGCGGCGCAGAAGGTTGCGGGTTCGATTCCCGCCTCGGAACAAATGTTTGTATGATCTGCAAATATGTGTTCCCATGTTCTGGGTGTTCTATTTATGATAAAAATATCTATATGTACCTACTTTAATGTATTAAGTATATCAGTCACCTAGTACCCATAACCCAAGCTCTGATTAGCTTGGGGCAAAATGACGCTGTCTGGATTGTCCAGCATTATTTATTTTATTACAGTGTAGTAGTTCTAATACAGCAGTTAGTTCTAATACAGAGCTATAGAAGCCGCCTTAAAGCTTCTTACAGAGCAATCAATAGCAAAGTATGATATTTATAAGACAGAGGGCACGGTTCTGTGAATACACAATACAGAGAGGTGAAATACGGCGTCCTCTATAAATATTGATTTTATGTGAGAGGGCGTCGGCCGGGTAGGGTTGTCACTTTAAAGTTATTGTAGGGTGGCAATACTGTGAAACCTATAGGTTTGTATCATCATCATCATCAACCTATATTAGTCCACTGCTGGACATAGGCCTCCCCTAATGAGCGCCATAGCGCCCTGTCTTCAGCTTGCCGCATCCAGCATCTGCCAGCAGTCTTTCGCAGATCGTCATCCCACCTGGCCGGAGGGCGTCCTACACTATCTTAATACGTTACGTACGTTACGGTTATAGGTTTTTATAAAACTTATTATTTACTAGCAGCGCCTCGCGGTATATATACTATAATCTATCTCTTTGCTAAATTTCATCCAAATCCGTTCAGTAGTTTTTGCGTGAAAGAGTAACAAACATCCATACTTACAAACTTTCGCGTTTATGATATTGGTAGGATTTTATTATAAGTAAGTACTAGCGGCCCGCCCCGGCTTCGATCATTAGTCTGTACATATAACCCTTCTTATTGAATTATTCTATTTATTAAAAAATTTAACTTGATGCGGTTTTGTATGCGTTATTCTAAAGCAAGAACTACGTCTATTCCAAATTTCAGCCCGATCCATTCAGTAGTTTTTGCGTGACAGAGAAACAAACATACCCACATACTTTCACCACATACTTTTCCACATACTTTTCCACATACTTTTACCCAAACATCTGCCACCTGTTTAGATAATATTTACTGTAGTCAAACTCCAACCAGCAAAGCAGTAATTAGGCATTTCCAATCAGACCATTATGGTCAAAGTGTTAATTTTAGCTATAATGATAGAAATAATGTAGAAAAATATACCTGCAGGCCAATAACAGAGAACCGTATTAAGCATTTTCAAAGTAGAGTAGAACTAACAGTATCTAATATATCTTGTTCTGATGACCCCAATGAATTATTTTCCACACTTTTGAATGTCATACACAAGGAACACAGTGAAGTATTCAAACTTAAAACATGCACAGTGAGAGATAGGGTCGGATTTGTTGATTGGGCCACTCCGGGTATTTATAAAAGTAGGAATAGACTCTATGACCTTTATGCTTCTAGAGAAACTATGTTACATGATCCTGCGTTTCTATTGTATGTAACCAACTATTCTAAAACATTTAAGAAAGTCTGCAACACAGCCAAATGCCTGTTTTTAAAGAATGTTATAATAAAATCATCTAATAAAGTAAAAGCAACATGGAGACTAATAAATAACGAAACAGGTAAATCAAAGCCACGTTATAAAGAAATAAGGTTAAAAATTAATAATTCAATTCTTATACATGAAAAAGATATTGCCAATGCTTTTGATGCATTCTTTTCTGCTATTCCTAAAGTTGTTACCCAGTCTCTAAACTCCTCAGCATCAATGGCTGTTAAATTTTTAGAATCTTCAGTTGCTAGATGTAATGAGAGTTTTATCTTTAGTTATGTAAATGCTGATTATGTAGTGAAAATCTTTAAGTCCATTAACATTAAAAATACTGAGGATCTCTGGGGTATATCAACAAAAGTATTAAGTTCAATTGTTAAGGAAATGGCTCCTTGTTTGGCCTATATTTTCAATAGTTGTATCGACGCAGGAGTTTTTCCTGATCTCATGAAATATAGTAAGTTAGTTCCTCTTTATAAATCTGGTAGCCACACTGATCCGGCCAATTACAGACCGATTTCAATACTTCCTGCAATGAGTAAAGTTTTTGAAAAAATTATTCTCACCCAGTTAACTTCTCACTTCAACCTTAATAGGTTATTTCATGAAAACCAATTTGGCTTCTCCAAGGGTAGATCGACAACGGATGCTGGTACGGTTCTACTAAGGCATATATTGGAGGCCTGGGATAAAGCCAAAAACGCTATTGGTGTATTCTGTGACCTTTCTAAGGCTTTTGACTGTGTAGATCATAGTACATTAATTGAGAAACTGAAACACTATGGAATAAACAACAAGGCACTGGATCTTATGCAATCATATTTATCTGATAGAGTTCAAAAAGTAGACGTTGGTAAAGAAAGGTCTTCGGGCTCAAAAATTGAAATAGGCGTCCCCCAAGGATCTATATTAGGTCCCTTTTTATTTTTAGTATATGTAAATGATCTCCCCTTTTTAGCAAAAGACCTTTGTGATATAGTTTTATTTGCTGATGATACTTCACTAATTTTTAAAGTTGACAGAAATAAATATAATTTTGACGATGTAAATAATTCGCTGTCAAAGATACTAAATTGGTTTACCGCCAATAACCTCTTACTTAATGCTAAAAAAACAAAATGTATAAAATTCATGTTACCAAATGTTAGAGAACTCCCAACTAAAATCATGTTAAATAATGAGATTGTTCACTTCGTAGACTCTACTGTATTTTTGGGGTTGCATATTGATTCAACTCTTCAATGGCAACCGCAAATTGATGCTCTCGCGGGTAGGCTTAGTTCAGCAGCCTATGCAGTGAGAACAATTAGACATCTCACTGATCAGGACACAGCTAGGTTAGTTTATTATAGTTACTTCCATAGTATTATGTCCTATGGTATTTTGCTTTGGGGACAGGCAGCTGATATTCAGACTATCTTTGTTCTTCAAAAAAGGGCGGTGCGTGCAATTTATAAATTAAAGCCACGTGACTCATTGAGGGAATTATTTAAAGAAATAAATATTTTAACTGTAATTTCGCAATATATTTATGAAAATTTAATGTATACACACAAAAACAAGAGTAACTTTTTGAAAAATTGTGATGTTCACAATAGAAATACACGAAACAAGAACAAATTACACATTCCTTCATTTAGATTACGAAAACTGGGGAAATCATTTATGGGTAATTGTGTGCGCTTCTATAATAAGCTTCCATCTGAAGCAACTGAACTTTCTATTCGTAGATTTAAACAGTACATAAAACTAAATCTTATCAAGAAGGCATATTACTCCATAAATGATTACATCAATGACGTTAGTGCTTGGCCAGATGTCGCTCAGTTCCACATCGACAATAGTATGTAATTATTTATAAGGCAAACATGTATTAGACACATAAGTTTTACACATGCTAGTGGTTTCTATTTCGCCTCTTCCACTAGTGGACAAAAAATTGAGGCGAATTAAATTTGACTTGTCTAAGTGCTTATTTTGTAAGCCTAAAGAAATAAAGATATTGAATTTTGAATTTTGAATTTTTTCGCGTTTATAATATTAGCTACCCCACGAAGTACGATCAAATGTAGGTAAATAACAAAAAGTATGTAGATGTTTTAAACTTTTATTTTGTTGAATTTAAATACTTATACATATCGTAAAGCTTTCTGTAAAATCAAAAACCAAAGTACTTAATAAAAAAACTCGGCCAAAATTGACTCCCGGCGAGAATCGAACCTTCGTATAAAATAAATAAATAACTTTCATCAGTAACTCACGCACTAGAAACGTCATTTAAAATGGAGTTTTAATAAATTAAATGAATGTGGCAACCCTAAACCGCAGAGTTAAAGCTCCGGGGATGTCACACGTCTGAGGGGCAGTGAGATGTGAGAACGAGAGAGCGCTACCCGCTGTATGAGCGAGGGAGACAGCTCTATGTTTGTAAGCTACGCTTCAGTGCCACGTACTTAGGTAATTCTTTTTATTCAATAGGTATTTTGTTCCCGTTTGAAATGGATACAGAGTTTAATTACGATTTGGATTGATTCGGTTCATGTTTTCGGATTAAATTTTGGGTTTTGGTATCAGTTGTTTTTATACTATAGGAAACAGTGTTCTATTCGCGGTGTATCTATAATAGTATTTGTAATGTTATTGATAGACTTTGTTGGTTTAGAGAGACCGAATTTAGTAATAAACAAATCTTGGGTTACATCATTTTATGTAATTGGCGTCGATATACATAAATTCAAGTTCGGTAGGTATCACAGTATAGGTACTTAACTCAAACAAAGAATAGTAAATGTCTACTAGCCTAAGTAAAAGAGGGCTTTCATATACCTTTAATATAAATTTTATAATAATAAAAAAAGTTAAAAAATATCCCTTTTTATGATTAAAATAAGTAAATTATATTTATTAACAACGAAAATCGCAATCGAGGAAAAGAAAGCAAACAGTCTAGAGGTAGCTAAAAACTAAAATTACCTAAGTACCCACTTACTCTTGGCCAAGTAGGTATATTAATGCAATAAAATAGCTTTTTTAGATTAACAAATGAATGTTTAATGAAAAGCAAAATCAAAAATACTACAAATCACAACTAATATTTAATTGTACATATTTTATTTATTCAATCGCTTATATTGTAATTCTAAAATAAAATTAAATACAAAGTTTGTTTCAAACCTCACTAGCATGCTAGTTTTTGAGCCTAGCATGCCAGACAAAATGAGTCATGGTCTAATAACGTACTTTTCACCAAGAACTTTATGGTCGTGCAAACAAAATTACTGAAGCAGTTACTTTCAGAGTGGTTATAATAATAAAACATCGTCATGAACAAAATGCGTTAACGTTAGCTATAGAAATTGTCTGTAGGTACTTGGCCTAATAGACTACAATGTACTTATCTTTCGTTTTGCCTATCTAAACTAGATATTCAAGTATTAAAATTTAACTACTGATTAGCTTATGGGTCATTCCATTGTGACGGGTGGGACATTCTAACTCCTTTTTGCTCAAACTTCAAGTAATTTCTCAGAAACTTCCTTTGCAACCGGCTTAAAAATAACAACAAACTGAAGCCAGATATTTGTTTCAAATGATAATATCAAGGGACAGACTCTAATATCTCATTTAGCGTAGAAAATTAACTTCTTGTAAGCGTGACGGGTGGGACACTCATGACACCCGCCTGTCTGAGTAGGTGGCTTCACATCCCAAAACAAGACAAACCATTAATATTTAGTTCAACAGTTTTCTCATATGTTGTTTCTTAAAGAATAAGGTATTATTTATTGATAAAATTAAATTCATTCAACTTATAATTTTCGAAATAATGCGTCTTATAGTGTGTGACGGGTGGGACATCAATTCGTGACGGGTGGGACGAGTTACATTGAACAACATAAAAGTTCGTGAATTAAACATAAGAAACTGTTCGAAATGCTATTTATTTAGCGAACATGTATAAATCTAATTAAGGATGGTATAAATTTATTGCTAACACTGTTTTAGAGCAGAGAAAAGCTAAAAATGTCACCAGGTTTGTATCTCATGAACCATGATAGTAAGAAAGTTGAATTTTCACAGATTATGTATTTCTGTTGCCGCTATAACAACAAATACTAAAATAACAGAATAAAATTAATATTTGAATACTTAATTATTAATTTAATTCTGTTTTTCTCCCATACAACTGACATGATTTTTGTAGGAAACCCTTCGCGCGCGAGCCCGACTCACATTTGACCGGGTTTTTTCTATAATTATTAGCTTTTAACTTCTCCTATACTTTCACTGCCTTTTCGCGGGATTCATGGTCTGAAAAACAATTAATACCAATCCAAAATGAGCTTCAAAACCTTAATCATTATGGCAATCTACATACTACAGGTACATACGTACATTCAAGAAATAACGAACAAAAAGTAAGATTTTTGTCACCAAAGCCCATCATAAACGAAATGAATAAATAAATAAACAAAAATAACACAGAAGAAACACAAATTCATCCAATTTTTATAAGGTCCCTCATCTCCGTGACGGGTGGGACATCATTTCCATACTTAATATTTCCACACGTAATTACTTTATCAATATTTTTTTAAGCTAAAACTATAGTCCATCGCATAATTGTTACTTTTGCAAAGCTGGAAAACAATAGGTTTGATATTCCCAAGTCAGGCTAAGCAAATATATGTTTTGCCGTGACGGGTGGGACAGGAGGTAAGCATTTAGTTGAACCCCCATAACTTTTTACCAAAAATAATCTCTTGTTATATCTTAACGCTGTTTAAAAGTTCACAAATTGCATTTTCTTTCTGGATAAACTCTTTTTACAATGGCTAAATAAATGGCGTAAAAAAGTACTGCTAACTTAAGATAAAACTACAGTACAATAGACAACTGCACTACGGTTGACTTCATGAACACTAAAAACTACGAAAAACGTAAAAAAATTATAAAAAATGGCCAGTTACTGTTGAATTAGTTCAATGGCTTTACTATAGTCATATATTCAAGTCTCAATTATGCACTTTATTTTTTTGATCTGGGGTGTCGTCTTCGCTGGAATGACCCTTATTCAATTTTAATATAACAAAAATAAGCTTTAAATCTATGGAACACGGCAAAAATAGCTTATAACATAGTCTTTCGTTTGTAGTATGTATTGTATAGATAGCGGAAGTTTTTACACAATACATCGGTTTTATTATACGTATAAACCTTCCTCTTGAATCACTCTATCTATTTAAAAAAACCGTATCAAAATCCGTTGCGTAGTTTTAAAGATTTAAGCATTCAAAGGGCTATAGGGACATAGGGACAGAGAAAGCGACTTTGTTTTATACTATGTAGTACTTTTATAATACATAGAAAACACACAGAGCCTCATAACAAACGTAGATCGTACAAATAGTTGTCCCAAAGCGGGAATCGACCAGCTGATGTGGCTGTGGGCTGGCCATGTCTCGACAAGAACCGACAATCGTTGGGGTGTACGTGTTCTTGAGTGGAGACCGCGACTTGGCAAACGTAGTGTAGGACGCCTTCCGGCCGGGTGGGATGACCAACTGCGAAAGACTGCTGGCATATGCTGGATACGGCAAGCAAAGACAGGGCGCTATGGCGCTCATTGTAGGAGGCCTATGTCCATCAGTGGCAGTAGCAACCCCGGAACCTCATACATGGCAGACAATCACCCGCCACGCCACATAGGTCGCTCAATAAAACCGTATAGAGTCAATCTTACATTCGTGATAGATCTAGTCCAATCATATGGCGTAATTCACGTCGATGTGTTTAGGTTACTTTTAAAGCATTTCTAAAATGAGCACATTGCCACCATTAATGCTTTGAGTGATGTGCATGTACTTGCCTTTTAATGTTTTATTTGCTTGTGCAACATTCTCGGAACTTTGTTTTATTCACAACTTCGTTCATACCTTTTCAAATAACCTACATTTAAGTTGGGACATTATCGTCGACGCTTGCTTGATTGTATAGAAGTTTCTCTACTTCACTAAATCACTACATAGTATAAAACAATGTCGCTTTCTTTGTCCCTATGTCCCTTTGTATGCTTAAATCTTTAAAACTACGCAACGGATTTTGATGGGGTTTTTTAATAGATAGAGTGATTCAAGAGGAAGGTTTATACGTATAATAAACCGTGCGAAGCCGCGGCGGGTCGCTAGTTGTACCTATAAAGTAAACCTATACCAATTTATCAAACATACAAAACATCTTTATACGATGTCAACTGCCTTAAAGCGTGTAACATAACTTAAACCAGTTTCACCTGACCCCTGCACCCACGGCAATGTACCTTCCACTTCCTACAACCTGAGCGCAATTGAGAACTCTCGGAGCTCGTGTGTCGCTGGCCGGACCACCTCGTTGGGAGCAATGACCTCCGCTATGGTGACCGTTCACCATTGCGAGCGAATCGTCAATACCATCGATAAATATCGTTCTGTTCTCCTTTTATGATATTTTCCAGTATTAACTATCTGAGACGCCAGCACTGGAATTTATTTGTCTATGATTTCTTCTTAGAAACAACCAAATGAACTTCGTCTTTTGTTATAAATGCTTGTACGTCTTATTCAGTATAACTTTATATGAATTTAAAATTGTTATTTCGTAATATAAGGACTGGATAATTTATAATAAATGATGGCTCTTAAGTTACTTTGTAGTGATAAATTGTCTAAAATGGTTTCATTAAGTACTTAATACACAAGTACTAAATAATACAAGTACATGTTTTAGAAAAAAATGTGTGGGAAAGTCAAATTCAAAATCTTTAAAACAGTCGAAATGGATTGAATATGCAAAACTGTCCCAACGCATTTTTAATAAATATGTGATTTAGTTTCCGCTAATTAATATTATTTCGTCGGTGTTGTAACGCGCTCCAAATATAAATTAATGCCACAATCAGAACCGGTTAGAGAAATCTAATGAATCTTATTACTTAATGAGCGTGTGTTTTTACATTTCGCGCTCAACAAGTGGTTGAATAATTTAATAAAATATTCAAATCAGTTTCAAATTCTATATAGACTTACAAAAACCATCTAGTTTGAATTTTCCTTTTATAATCGTCTATTTTAGTAACACGATATTCATTTTTGGTATAAATTATGACTATTTAAAGATTAGCATTGTCTTTTCTGTGTAGTAAGAGACATTATTTAAATCCAATCCTTTTCAAATAGTCCCGTTATGAATACATTTAAATATTTTGCTAAGTGTTACTTTTAGTTGTACTTTTAGCAGTGCTTATATGAAATCGTTTACGCGAATGCCGTTATGATTCTTAACACTTGTTTCTACATCACTAAGGTTTACATACCTACTTCATTTATGTCAGTTGATAAGTTCTGGGTATGAGACTGTTTTCAATTGACATCTCTTTGTTTCGCAATGCCTGATAATTTCTAGACGTTTACTTTTTACAACGCCACTAACTTATCTGTATTACTCATCGTCAGTGAAGTTTAATAATAGAAATAAGTGATTTAGATGCGTTGGTCTCTATTAAATTTTGTAACATTTTGTTGGTGGTAACTTTGTGGCATTATAACTGTTTATGAATATAAAAATGTATGACAAGTCTTCTAAAATGTTGCCTTTTAGTAAGTCATTTGAACGTAACTTGTTAAACAGTTTTAACATGTAATATTGTTTGAGCTGATGCTTACATTTAGTACTATCAAATGAATCGGTTAGAGAAAGTTTAACTGTTACTGGGAAACTTTGCTTAAATAGCGGATTACTGCTTAGGCTTTGTTTTGATACTGTAATTATTGAACGCATGTTATCAACGTCAGACAAGAAGGTAGATTAGACCGTATTATTAAAATAAATTCGTTAAAATGATACTTATAATGAAGAATGTATTACTTATGTATTATAATTAGACCAATCTGAACACCAAAAAGCTCATTACACGTGAATAATCAACGAATTTCATAACATAGAAGGCCGTTGCAAAATTTAAATTGCAAATGTGTGTGTTTAAAGCATTTAGCTCGGTATTTCGCTCATGTTTCCGTCCCGAGTCGTTTGATACACTATTCAGCGCACAAAGAGGTATACAAGCTTGCCCTCCAGGTAGATGCAGAGGCGAAAGAGACAAAACCATCGGCTTAACGCGGCTACATTTTAACACGGCCATTTATACCGGCGGCCCCGGTGGACTTTCTTTCAACCCCGCTCTGGCCGCACGCTCAATCAATACAATAACCGGATTCTAAACCTCCGAATAGCTGTTTTCGATAGCGTTACGCCCAAAAGGACGCTACCGTCGCATTGAACGTCAAAAATTAGCCTAAAAACGTGTGCGATATGTGTATGATGCGTGTCGTAATGACAGGACGACGCATCGGTTAGGCTTTGAGCGCTCGGGGACGCGACGAGTTGTAATCTGCAATCAAAATGGAAGCCGTCGGCCATCTTAGCTCGGCCGCGAGCGAGAGAGCGCTCCCCGCATCGGGAATTTGGGAAATTGGTGTTTTTTCTGTTGTAAAGAGAGCAGTATATAAGAGGTCGGTAGGCAGAGGACAGGGTGCGGGGTTTGCGGGGGGGATCTCCGCACGGGCAAAGCGGTGTGAAGGGAAAGAACTGCGGCCGTTTAAAGCGGGTCGAAAGTTCTAGCGATATGTCCCGAGATATATCGCACATAAATCATTCTGACTGTAGCGACAGGACTTTTAAAATTAGCGATAACGAACCTCACTTTCGAAATTTTTGCGTTTGATATTATTTGATTTCTAATAATTTCCCCGATTGCCAGGGCTTACGTACTAAAATTTAAGAATCCTTATCTTTTCGTTCTCGAATGTTACTTCATTATTTATTTATATTTCTTATGTTTTTTTATAATTATTTGTTTTTAAATAAAACTGCTTGCTATATTAACTAAACAGGAATATTTTAGTTTAAAAAGATTTTTATAGTTCCTAACCTAAATTAACTTCAAACATGTTGATAAACAGAAAGAATTATTGTTAAAAGCACCATTTAAAACTAAGGTTTACTGTATCATTTTCACGTCATGTTCAATATTATGATATATTAAATTTAGATGTGTACTCAATAATAATTTACTAACTTAACAGTACACCATAAAAAAATACACCTTTATGGAAAGACCAGCTAACACGGGGCATAAGATATATCCCCGGCGCGATCTCCAGACCGCATACCTTGCGCACCGGCCGCCTATCTTTCATTGCACGTACGCGCGGGGCGCGGGGACCGTCCGCCGCGCACACACGGAGCCATCTTGCTAGCGGTCGTCGAAACGCTCGCGTCTCCGACATAAATCGCTTATAATTTGCACTAATACTTAATTAGTGGCACCAAAAACAATACAGAAACTAAATAATAGGACCTACCAGTGCTGTGAAGTGTTTTCAGTGTTGTTGGTTATTGTTGTTGTTTTATGTGTGTGTGCATTGAATGTCTAGGTGAGTAGTGACTAGTCTTTGTGTGACAATTATCATTCTGATCGATTCGGCCCGCGCGGGGGTGTGCGGCCGGCCTGTTTTATATCTTTTGTTGTTTTGTAACGCTACGGAATCAATAATTTTAGTGGCGAAGTGGCTTGGAGAGCTGTCTCTCGCGTTTGTGTTGATTTACGGACGATTTGTGCTTTAAAACATACCTTTTGGACTGTGAAGTGCCCTAAAATTGCAGTCAGATTACCCAGGTAAGAACCTTTACAACTTTTTACTAGCTGTAACTTATTTACATGTTAAACAAGGCAATAATATTGAGTGGGGAAACGCTTCTATAAATAGTATTGGCCAGGTGTAGCAGCTTGTTACTAAATGCAGTTGGTAAATCACGCTAAGGTTTTTGTATATTGTTTATACTTTGAACTAACCTCTAGCCATCCGGTTTTGACTCTTTAATTTATTTAAATCTATTATCTTACTTCGGTTACCTTCATAACTGTTAAATTACATTTACACCATGAAAATACGTTTACGAAACCTATATAAGACTTTTTAACGATTGTCGTTGATATTTCGCAATAATAGGCGATTTAAAATGCGTGTGTCATGTTAACACGAAGTTTTTAGTCGACAATTATCACTTTAAGTAGGTGATTATTAGAGAAAGTGGCTTCTTCACTGGCGCAAACAATGCTACGATGTTTCATGTGCCAACAATACATTATTTATGTCATCACTTCAATCTTACATACCTATTTACGCATACATACCTACCTATCTACTTCTAAATAAAACAAGATTTGCTTTTAAGTGAAAATTTTAAATAAGCTTTTATGCATTCTTTTATTTTTTTACCATATTAGACTGTAAAATCATAACAAAGATATCAAACATCGAAAAGTTTATTTCTTAAAATAATGACTTATTTTATTGTACCTATCGTAAAAGTCAATGAACGAAATTAACCTTGTCCATCAAAAAAAAAAGTTATATACAATGCAGGAAATAATAGTGACCTATGAATTTTGATAAAAGCGAAAAGTCAAGTTACCCAGTTTTGTTTCTTGGGTGTCAAAAATAACAAAAATGTGTAACATGTGTGTTAATCTACCATACAATGTTATGTTGATTATGTTGAGATTGTGATCTGGATGTTTTCACTGTATAAAAAATACCCACCTACATAGTGTAGTATAATTTATTTATTATAACAGCTGTATACGTAACACAAACTCCGTTTTACTTGGTGCTAGATTACTTAATTTTGGATTTTTGTGTTGAGAATTGTTAACAAACAATATATAGAATATATAGAAACTGGCTTGAGTATAGATACACTAGGTACCTATTTAACTGTTCACTACCTTATATTATTATATCACAGGATAGTAATATTACTGAACTACAGGAAAATATTGAAAATGTTTCTCAAATAACTTAATAAATAGTGTAAATAATGTCCGAAACAGATAAAAAATTTGTTACTTTATTCACTAAAACCTATGGAAGCTTTACACAATTTTACAATAAATATTTTCTTACTTTATGAGGCTTTCTTTGTGTTAGATCATAATTTATATATATTTATGTTTTCGTGAAATTAATTCGTCGCAACAATAAGCATGAGCTAAGTCTATTGTTGATCCATTTTAAACAAAACTCAAGGTCGCAGATTGCGAAGTACACTCAACGATAACTGCAAGTCAGTCTTTGCATTATTATTTTGCCTTCAAAACCTTACACAATTCTCTCTTACCTTTTCTGTTGTTGCTAGTTTAGTTTTAAAATAAGCATAGTTTTGGATCAAAAAACGTAGATTTACGTTTTTTTTATGTTTAGCGCTCGTCTCTTAATTCGCATAATAGAGCCAAAAGTTTTGACATTGTCAAACAATCTTAAAGAAAAAAAATGCAATCATATCTATAAAATCTTACCAAAGCATGAAACCGCTTCTCGAAGTCCTATATGTATGATCCAACATTATGCACAGCATAAATAATTCTGACCATTTTAATACATCATCAGACCCCCAAATTAAATAAGAAACTACGTAAATGATTCGAACAATAATTCATACGACATCTAGCCATAAGCTAAGCAAAGCTTGTGTTATGGGTACTAGATAACTGATATACGTACTTAATAAAATACATCACATAGACATACTTTTTAATTAGTATAGTTAAAAAAATACGAAAACATGTCATTATATATATACTTTTCTTCTCCTTTACTTGTTATACAAGTAGTTAGCAATACGTTTTTATAAAAGTTAAAACTAAATTACCCATTAGTCAATTCTATGTGTGGATTGTTATGTCAATCTAGTGAATTTAACATTAAGACGCAAAACAGGAGCTAAAGCAGCGCCACTACATAATTTGTCATATAATTCAATTCATTATTCTTTCCAAAATTAACACGTAGGTAAGTACTACAAGCTTGTTGAACCTATCTAAGCTTTATTAAATGCCCTTAGTGTCCCTGTAGTAGTTTTGTTTTGTCTAGTTTAGGAAGAGATACGAAATTGCCTTCGGTCGGTGGCCACCAAACTCTGTTTTTGTATCTCTTCGTATACACAAAAATGAAACTAATACAGATGCATTAAAAAAAGCGTATGATAGGTTTAAAAAACTGTTCGTGTAAATTTTGGAAATTCCTTTGTTTAACGGAGTTATTATGATAAAATAAATGATAGCGCTGCTTTAGCTCCGGTTTACGCCTTAATTTAAAATGTATTAGAAAAAAAACTAAAAAAACTCGAAGATTGAACCGATTTAGCTGATTGTACCCACGAAGCGACGCAAGCAAATCAGGTCGAGTTTTGTATTGAAGGCATGTCCTATTATTCATATTGATCAATACAGATTTGATAGCAGGCTGTTAGAATTAGAACTCAGTTGATTCTTGGTAAAATTAGTACTTAAATAAAACAATAAAAACTCACAAACAATTCATAAGTAAGAAGAAATAATGGTATTCTAACGTCTTAATACATACACACATAATACAATATGCATGTATACTTAAAGCGAGAAAGCACTGTTAGAAATAGAACTCAGTTGATTCTCGGTAAAATGAATACTACTTAAATAAAACAATTAAGTACTTAGGTGATTCATTTTGGTATTTTTGATGATCCGAGATATAAAAGAAACCTGTTGATGATGATGATGTTATTATTAATAATTAAATGAATATAAACGAAATAGCATTCAGTTCACTCCTTATTAAAGACCATAAAAAACCTACCAATTAAGTAAGAAATAACGGTATTCTAACGTCTTAATAAACTTATAGGGAGAAAGCATTATTCTATAAGCATTTAGGCATTCGTTTATATAATCTAGTCAGAAAGTATATTTATACTCAAGTATTTTTCATAACAACTGGTTTCCATGTGATCACGTTTCCCTTGAAAAATAGTGAGAAATCGTATTGTAATCGGGCATGACACTACCGGAATTGTTCAAAAATATCGAAATCTGCTAGTAACTTTAGGACTGCGAAATTAGTCACCTATACTACGGCCAAACTCAACATACAATGTTTGTAACCCCCACACTTAACCTATTATATGTACATACATACACAAACGTGTTCTTGAGTGGAGACCGCGACTCGGTAAACGTAGTGTAGGACGCCCTCCGGCCAGGTGGGATGACGATCTGCGAAAGACTGCTGGCAGATGCTGGATGCGTCAAGCTGAAGACAGGGCGCTATGGCGCTCATTGGGGGAGGCCTATGTCCAGCAGTGGACTAATATAGGTTGATGATGATGATGATGACATACATAAATACTTTCTTTCTATTAATATTTACACAGAAGTTGACTACTTGTCGATTTACACGTTTTCCTTCTATATTATATTTTCTATATTGCCGACTATTCTATAAGTAGTTAACCAAAAAGGGTTTTTTATATTTCTGTGCTTTAAGTTGCTTACAATAATTCTACATTGATAATGGCTCGAGTATAGTAACTACGGACTAGATACCTACTTAAGTTTCACCAAGGTTGTCTAGAGGAGACCTAAGTTAAACGTTAGACTTGATTCATACTACCTATTGAGTATCGAGATACCAAATGCTGTTTCAGGCAAATTTGCAATGAAACGGGCAATGGCACATGATCGTATGTCAACGACTATGTATAAATCTTTGACGACCGATGTGGCGCGGTGGGCGAAGGTCCGCCTGCCACGCAGGAGGTTGCGGGTTCGATTCCCGCCTCGGAACAAATTTGTGTACGATCTGTAGAAATTTGTTTCGTTGGTCTGGGTGTTTTCTATGTATGTATTACTAATAATAAAAAACATATCTATTTATGTAATGTATTTTATTAAGTAAGTATATCAGTCATCTAGTACCCATAACACAAGCTCTGCTTAGCTCGGGGCTAGATGATGCTGTGTGAACTGTCAGGAATTATTTATTTATAATATAAACACAAAAAGTATAATTCAAAAAATTAAATAAGAAAAAATTAAGTAAAGTCGTCAATTTTTTATCGCAATTGAAATCTAAATTTTCACCTTTTCCTTGACGTGATTCGCGTCACTATATTGCGTGTTATATTCATATTTCTGTGACTTCAATCCGTTCTTTGCTGTAAAATCATAAACCATTATCTATGATTCTTAAAACCATTTAGATTTTGAAATAAAGCTACGCCATTAGACCATCACTACATAGTTATAAAACAAAGTCGCTTTTTCTGTCCCTATGTCATTATGTCCCTTTGAATGCTTAAATCTTTAAAACCACGCAACGGATTTTGATGCGGTTTTTTTAATAGATAGAGTGATTCAAGAGGAAGGTTTATATACTTATAATAAGACCGTGCGAAGCCGGGGCGGGTCGCTAGTTATGAATAAACCCGAGAGTGTTGTTCAAAACAGTGATAAGAGAATGTTTACATAAAACAAACTTTTGCAGGTATTTTGATATCTTTCATTCATAATTACATCACTATTATAAAGGCAAAGATAAGGTATGACTCATGTTAATATCATTTAAAATTAAATGATTATGTGACTGTCATGAAAGGTCAGTGCAGTTATGTAATAGCTTACCGATAACGTTAATAATGGTTGATAATTATAAATTAATAATTGGGGGTAATCTGTGTTCTGGATAATCCATACAGCATCATTTAGCCCCAAGCTAAGCAGAGCTTGTGTTATGAATTAAACTAGATTAATGATAAATATACTAGTATCTACTTTGATAAAAAAAAAATCTAACGGCAGACTGAATAGATATTTTTATCACGAGATCTATTAAGTTAACCTAACTATATTATATACTAGCGACCCGCCCCGGCTTCGCACGATTTTATTATACGTATAAACCTTCCTCTTGAATCACTATCTATTAAAAAAAACACACCAAAATCAGTTGCGTAGTTTTAAAGATTTAAGCAGTCAAAGGGACATAGGGAAATAGGGACAGAAAAAGCGACTTTGTTTTATACTATGTATCATCATCATCATCATCACCAGCCTATAATAGTCCACTGCTGGACATAGGCCTCTCCTAATGAGCGCCATATATGTTTTATACTATGTATAGTGATTTAAAAACATGTTACTACAATTGCCACACAGTAGTAAGAAAAGTTGTGTTTAGGAATTAAGATAGTAGGTTTAAGTTATGTAATTTAAGTGAAAATTATTGTTTTGCTTGTATAATATCTTCATAACTGAAGTCAATTCTTTCTGTCAATTCTTTTATGTTAAAAGTAAAGTAAAAGTATATGTACTTATTGCAATAATAATATGCATCTACTTTGATAAACATTTTTAAAATACATAAAACTGTTTTAATGCCCTTATCTAACGACAGACTGAATAGATATTTTTATCACGAGATTTAATAAGTTAATCTAACTATATTATTTATTTAAAAACATTTTACTATAATTGCCACACAGTACTAAGTAAAGTTGTGTTTAGGAAATAAGATAGTAAATTTAAGTTATGTAATTTAAGTGAAATTTATTGTTTTGATTGTATTATATCTTCATAACTGAAGTCAATTCTTTTATGTTAAAAGTAAAGTAAAAGTATACTTATAGCAATACTAATATGCAATAGATACGAAATTTGTAACAACGTAATAAACACTTTATGGGCTTGCAATTATAAGTCTAGGTAAAAGTTACCTTGCTCCAACATTTATTTTATCCACCAATGTGTAAATTGTATGACCCATCCATATAGAGATCAGACATAAAATATGAATAATTTTACATTGATCGGCATATCTAATAAAAAATAATATCTATATTACCAAAACCTATCGAGTAGTTTAAAAATTCTTATAAAATAAACTTAAAATAAAAAAAACTTTTAGAGAAGAATTCTTAAAGTAAAAAAGAAATGCAAAATGAAAAACCTGCTTAAGACACTTGACACACATTGTTTTGCCATCCGAGGTGCAATATCGTTTATATCCGAAGATTGCCATCATTGTTACGAACGAGAACGAGGTCAATAATCGTTAAGTGAACGCATGCAGAGGTATCCTTACATTACAGACTTATATTCCATGTAGGGTCATTTCAAATTAGTCGTATTACATTCCTAAGGTTGGTATTGCCAGAGGCTTGTTTTTGTCGACTGTGGTAAATGAGCTCAGTTCTAGAATCCAAAGTATTTCTTGTCAACAAATTAAAAGGTTAGAAATGGACGAAATATTGGTGAATAGTGGCTTACTGATTGGAGAAAATAGCAAAAGTTGTTCCGACAATTTTTGTTTTTGACCGCATTTATTCTTTTCTTTTGTTTCTCTTCTATTTCCTAACTCGAACATGCTCCATTTTCGCGTGTGTGCAAATTCTACATAAATTGTTGTAAGTACTTAAATTGTTTTTTAAGTTTTTGCTGTGCTGTCTGTTATTATTATCTTATCAGTCGTTGCTAAGTTTTCTTTACAAAAACGTCTTTGTTTACCAAAAATATCTTCGTTTCGAGAAACTTTTGGGATTTATGACAACGTTTGTAGTTTTGAATATTCGTGGTAATTTTTGATGAGGGTTTTATTTCAAGGGGTGACGTTTTTATGCGTTTTAAGCTTATTTTATTTTTGATTTGGTTGTCCATTTAAACAAGACTGCTTGCAATTTTGCTCACACACATTTCCCTTTCGGGTTGCCTATTTGCTAAATTCTAAGAATCGTACCTACCAAACTAACTTATAAATTTTATCGCTGGGAAATTATTTAGCTAACCAAAAACTTGTGCAATGTATAATCTTAAGTTATCGAGTATATGAATCGATGTACTTATTGAGTCCACTGACAGATTATGAAAGTTGAAACTTTTTCCTTATCAGTAAGCTCCAATAGTTTTAAATTATCCGGATATCGTTGCTTAAAAAAAAACACCTGAATTGGCGAGATAAAGAAACGGCAACACTGTTTCCCGGCCATATCGCCATCGCGGGCAATCAAACATGACATTCTTAATTTATCCGCATTATATTCTCAAAGCGATTTATTACCAAACCGGCTGAATCATCGCGCTGACGAGATCGATAGCTTGTTTATTGTTTGAATCTCGCTCCGGCGGGTTTTGGCTTGATCATTGTGAAAGAATTTTAGCAGTTTAGTTTGTTTCACATTCTACTAACCGACCGGCAAAAGGAATTAATGCATGAATGAAAAATTTATTGTACTAAACGGTATCGTACAGTTAATACCTAACTTATATCTAATTTTAAATAAATATTATTTAAAATTAGATATAAGTTAGGTAAATATTATTATTTCTTTGGTTCTTGGAGATCACCAACCATGCGGATACTACGGCATGGCACGAGGCTTGTAACTATGTCCAGCTGTGGACTAATAAAGGCTGATGATGATTATGCGGATGCTAGTGCAAATTATATGATGATATCACGATGACTTGGCTTAACTTCAAAATTTGCTAGGAACAGAGTAAGCTTTTGTTAGCCATTTACCACCACACTAATAATATAAATGCGACAGTTTGGATGTGTGAATGTTTGGCCAAAACTACTGAACGAATAGGGCTGAAATGTTAAACACCTACCTACACTTGGTTCCAGGCTTGGAATACGGCATAAGATACTTAAATAAATGTTCACACGGGTCAAGCCGCTAGGCACAGCTAGTGTAGGTACATATAAAAGTCATGTACATTGACTGACTGTAAAGATCATAAAACAAACTAGTATTTAAAATTGTAACAGTTGAGCTAACTGCAGACTTCAGAAACAATCTAGAGGCAATTGCTCCTTATCAATACCGGTTGGAAGCGTCCCCAAGACGCTTTCCCGCTGGCAATGCTGATGCGCCAGATACTCACCAGCTCTCGGGTCAAGCTCTGATAAAATTTTGAATACCCGGAAGGTCTCGGTACCCCACTAACATAGGGTCTCGATCCCAAGTGTGTTTAAAAATTAGACTTGTTTGAGTGCTCATTTTGTAAGCCTAAGAAATAAAGTTATTAAGTACTGAGTTCTAAAGGTTCTTTTTGATTGCTCTTCGCTGTAGTGGTAATCGGAAATGTAAAGTCAAATTTCGAAACAAGTTCGTTACAAAAGATTCGAAACAAGTTCGTACTGTCCCACTGTTGGCCAAAATAAATCCCTTTTTCACTAAACTCTGTTTTGTACCACTAGGTTAACAACTACAGTGAAAATGAATTTAGTAATCACGGACGAAGTCGCGATCAAAGATAGTATTATGAATTTACTGGTCATTGACCTCGTTAGATTGAAGTTAAGTACCTTACCTAGAGCACAGAATCATTGTAGAAGGTGCAACGTAATAGGTGGAGCTAAGCAGAAAGGAAATCTTTTGATTTTACGTGAAGTCTTTTAGTAAAATAATTTCACGTAAAATCAAAAGATTACTTAAATTCTTTTTAAAAATAATAATGATCGTTGAAGGTTTTTTTCTTCTCAATCATTTATATTTTATTGATTTTTTTCAATAATTAAGTAATTATGTTTTGTAAATAACAATACATTCGCAGAATTAGATTTTAGGTGCATTTTTAAAAAGGTTCGGTCCTACCTACTCAAAAAGACTGCTTCAAAAAACATATAAGTGAGCAGTGAGTGAGAACAATCAAGGACAAATTACTACTAGTAGGTATTTAGGTATTTAATAATAAGCTTTTGCTACACTTCTACTATTTCCTAATAATCTAACTAAGCTGTAACCAGAAGGATGTGCCTAGATTACTGGCAGCATTGCCAGTAATCTAGGCGTTTTACGTTGAATGGCAATGCTAATCCGTTAACCGAAATAGGAGGCAGCATGATCACCTGTGTAGTTGTGGACTTGTAACTATTTTTTGCCAGAAATTAAAATCAAAAATACCAAATCCAAAAAGTCCTACAAGAAAAGTTTGCGTCATTAGGTATTGTTTCTTAGCTGGTTTTATAAGAATCCGTAGAATTAATTAAAAAAATGCGTCTACTGATTCTAAGGGTGGTATTCTAATGCATCGATAATTTCTATTCGATGCATCGACGACGGTTTACGCTTTCATTTATTTTACGTTTTCTCTCTAATCTCCGTTCAAATAAGTCCCTAAGAAAGTAAATAAATAAATAATTCTAAAAGTATTGCAATTGCGTGACATTTACAAATGTTGATTTCAACCACGTTTCCAACCGAACTGCATACTCAAACAAAACACAATACATTACATACATTTTTTTGTATTTTAATCCTTATTTTTTCAATAACTTCTAAAGGGACACACACACTAGATTTTATACACCTTGTATATGCATCCTAAATTTAAAAAGCCGTTCTTTATTGTCTGTGATGTCTGAATCATGCTATAGTCACTTGGATTACTCTATTCGAACAGTTAAACAGTATAATATCGACCATCTCGAGTTACTTTTCCAATCGGGTACAAGGTTAATACCTACTTAATCGTCGAGCGACTTTGAAATTACTTGTTTTTTACTGTTTGTTCTCTTAACATAGGTGTTTTAGAAACCTACATGTTTAGGGCCTACAATAAAATAAATTATACTGAACAAATACGACTAAATAAATAATACTGGACAATCCACACAGCAGCATAGGTATTTGTATTTAGTATATATGTATATTAGTATATCGTTATTTATAATATATATAAATATAAGTATTGTATTTATAATAATGTAGGGTACTTATATATGCACACAGATCCCCTTATACTCTCCAATGATTCTATCCATCCAAGGTTGTCTGGTAGAGATCGCTCTTCAGCGATAAGACCGCCAATTGTCACTTAGTCTAAGTAATTTTATGGTATTTTGTTATTTTTTATTTAAATGTGCAATAAAGCATTTTCTATCTATCTATCTATCATCATCTAGCCCCAAGCTGAGACGAGCTTGTGTTATGGGTACTAGAGGACTTATAGACTAGATACTTATTAAAACAATTCATTACATAGATGTATATGTTTATTATTATTGTACATAGAAAACACTCAGAACCCCGGAACAAATATTTGCTGATCGTACAAAAATTTGCCCTGAGGCGGGAGTCGAACCGGTACCTTCGCCCGCCGCTCCACTTTGGTCTTCATAATTAAACAGGGTTCCGCACAAAAAGATAAAATTATATGCGGGCTAAGCCGTGTATACAGATCTATAGTTAGCATATCTTTCAGACAAAACATCTTGCTATTACCTATATAAATACAAATTAAATAAAATTAAAAAAAACTACAAAAATTACTGAAAAATTTAATTAAACACATAATAAACTGCGACAAAAATAATGATGATTGTGAGAATGCCATGCAATGCATGGTCGGAATCGAATCTATGACCTTCTTGAAAGTCAGACTAACTCCCACACGGCCATCAAAGCTCGGGCCATAAATGTCTATCTACCTACCACTAAGACGGTGCAAACGGCATTAGTATCTACTAGTCTACAACAAAGTAAATTATGCAAGTAATAATAAACTGGCTAAGCGTGAGTCGTAGTTGTCCACTAAGGGTTCCTTCCTTACCACATCATATGAACATACCCAAACGCCTTAACAAACGTAAATTTATAACTTAAAAGTAAAAATATTATAAAATTATTATTGAGCAACATAAATAGCATTTATTTAAGTAATTGAATTTTTGAGGCGGGAATCGAACCTGCAAACTTTTTGCGTCGCAGGTGGACCTTCGCCCCAGGCGTTATTTTTATGGAAACGTTTCAAGGCTGTTTCTAAACCATGAGAACTGATTTATGTGATCAAAAGTAGCCTATGTGTTATTTAAGTTAAAACTACATCTATTCAAAATTTCAGCGCGATCCGTTCAGTAGATATTGCGTGAAAGAGGAAAAAACATTCATACATCTATAAATCCATGTAAACTTACACTTTTATAATATAAGTAAGGACGATACTTCTTTGTTAGCACCCTCTAGGTAGGGGACCATAAAAATGTAGCGAACCCCAAGCCTACTATATTACATGACTACCTCAAACTTAGCATATAACCTAAGCTTGAAATATTAGTGATTTAGCAAGGAGTGGTTAAGGCTATAACTTGGAGGATGAGCGAGGTATAGGCATCGTTTTCATTAAGGACGCGTTTCGAGTCTTGATGCCAGGGCTTTGGCGACTTGCTTAGCGTCTTTTGGTCTTTGATTTTTTAATTACTAAAAGTATTGCAAGGCGCTAATAGTCTAGGTCTTCTTTAATTAAATGTAATGTATAACTCTTAAAGTAAAAAACATAATAATCTGATACATAACTCTTTATAAATGTAAATCGCCATTAAATTATCTAATAATTAGGTATGTACTTAAAAGTATGTTTGGATTAATAAACGTTAGAAATGTTAAGGTTGTATACTTTCTATGACTTAATAAACTTTTATTTCGAGATACAAGACGTACAGATTACATTGTAAAGTCGGGGTACACAATAAAAATTCAAATAGGTAAAACAATTAAACGTTCTTACCTACCTACTTAACGTCACCTACCTATAAAAAAACTCAGGTTGCTAATTACATCCACCTTAAGATATAAAACAGCATATCAAAGAATATCTATTGATTTATCACTATCACTACATAGTATAAAACAATGTCGCTTTTTTTGTCCCTATGTCCCTTTGTATGCTTAAATCTTTAAAACTACGCAACAGATTTTGATGCGGTTTTTTTAATAGTGATTCAAGAGGAAGGTTTATAACTACGTATAATAAAAACCGTGCGAAGCCGGGGCGGGTCGCTAGTCTTTAATATCCCAAAGTCAAGCGGCTCTTGTGAGGGTGTCTCTGTATAAAGTCGCAATAACTTGTCGCGTGTCTTAAAACACCGCCTTACAAAGAATTATACGTAAACTACCTAATCCCGTCCCATAGCGGCGATTTCTCTTCGAGTGTCTTTAAACTCCACCTTTCGCTTAATCCCATCCCAAAGCCGCGATTTCTTGTCGCGTGCCTCAAAACTTCGCCTTACAAAGAATTGTATGCGGTCTGACGAAATGAGTTTTTGCGCACGATGCATTCCACGTCCGTTGGCAGACTGTTTTTGCATGTGGATTGAAAGAATGCTGGAAACGATGGTTATGTTCCGAGCAGACGACAGCCGTCGCTGGGCTGGGAAAAATTAGGGAAGATACCTATACCGGAATTTCATGTCTTAGTTAGTAGTAGCCCTTTTGTCCACGAATTAGAAATCGTAGAAAAAAATCACTGAGCCATGCCTATTTGACTTTCTGCAGCACACAAAAACTTACCTGAACCTACGGCCGTAGGAATTGAATGTTTGCTAAATGTTTAGTACTTTTGATTTTTGAAATTATCTATAATATGTATATGTGTGTGTCTGTGGAAACAAATAAACTTTTTATCTATCTACTTATCTAAAAAAACTGTAAAAGTTTATTGTTGAGCAAGACCATCTATCTCTGTGCCAAATTTCATCCAGATTCGTTCAGTAGTTTTTGCGTGACAAACATCCATCCATCTTTCCATCCATACGTACAAACTTTCGCGTTTATAATAATAGTATGATACTTATCAGTCATCTAGTACCCATAAAAGCTCTGCTAGGAGCTAAATGATTCAGATTCAGATTCTTTACTGGCAACATTGTTACATTGTTGGTAAATGATGCTGTATCGATTGTTCAGAATTATTTATTGTATTTTTACGTGAACTAAAGTGAAAAATGTATACAATTGTGGTGTATTGGCTGGTCTCCAGCTCCTCAAACGCCAAGCCAGGGGATGCCAAGTCGACAGATGCAGCCAAGAGCTTTGTCGCTACTTGTAACTAACATAGCAGTTTGCACCTAGAAACCTATCAAGAGTACAGACTACTGGGACTTTTATATGTATAACTGGCGATTTGCCCCGGCTTCGCACGATTTTATTATACGTATAAATAAACGTTCCTCTTGAATCACTCTATCTATTAAAAAAAAACGCATCAAAATCCGTTGCGTAGTTTTAAAGACTTGGGCATTCAAAAGGACATAGGGACAGAAAAAGCGACTTTATTTTATACTATGTAGTGAGTGAAGCGATTCGCCTCGTTTTCGCATGGGTGTTTTATACACAAACCTGCCTATTGAAACACTCTATCTATTAGAAAACCTCATCAAAATCCGTAGTGTAGTTTTAAATATCTAAGCATACAAAGCGACAGACAGCGGAAAGTGACTTTGTTCTATAAGATGTAGTGATAATAAATATCTATCTATGTAATGTATTGTGTTAAGTATATCAGTCATCTAGTACCCATAACACAAGCTCTGCTTATCTTGGGGGCTAGATGATGCTGTGTGGATTGTCCAGAATTATTATTTTATTACTAGCAGCACGCCGTGACTTCGTCTGCGTTTTAGGTAGAAATGAAGAAAAACAACACACGCGAATAAGCGGGCAGATAATAAAATAAAGAAATAGCCAAGTCTGTAATGTAATAAAAATTGAAATTGAATAAAACTACATTATAACTATCAAAGTAACAACAAATCTATTTACATCCACAGAAGGTACATATTATAACTAGCAGATCGTTATAAATCATTAGGTACGTTGTAATATCCACCATAATTAGTGCTTTAAAAGGCTCAAATTGTAATTATGTATACGGCTGAGCAAGGTCAATGTAATTTAGTATTATGAAGAAACGATATCTTTTTAGTCTTGTTGTCAGCACGGATATTATTAATAACTAGTATCAGCCTGCGGTTTCGCACGCTTTGTTTCTATGGAAACGTTTCTATATCACATGGGAACATTATTTACCCAATAAATCAGGTCCCGAAAAGTAAACTGTAAAAAAAATCTTAGATTAAGCGCGCTAGCCTTATATAAACTTAATTATATTATGTAGTCCCATTATAAGTTAACTGCACAGTCTTTAATGAGAATACATTCTTTAATATGAAAAGTAGCCTATGTGTTAATCCAGTGGTAGAACTACATCTGTTAAATTTCAGCCCGATTCGTTCAGTAGTTTTTGAGTGAAAGAGGAACAAACATACATCCATACAAACAAAATAACACAAAGGTTACTTATCATCCCATAAATCAGTTTACATGAGATAGAAATAGCCTGATCTTTCCTTATTTTCCTTTGAAACAATGCGTGCGAAGCTGCGGGCAGATACTAGTATGTATTTACATCATCATCAGCTCATAGGCCACTGCTGGGTATAGGCCTCCCCTGTATTTACATAACTATACATAAATATTTTTTACTACGGAAAAACACACAGGAAGTAGCTAAGCTAGTTTTCTTCCACAAACCCAAACCGGAAGTGGTAAAAAGATTACTAAGAAGAGTTATTCCGAGCTATTTCGAACATCAATATTTGCCAAATGATCTCAATATGTTTAGCAGTTCCAGAAACAATAATAAACATCTTGACTGTAAAATTTCCCTTTTATCGTTTTCAATGAAAAATGAAATGTATTTGATAGGCCATTATTTTGTTGAAGACTTCTAGCGCGGCGGGCTAAGATCCGCCTGCGACGCAGGAGGTTGCGGGTTCGATTCTCGCCTAGATCAAATTTTTGGACAATCTGCAGATAACTAAACCCGCCATCAGATTGTTAAGATCGGTGCTACGGATAGACAAAACTAAACCCACCAGTAATGATAATTATTTCTTTATTTTGACTTAAAACTAGCTGTAATTTAGGATGAAGAGCTTCTCCTTTTAAACTTTTACATTTGTACTTACGTAATTGCCTTTTTAAGTTAAGAATTTCCAAATATGAACCACAGAAAAAAGAAATAATTACTTCACTCCATAGTATAAAAAAGTCGCTTTCTCTGTCCCTATGTAGATATGCTTAAATCTTTAAAACTACGCAACAGATTTTGATACGGTTAAATAGATAGAAGTGATTCAAGAGGAAATTTTATACGTATAATAAAACCGTGCGAAGCCGGGGCGGGTCGCTTGTAATATAATATAGTCTTGTGTCGTGCGATTTCTTGCGACTGTCTAACTAGGCTTCAGTTAGATTGTTAGGAGATCTAGATGCTACTTCTAAAACTATACCCGTAGACAGAATGTTGGAAGCCATTGGCTTATGTATACGTAGAACGGTGACTGAATCTCAAGGGGATTGGCAGCAGCATCCGAGAGTATACAAATCAATACCTTTACTCAGATCGTTCACCTAGCGAGAGCTCTGGGTTAGGTTTGTGGATGGAACATCATTTGTATACCAACCAAAAACATGAAAAAAACACGAACACATCAGTGAAAAGTAAACGCTTATAAAAGAAAAAAAAACTAAAAAAGAAAAGAAACGTAAAAAAGCAATTTTAGTAACAAAGTTTAGCATTGTTGCTAATATTTAATCACAACTAATTTATAAAATACAAGCGAAAAAAAGAAAATAATAAGTACTTACCTATATTAAAAAAAGAGAGAAAAAACATTGTAAAATAACAAATTTTAGTAACAAAGTAGTATTACATTGGTGCAGAGATCGGTGAAAATGCTTAATACTACTTAAATGCTTGTTACTTATTACAAGCTAGTAAAATAAAACTAAAAAAGAAAACAGAAAAAACACATCACATCAAATTGATAAAGAAAGGTGGGAAAATCATTTATGACTCGTGGATAGTTTTACTAAATAACTCTTAGTTCTTCAGAATAACCCAAATAAATGTTTTCAATTTCCAAAATTCTTTATTTAAAACTTAAATAACATTAGTCTGGTACAATTATTAGTGTAAATTTAACCCTAGAATGCACCAAGATACAGTAGCAACAAAGTTTGCGTTGTTGCTAATATTTAATGACACTAAAATTAAAAATGCGAAAGTTTGGATGGATGGATGGTTGTTTGTTATCTCTCACGAAACTACTGAACGTATCGGGCGTAATTTTGAACAGACACTAGATATATTTTTACTACAAGCGACTCGCCCCGGCTTCGCACGGTTTTATTATACGTATAAACCTTCCTCTTGAATCATTCTATCTATTAAAAAAACCGCTTCAAAATCCATTGCATTGTTTTAAAGATTTAAGCACACAGAGACAGAGAAAGCGACTTTGTTATATACTATGGAGTGATAGCCCGCAGAGGACTCTAAAGTCAGAAATGTATCAAATAAAATTCATCGAATATCTCAAACTGCAATATGATAGCTAACAGAAACTCTCATTGTGTTCAAAGTAAATCCAACACAATATCCACAACAAAAGGCAAGCCGTGGTATTGTATCACTATTGTTCTTGAAGAAGCAATACCAACAGTAAATAATGGTCACACAGCAAGAAATTATCGTCATACGTAAGTTATGTAGTCATCAAAACAAGTAATGTGGATAATGCGATCAATGCTCTCTCATAAATTTGATCACGATCTTATTTTTGGGTAATCCCTAATATTTTATTGACTTCGTACATTCAATTTTTCAATTTCCAAAATTCTTTATTAAAACCTTAATTAACATTAGTCTGGTACAATTACTAGTGTAAGTTTAATCCTAGAATGTACTAACATACTTAAATAACGTTTTAGAAGCTAGGGCGTGCGCTTATCAAAACTTACGTAGGTAATTTTTACAAGTTTTTAAAAGTTTGTAGTTACATTGCATTCCTACAAGATATTATGCAAGTTTTAGAAGAGCATTTGCATTTAATAACATATTTATTTGTTTAATGTTGTAATGGCTTAGCCAATAAATTGGTTAAAGTATAAAAAAGAGGGTAGGTAATGTTAAGTGTCCGACAGTTAATTATCACAATAGGCAGACTTCGTACATTGATGAATCATCAATGCATCATCATTGTAATATCAATAACCCCTAAGGGGTGTGCAATAAATTTCTGAAATTTGTACGAAAAAAAGTCTGGTCCGCGGGCGAAGACGTGGGGCGCGTCTAGTATTTAGTAAAGGAATTAGCAAAATATCAGATGGGCAATTTGTTTTACTATGTATGCCTAAACTATGCTTAATCACTACATAGTATAAAATAAAGTCGCTTTTTCTGTCCCTATGTCATTGTGTCCCTTTGAACGCTTAAATCTTAAAAACTACGCGACTGATTTTGATGCGGTTTTTTTTAATAGATAGAGTGATTCAAGAGGAAGGTTTATACATATAATAAAACCGTGCGAAGCCGGGGCGGGTCGCTAATAATTTATAAACGTGAAAGTTTGTATGGATGTATGATATTATGTTTGTTCCTCTTTCACCCAAAAACTACTGAACAGATCGGACTGAAAGATTGGATAGACGTAGTTCTAGCCCTGGAACAAAACATAGGCTACTTTTCATCCCATCAATCAGTTCTCATAAGTGTCAAAAAACTACATTTTATGTACTTACTAGCGACCCGCCTCGGCTTCGCACGGTTTTGTTATACGTATAAACCTTCCTCTTGAATCATTCTATCTATTTAAAAAAACCGCATCAAAATCTGTTGCGTAGTTTTAAAGATTTAAGCAGTCAAAGGGAAATAGGGACAGAAAAAGCGACTTTGTTTTATACTATGTAGTGATGTTTTACACGTATTTAATGTTTAATAACTGGTATTAGATAGAATAGATTATATTTTTATTTGTTTACAGAATTACACAATAGGTAGGTACACTTTATACAATTACATAATGAACTAAGACTAAAATGGGAAATGTAAATCTTTATCAAAAATAAGTATTGCCTCCTCGCACCTTTTTTTCACGATTACAGCTTCGAGCCGGTATGACTTTTTGAACACTAGCGACCCGCCCCGGCTTCGCACGGATTAATATACCTACGTATAAACCTTCCTCTTGAATCACTCTATCTATTAAAAAACCGCATAAAAATCCGTTGCGTGGTTTTAAAGATTTAAGCATTCAAAAGGACATAGGCATATAGGGACATAAGGACAAAAGGACAGAGAAAGCGACTTTGTTTTATACTATGTAGTGAAGATGCGATTAGTTTTACAGGCTAGTGTAGAATGCGTAATAGTTATCAGGATTTTAGAACAGCAAAGAGCCAAGGAGGCCCTTGTCCCTTGTCAAATAGACCCTTTGGTTTTTTTAACGTTGGCACGTGAATTTATGCAGCTGACGTTTGTTGTATTGTACGAGTATGTTTGCTTGAGGCAGTTTTGATGAAATAGGGCAGTAAGACTATTTAAATCTTTAACATATTATTAGTTAACTTAATTATTATTATTTTGGTGAATGAAAAGTTAATGATTGGATGCTTGTGACCTATTCTTTCACGCAAAAACGACTGAACTAACTATTCGTAAATATTTGAATAAGCGTACCTAGTTCTAGCCTTGGAATAACACAGGCTTCACTTACTACCTACGTTACTTTTCGTCCCATAAATCAGTTCTCATGTGATATATGAGATAAATAGCCTTTCTATGTATAATCAAATATTAAATATTTTTTTTTTTTTTTTAATTCTGGACAGTCCACACAACATCATCTAGCCCCAAGCTAAGCAGAGCTTGTGTTATGGGTACTAGATGACTGATATACTTAATACAATATACTACATAGATAGATATTTTTTATTTTTTATTATACATATTAAACACCCAGACCAACGAAACAAATTTCTGCAGATCGTGCACAAATTTGTTCCGAGGCGGGAATCGAACCCGCAACCTCCTGCATCGCAGGCGGACCTTCGCCCACCGCGCCACATCAGTCGTCACATATTTGTTATCTATTAGTACCCATAACACAAGCTCTGCTTAGCTTGGGGCTAGATGATGCTATGTGGATTGTCCAGCATTATTTATTCATTTTCGCATTAAATGTGAGACATCTGTACTACTAAAGCTAATTCTGTGAAAAGGGGACAATTTTTTTCGCATCCTTCAAATTAAACATCCCCATTCTTTCACAATAGAAAGCGAGAGGGCGCGTGACTACGATAATGCAATTTTATTAGTCCAAGCAAAAAAAACAGCATTCATCCAACTTTTCTCCTTCAAATACAGCTCAAATTCCACTGGCAAATCAATCCAGGTACGAGTATAAGGTATAAAAAGAGTCTTATTACCCAAGTAAGTACAGCCAAAGTCCTTTGAAGATTGTAACGGGCATAAAGATTATTATGAGCTCTATCCCGTTGCGATAAAGTTGAGAATGTACGTAAATTGGTGTATGCAAATACGGATAAGCTTCCTCACACCTGGATGCGGGCGTCCATATTGTTATTTTTAGACGACATCTGATCGATTTGATACAAAGAATCGAAGCGTCGTCGTTGGCCGTGTAATAATTGGCTATCCTACTAATATAAACGCGAAAGTTTGTATGGATTGATGTTTGTTACTCTTTCACGCAAAAACTACTGAACGGATCTGGATGAAATTTGGCACGGAGATAGATTATAGTCTGGAATAACACATAGGCTATATTTTATACCGGAATTCCCACGGGAACGGGAACTAGGCAGGTGAAACCGCGAGGCGTAATTCTACGCCATGCTGATATAAGCTATTCGAAATACTAATCCTGCGCAGACGAAGTTGCCGGCACAAGCTAGTATAATATGTGTATAATGCTGGACAATCCACACAGCACACTTGACTATTGACTATTGCACAATCTAGCCCCAAAGTTAGCTACTTGCAAAAAGTAAGCTAGTGTTGTGTGGCTAGATGATGCTGTGTGGATTGTCTAGCATTATTTATTTAAATATCTACTAGCGACCCGCCCGGCTTCGCACGGTTTTATTATAAGTATATAAACCTTCCTCTTTAAGCACTGAATATAATAAAAAAACCGCATCAAAATCGGTTGCGTAGTTTTAAAGATTTAAGCATTCAAAGGGACATAAGGACATAGGGACAGAAAAAGCGACTTTGTTTTATACTATGTAGTGAAGCCTTGTTTGATTCAAACCTTGAAAGAAACCTCGCCCTTTCTCTCCTATTAATTCGCTTCTTAAGTATTTTCGTGACAAAATTGTTTGATTGCACAACGCAATAGAAAGTGGCGTCTCTTGCCCATGGGTCATTTGACTTCCCATGGTTTTATTATGTAACTAGCTGTTCCTTGCGGTTTCACCCGCTTTAAATTCTATTTACACCATTTGATTTGACAACCTAACAAATCTAAACCCCAATCCAACCTAAAGGTAAAATACCAATTATAAATAACTAGCGACCCGCCCCGGCTTCGCACGGTTTTATTATAAGTATATAAACCTTCCTCTTGAATCACTCTATCTATTAAAAAAAAACCGCATCAAAATCCGTTGCGTAGTTTTAAAGATTTAAGCATTCAAAAGGACATAAGGACATAGGGACAGAAAAAGCGACTTTGTTTTATACTATGTAGTGATACTCTTGACAATCTACACAGCATTATCTAGCCCCAAGCTAAGCAGAGATTGTGCTAGGGGACTTGGATGAGTGAAAAACTTAATACAATACATTACGCAGATAGATATTTTTTAATAAACATAGAAAAGATCCAGAACAGAATAATTTTAGATCAAACAAATATTTTGTCCCAAGGCGGGAATCGAACACGCAACCTGCTGCGTCGCAGGCAGACCTTCGCCCACCGCGCCACATCGGTCGTTAAAATATCAATCACTACATAGTATAAAATAAAGTCCTCTGTCGCTATGTATGCTTAAATCTTTAAAACTACGCAACGGATTTTGATGCGGTTTTTTAATAAAGTGATTCAAGAGGAATGTTTATAAGTACGTATAATAAAATCGTGCGAAGCCGGGGCGGGTCACTAGTATAATATAAGTGAAGATTAAGATTTAGCTTATTCTTAGGGCTCTTTCAATTTAGACGTTTCGTGTCGGAACGCTGCAGTGCCGAAGCGGTGCGTTTATCGTACGGCGCACGGACGATCGTTTGTTTTAATACAAAGCGCACGGTGCGGCAACAGTGCGACGTCGGTACCGCGAACGCTCGACAACAGGACGGCAACGTCGCAAGCGTCACTTGCTTAGTTAGCTGTTGAATAGTGCGGTGACAGCGTTGCCAGAATGTTACTTTTGTAACATTTTACGTTACTTTTGACCCTCTCATGTTACTTCAATGTTACACGACTCAATATGTTATTTTGTGTTACTTTTAGGTCAATATACCTACTTAAATAAACTTGAAAAATATTTTTCAGCGACAAAAAAAATATCGCGAAACGAAACGCATCCAAGAATGTTTTTGATCGTCATGTTGGCGTACTTGATTTTGTGGACTGACTATAGTCTTTTTCACATAGGAAGCGTTCCCTGACAGATGGAATGCGTTTCATTTCAATTGACTAGGATTTTGGCAAATTGAAATTTCGAAAATTCAAACAATTTTTATTTCATTTCAAACATATGAATTAAGCTATATAGCACGACACACAAATTATCCAAAAATAAATTTATTTTAGCCTCCACGCGTAATTAAAAACAGAAATCAATAATTTTATGATATCCGAGGCAATTTGTTTTGCGTAGAACAGAACGTAATAGAGTTGAGGCAAACAAATATTATTCCAGCAAATCTATAAATCGATTATCGCAAATTAAAATCGTAACTTTCAACATCATCATTTTAAATTTTTTTAATTTTTTTTTAATGTTTCTTCGTCAGAGTCCATGGCTCAACTGTTGTCAACCATCACTAGCATACAAACGCACGGCAGTCAGATACTCTTTCAAATTAGGCGTTTAGTATCGGACTGCTAACGCACTGCAGCGGCACGGCAGAGGGTTATAAACAGCGGCACGGTAACCGTGCGGTAGCGGTCCGACACGAAACGTCTAAATTGAAAGAGCCCTTATTGCTGTACTTCCGTTTGTCATTTGTATAATGCACTTTCTAAACTGTCTATAAACTTTTGTTTGTAATCTACATTGTGCTTTTAACAGAGTATGATGACAAGAGCAGAGAATGTGAATTATACAATCTTCGGTGCAATATGCTATAGTAATTTTACTATAGTCGGTTCTAAACGCTAACAAATCATTTTAACAAGACATCTGGCTTATAAGATCACTTGATTTCATTGATTTTTATGGTTCGAAATATGTTAGATTTGTTCATTTTACATGGATCAAAATATGTTTGACATTATTCAAAATTATACCTACCTTTGGCAGGCCTACGATTATCGTTTTCCATTAATTTTGATGTAAACCATCTATGTTGGTCAATTGAAAAATCGTGGGTTTTCTTCTCGCCCGTGTACCAACTGATTTTTCTTTTCAAGAAATAAAATTTCTTCGGTTTTGTAACAGCAAAATACACATAACACACATCTTTCATTCTATCTTTTTCGCTGCGCTTGAGCAATTATGCGTTGTTGAAGATTTTGTTTTGGTTTTTAGATGTTACCCTATTGTCTGTTATTCTTATCAGTATTTCTCAGTTTTCATTCATAATTGTCATCAGATTCAAAAAATATATAGGATTCGAAATCATTCAAAAGAATAGGTAAGTAAGTATAGGAGTTGTAGAATATCATTGGGAAAATACAAGAATTTAATTATTTCAAACACTTTTTAACCTACTTAAGCACTAAATATTATGTAAAATAAACAGTTAATGTTTAATGCATTCATTGCCTTACCTCTATAGTACGACTTGATCGGAAAAACCGCGGCTGCGAAGTCTCGCAAACGGTCATATACATCATGGGCAGCGAAAGTGTTAAATGAGAGCGATGACGATATAATATTGCAAAACAATAGTAGCACAATGTGTGATTCGTCACCCCACATACACCAGTCTGTTCCCATGGCTCCCCTAATGAAGGGTAGATGGGGGCGCGAACGTCACTCATGCCCCTCTTTACTGTGTTTCGTGGTCCGATTGTAATTAATTAGGGGCAATGTTTCATTTTGTCTAGTGTAGAGGTGAGTTTTTAATAATGCTGGACAATCCAAACAGCGACATCTAGCTCCAAGCTAAGCAAACTTGTGTTATGGGTACTAGATGACTGATATACTTAATACAATATACATAGATAGATACATCCATACAAACTTTCACGTTTGTAATACTAATAAGGAATAATGTTTGTAAGAAATCACATAAATCTATTAGAAACGCTTGTAATGGTAACAAAAACCTTAGACTAAGTAGAGACCATAGACATGCCTATTTCAAAAGATAAGGTACCTTTTAAAAGATACCATTCAGCTAAAATATGAATAGGTGTTTAACTCTCTGTGTAATAATTACATAACATTATAAGATACTTGATGAAATTAAATTATTGAATAATTATTTGTGGCTGAATGACATGACTTTTTATGAAAAAATGTTTTTTTAATTGCAAAATCTTAGATACCTAGTTAGTTATAATTAATACATGCTAGAATATAGTGTATATACGTATTTATACCATGTTTGACGGAATAAATCTTTTCTCCTGTAGATTATTGATTACAAATAACTAACTCTCTGATACTAACAGCATTGGCACCCTTTCCTTGTCATATGTATACCGATGCTGTTATTGGGGTGTATTTATGTTCACCCTTGCTGACTGGACGATCTATTGTTCCCTGTGCATGGCAATTTAGTTCGTAATCTACTTATAAGGGTATAGAATCTGTATAGACGCTATAGTTCCCTATGGTTCCACCATCTATAATTCTACATACACCTACTAAAGTATAATATACTCAGATTTGTAGTTGATTAGATAAGCCATGTGTGTAAATTTATAGTCGGTAGGTAGGTAGGTGTACATACATACCACTTAAAATATAAAGTAAGTTCCTGTTAATTTATTGTATTGTCGTCCCTTACTGTAACTTAAATACGAAAGAGACAGCACCACAGATATCTGGAAACAGGCTAAGTCTTTGAATTCATAGGTACTAGGTAGTGTAGGACACCCTCTGGCCAGGTGGTATAACGATCTGCGAAAGACTGCTGGCAGATGCTGGATGGGGCAATCCGAAGACAGGGCGCTATGGCGCTCATTAGGGGAGGCATATGCCCATCAGTGGACTAATATAAGCTGATGATGATGTAGTTTTAGTTCTAGAACAATTCCTCATACAAGCCACCTATACCGCACCCAAGATGGACATTCAAACGTGCCTCGCCTCCCTTCTCCACGGAAGTCTATACAAACTGCTACTCAATAATCCAAGCGATGGCGTTGCATTGCATAACCTTCCTGGCTATAATAGTAAAAGCAACCTTAGCATCTCCAGTCTTTTTTAACTATAAATTAAACTAGCTTTTAACCCAAGATACAGGTTTATCCTAGTTTGGGGACCAATGATGTTTTAATTTTAAGTTAATAATTGTTTTTCAATAAACGTTATTTTTTTAACTAAACTAACCTCACAATGACTTTAATCTGTCTATTCAAAAACTTGTTAAACAAAAAACAGGAGGTACATTTATTATCTAAATATAGCAAGTAACAATTTAGCCTGTAGTAGGTGTTTCAGACAAAAAAGTGCTTAAAGGAAACAAAGAGTAGGTTTAATTAACTGTATGATAAAGGTATTTTTACAAAGTTGATAATGTTAAATGTATTTCATGTATAATTTACTTAAGTGTATCACAATATTAACTGGGTTCAGGTAATAAACTTAGATTAAGCGATAACTTAAACAGATCAAACAATTACAAATCTAAAGCATCCAGAGAAAGATGTCCTCAACAAAATAAAACAGAGCGGTCATGTCATATCGATTCTGCCCTTCAATCGCCATCCCATTCGCGCTCAGGTGACTAGTCTACGCTAGAACGAGACCGGTGTTTCTTGCAAAGACGTTTTAGTTGTAATGGTTAGTTGTGTGCACATTAATAAAGGGTAACGCCCTATAAACTATGGAACGTGATTCTGTGAAGATGTGTATTCCTTCCGTCGTGAGAGCTTCCATTGCGTGGTGATTTTAGATTTTGATACAGAGTCTGGTGGAATAGAAAGCATACATGCCTATGACTTAGTTTAAAGTTAAAACTCTAAAAAACGAAGGAACTAGTTGTTAAAACTATGGAACGATTCTGTGGCAGATGTTTAGATCTTCTAACGTGAGAGCTTGTATTGCGTGGTGATTTTAGATTTTGATACGGAAACTGGCGAAATAGAAAGCATACAAGACTATGACTTACTTTAAAGTTTAAACTCTACAATACTCTACATGGTAATATGTTAGGCTTCGTTGCTCGCGTATGTCTGAATAGTTTTGCCTACTATTGTCGCGGTATAATATTGTAGGAAGGTTTGCGTGTTAGTTTCTATGCTCTTGTTTAGTCATGATGTTTTGTGTTCAGTTTTAATCTTATTTTTCGTTCGTCTTTTTTTTTCTTTAGAAAAAAAGATTCTAAAACTAATATAAAATTCATAATGTGTTGTTGTTACAACGATGGGTATTTCAACATCGAAATGTAAATGATAAAAGAATGAAAACGTCACGAAAAGATTAAGTAGTCTGAAATTACTCCCGGGGAATTAATTTTTAAGGCGCAAACAGGACTTAAAGTGGTGCTTCCACTAATTTTATCATATAATTCCGTTAAATAAAGGAATTTCCAAAATTCACACGTATATTTTCTTAAATCTATCATATGCTTTTCTTAATGCATCTGTAGTAGTTTCATTTTGTCTATTTTAGGAAGAGATACGAAAACAGAGTCGGGTCCATCAAAGGCAACTTGTATCTTTTCCTAAACCAGACAAAATTAAAATACCTCCTACACATGCATTAAAAAAAGATTATGATAGGTTTAACTAACTGTAGTTCGTGTGAATTTTGGAAATTCCTTTGTTTAACGGAATTATACCATAAAATAAGTGGTGGCGCCACTTTAGGTCCTGTTTGAGCCTTAAGTCAACTTTCGTTACTTACGTAAATGATTTCTATAGTTACTTATGTTTTATATTATAATAAGTATATCAGTCATCTAGTACCCACAGCACAAGTTCTGCTTTGCTTAGCATAAGGCTAGATGATGCTTTGTACAATCTTAATTCTTAATACAATCTTAAATTATAACTTGTTACAAACTTATTTTAACCCATGTTTGCAAATAGAGATATTTGTATTATGCGACACAATTCAAAGCCCGATCAATATGTCGGTAAATCATATAGAATCACAGCATTCACCGTAATACGCCAAAACTGCCCCGTTTCACCCCACTGGGGACGCTCGCACCCCTCGCGATGACCGGGGGTGCTTAGCTTTATTTTATCACTCCTGTTTTACTTATACGTTAGTTAGTGGACTGGGGTTTAATTTGATTTGATTCGCGAATTGAAATGGTGAGATGCTATCGATTTTTGTTAGAAAAGCAATCCTAAAGCTCGTAGAACGGGATATTACGATGCAGCTATTTTTGGGTTTTAAGTTTTCCTACAAACAGACCACAACAAAAATGGTTAGTTGGTTTGATAAAACTAACAACCTAACAAGGTAAAGGTTTCTCGTTCGCTTCTTTACTTTACCGTAAAGACTGAAGTGAACAAATATCAAAGTGAGCACTGTATTTCATATAATTTCATTTTTTTTAAACCTGTATTTTATGACGTGTCTAAGTGTCCTGTAAGGTCTTAAGGAAATAAAGCACTTTGAATTTTGATATACAGATTTAGACATCATCATCATCATCATTAACCTAAATTAGTCCACTGCTGGACATAGGCCTCCCCCAATGAGCGCCATAGCGCATAGATTTAGACATTACCTACAGGTAGAGTGCGAATATGTAGAGTGCTAGATATGTATGTAGTAATCACCCGACTTAACTTTTTAGAGTTCCATACCCAAAGGGTAAAACTCTATTACTAAGACACCGCTGTCCGCCGTCTGTGCCAGTCACTAGGTTGTGTACCTAACTCATGAACCGTCATAGTTAGCTCTTAAACTGGCGCGAGCCCGCCGGCGGGCCGGGCAACAATGTAACAAGATTTGTCGTTGACAGGCGCGAGCCCGCCGGCGGGCCGGACCGTTCAGGCGATTACAATCCCTTTTTTCAGCATGTTACAGTCTATATTTGTTTGAACAACTTTTGTCTGTGTCAAAGATTAACTATTTTCCTATGCATTGAAATATCAAAAAGCCAATCCAGTAATACAAAAAACAATAGAAATCTGACTTTGAATCCGCGCAATTGTCAGGGCTCATGACGTGTTTTGTGTTGTGTGTTTTTATCGATTTTTCAGGGTAAATGCATAGTTTTATGGAATAACTAGTGTATTTTGTAATAATTGGGGTACGATAAAGCTACTTACATGATAGGATTTGTGAATTTCGTTGCATTTTTCTTGTTTTGAACCCAAAAGTCGGCCACAAGATTACCGCCGTTTTCATGAAATTCCGAAGAATTTTACTTAGAACTAGTAATAAAATGAAATACTGTTATAAAATATGATTACAAATAGATTATTTTGTTTATTTTTCAAACTTGCATCGAAACAAAAAATATCGATAAAATTGTAAAAACACATCATTACAGCGCGTGAAAACGTGAGTGGTAATTTTCATTTCGAAATTTTTTAATATTTTTTCATAGCACAGCTCTTATTTATCATTGAAATATTATTTATAGATTGTCTTCATGCTATTCTTTTATATTTTCATGAAAATAAGATTAGTTTTGTTGCCAAAATATGGTTCTGAAAAAGTCGCGCATTTATTATGTTTTTTTGTTATTGTTAGTAAATATAAGCTTACAAAAGTAATAAACTCATAAAGATATATTGTTTAGGAAGCTAAAACCGTTTACAGAACTTAGATAGGGGGCCTAGTTATTTTTTTATGAGCATTTCTCTGAAGCGAGACGCAATTTTGAAGACCGCGCGGTGCGGCCGGGTGATATTATTTCGTCCGTATTTTCTACCCCTGTTTGACCGGTTAGGTGACGGGTTAGACAGTGAAATAAGGCCTATTCCACTACCCAATTTTAAGGGACCCTAACTCTAACTAAGAGTGGTGTTAGTAATAAGATTTAGGGTCCCTAATTAGGGCGACCGGACGGACCCATCAAGCCATGCTCCCTAATCGCCCTAACTACCGGGCTCTGAATACTGTGTAGTGGAATACCGCTTTTATACACAAATGTTTTCGTGTATAGATACTCTAGCGCCTTCACATCTGGCAGGGACATCAGCAAGGGCTGGCTCCGCAGCATCAGCAGCGAAATCTCTCGAAACGGCGAAAATACGCTAATCTTGACCGAGGTTACTTATTTGAGCCGTTTGGGGTAAACCCTTGGTAATCGGGGTCCCTGGGCACACTCAATTGATAAAGATCTTACCAAACTTCTCATGAGTCTAAGATTGGAATACTGGTTTAAATTCCGTTCAAGAAATTAGCATTGCCATTCATAGTAGCAATGCTGCCAGCATTCTTTTCTTTATGGTGTTAGATAGTAGGTACTTGTCTTCTTTCTTCTTCTTTCCTACTCTATGTACCTACTTATTCTTATAACTTTGTTTTTGTTGTGCTGTTTGTGTGTGATAACAATAAAATATATTCTATTCTATTCTATTCATTCTGGGCACCCTGCCTTCTGGTGACGGCTTAGATTTGAGGCTTCCGTCATTTGGAACCACTAGGTATTGGGACCGCGGTCCTGTTGGCCGGATTGATTTAATTTTATTATTTTTCTTCCGCAAATGGGACCGCTCCAAATGAGACCGCTCTCGAAATGATCGATAAAATGTATTGTTAAAGAGAAATAAAGTAGGTACAGTCAAAGAAAAAGCAGGTATAGAAAGTTATATTATAGAACAAAACTCTTTGGAGGAGGAAAATGATAATAAACTGCTTTCTATCGAAAACTGTCAATAGGAAATGACCACCGAATACCTACAGGAAATGGTAGTTAGTTTTTATGATCTTATTAAAATATCTTTCTATGTATCGGATTAAGTAGGTGGTAATATCAGTTATCTAGTACACATAACACAAGCTCTGCTTAGCTTGGGGCTAGATGATGCTGTGAACTGTCCAGAATTATTTATTTGTTATTGTATTCGGTGTAACCTACATGCAATAGAGAATTTATTATTATTTAAAAACCTCGTAACAATAATAAAATTTCAAAGAGCCCTTAAAACTCCAATGTAAAAACAATTAAAAGCAAAGCAAGCGGTGTTAAACTGTCGTGAAACAACCATATAAATCTGTTGTAAGTGCGAGGGAGACAGCGCTATGGGGTGAGGAAGCGAACAATAGGGGTCGTAACGCAATGCAACCTAACGATAACGATTCGAAACGGTTATTTCAACGAATCAGTGTCTGAATAATAACGCTTTGGTATTTTTATCGTTTCTATAAATAATTTTTATGTTGATGCTTTCCTCTTATAGGGAAAAGGGTTTTACTATTATTTGGGGTGTTTTAAATGATAAACAGACTGACAGAATGTTTTAAAGCAAAATTAGAACATTATCAATTTAGTCGAGATCAATAAAATACGCATATTGATAACTCGAAAACAATCAGATCTCGTTCAAATTATAAATGAGTCCACAAGAGAATCCATCAGTTTTAAAATAGTAATGAAATAATACCTAATTAATCATCAAAATCTAAATGAGTAAGTCGGTTGAAAAACGAAAGATTACTTTGTTTAGAATCTTATTTTCAAGAGTAATAATTTTGACTAAGTACTTAGATTTACTACGTTTTTTGGGATAAAAATGTCTATTATTGACAAAATGCAGTAGTACCATTGTTGTTGCGTACTGTCAACTTTAATATGGAAGATAGCAACATATAGGTAGGTATTGATATTTGTCAGTTAATTTAACGAGAACTTACTTGGATGAATGAATATGGCTTACAGTTTGAACACAGAGACAATAATTTTAAACCATAAATAATTATTAAAATAGTATATCTGAGTAAAGTCTTACTCCTTACCTCAATTATGGTCTACTACTGCAAGATTGTGGTCGATTCATTGTAGATATTGGTGCAACTCAATCAAGTTTACACAACTGATCAACTAATTCAATTTTGTGGCGGAGATAGCCGGTCTTACCCGATTATGTACGAGGTAACCGAAGGGAATTGCACACGTAGCTTCAATCGAATAGCCATACTGTTGACTTAGACCAGAGGTCGACAACCTACCATCTTTCTATGTAAAGTAGCGGCTCTCTAGTTCATAAGCAGAAACTAATAATCGTATTATCACTACATAGTATAAAACAAAGTCGCTTTGTCTGTCCCTATGTCCCTTTGTATGCTTAAATTTCAAAACTGCACTTTTTTTATAAAAATAGTGCAATCAATGAGTTAGTAATGTCATGTAGAGAGTTTTTTTTTTTATCAACAATAGACCTTCGTTTGACCAGAATATCACCGATGGTAAGTGACGACGTGGCCAAACAGAAAACTAAAGACTAGAAGCCACCTTATATTTTACTTATACTTCAATTCAAAAATCCAAAGATATTGCGCGATGAAATCTACTACAACTTTTGACACGAATTAATTCAGCACTGATGTAATTGAGATCAACAGTGTACCATTTATGTACCTAATTGGCACTGCTTATACATATTTGAATAAAGTGAAAGGTTGCCGACTTCTGATAAGCCCAAATTACAAGGAGCGTATGTTGAGCTGCGTAGTACTGAATATCATCATCAATTGAAGCAGTGGACCTTATATAGGTTCATGAAATCAACCTATATGAGGTCCACTGCTGGACATAGGCCTATACAATTACGGATACGGGATATGGAATATACATGGTGCGAAATACGCTTCAGTGTTGCTGTAGCTTATAAATACGCCGAGTATATATATACCTATTCATTATCATCACTCTATATTAGTCCATTGGACATAGGCCTTCCCTAATTAGCGCCATAGCGCCCTATCTTCAGCTTGCCGCATTTAGCATCTACCTGAATTTTATTTTAGGCTTAGGTAGCCTACCTATAGTTTAGAAAGTGATCCGAAGTTGCCTTTCGTGGCCACCAAACTCTGTTTTCGTATCTCTTCCTAAAATAGACAAAATGAAACTACTACAGATGCATTAAAAAAGCTTATGTTAGGTATTACAAAGTACAAACTGTACGCGTGAATTTTGGAAATTCCTTTATTTAGTGTAATTAGGTAAGTATATCATAAATTAAGTAGTGGCGCTAGTTTAGCTCCAGTTTGCGCCTTAAATAATTTTTTATCTCAATTGTTACAGGTCTCGTTGGATGCTGTACCGGTGATCTCTGTGCTGATGATGTGAAGTGAGCACATGGCTTCCGGCTGATGATGCTGATCATGGAAAGTGAATGCTAACTGCCGCTGAAGGTGAGCGCATATATATGCAATACAATACAAATACAAAATAATTTAATGAATACAAGAAAAAGAACATTTCATAAACACATTACATAAGACAAGTAAAATGGGCGGTCTTATCACTTATAGGCGATCTCTTTCAGGCAACCTTTATCTGTTCTTTCCTTACTAATATTATAGCGCGAATGAATAGAATAGAAGTACATTTATTAATAGTAACAACACAAACATTGACACACATTTAAGAAACATAAATAAGTTGTTATGAAAGGGTCCTAACTCAGCATAATGCTGGCTGAGGACTCGTAGGAGACCTAGCCAGCGCTGGTCTTCCGTTAGAACCCTTAAAAAAATGACATCACGAACGGAGATACACTCTACAAAAACATATACCTAAATAAAAAACTACACAAATTAAGCAAAAATAGAGTACAAAAGCAGCAAAAACAAAGTTCAGTAAAATAAAATATACAGTATGTACATAAAGATACATTTATTTGACAAAGAAACGGCACAGACATAAATAAGAAGGTAGTAGGTAACTTATGTAGTAGGTTTTACACAATATACAAATTTATAAAGTAAGTTAGTAGGTATTTATAAAAATAAAATCTATAGGTATGGTAGCTCCTTAATTTTAAACTTATCCTATGCACATAATATCCAAAAATCCACTATTCTAACAAATAAGGGATCAACTAGTTAAGTAGGTAACAAATAAGAGTGTCAGAATAAATAATTGTCTGTACATATAAGACAAGTATAAGTACGAATGTTTGTATAGATGTTTTTTACTCTTTCACGCAAAAACTACTGAATGGATCGGGCTGAAATTTTGAATAGACGTCTAGCCCTGGATTAAAACATAAGTTACTTTTCACCCCATAAATCAGTTCACATGGGATAGAAATAGCCTTGAGTCGTTTCCATAGAAACAATGCGTGCGAAGCCGCAGGCAGATGCTAGTCGGCCATATAGAAACTTTTCTACATACAACCATAGAAATAATAATAATAAATAATTCCGGACAGTCCACACAGCATCATCTAGCCCCAAGCTAAGCAGAGCTTGTGTTATGGGTACTAGATGACTGATATACTTAATACAATACATTACATAGAGGTAGTTAGATTTGTTTTATTATATATAGAAAATCAAAATTCTTATCACCATAACACGAGCTTGATTTGAAACTCGAACTGGTTTGTGTGACGTCAAACCCTGACCTATGCCAACCACTATACAATATACGCTCTTTTATATCATACGTTACGTATTATGTTTTGAATTATACACTATAAAACAAAGTCCCTTTCTCTGTCCCTATGTCCCTATATCCCTGTCCCTTTGAACGCTTAAATCTTTAAAACTACGCAACGGATTTTGATGCGGTTTTTTTTACTAGATAGAGTGATTCAAGAGGAAGGTTTATACGTATAATAAAACCGTGCGAAGCCGGGGCGGGTCGCTAGGCTATAATAAATGTATTCCTGTTATGTAATATGATGTTATAATTAATAAATGTACCTATCTATACACATCTATATCTTCATGACATTCTGGGCTGGATCTGGCCCTAAGATTACCATAATGACCAGTCCTCCCTGGCTTGCATTCGGAGATTACCAGGTTATCTGTCAACCTAGTGGAGGGCCAACCCTACGCCTTTCTAGAGCTGAGGTTAAAGTGGCATAATTTTTGGATCGGTTTGGTTTGGTTGTGTTTAATTGGGACATTGCCCTGGGTTTTGAATATGAATACCTCATATTAAATTAGTAATTAAAATACATGTTTTCACTTATCTTTATTATTTTCGCGTTACGGCTAGTTGAGTTTTTAAAAAGAAATACACGTTTAAAGTATAAGTTTTAAAATTACTACACTTATCGAGACGAAAGTTTGTGAGTTTGTAAAATGACCGAAAAGTCTCGGTTTCTTTAAATTGGGAGGATGTTTTCATCTTAGGGTAAAGTCGATAGATGACGCTGTGTGGTTTGTCCAGTATAATTTATTTAACTATAATTATATCTTTATCTAGACTCCAAGCATGTGAAATTAAGTTTTTTTGTTCACATAATTTGCAGGTAACTCTAAGCTAGAACATAGTTTTATGTTCTTGTTACGGCTCGTTTAGTTTTAAAATAGGCCTAGGTGCATGTGTTAATTATAATGTAACGGTAAATCTATATCTATGTCTATCTAAATTATCTATCTATAATAAAAAATATCTATTTGTGTATATAATGTATGATTATATCAGTTATATAGTACCTACCCATAACACAAGCTTTGAGTAGCTTAATTTGGGACATGATGGTGTTGTGTGGATTGTCCAGCGTTATTTATTATTATTAAATGTGAGCAGTCCAGTTCTATTTGAGTGTTTGTTTTTTACAATTAATAGAACAACATTAAAATATATTGTTAACAGAATTATTACCATAAATATGTGATTTTCTACAAAGAGTGTAGAAAATCTCAAAGTGGGTCAAAGTCCCCGTTTCGACCCCCAAGTACCGACGCACGATTCATTAAAAAAACTTTCATTCACGTGAGTGCGGAGTGTGGGGGTTGAATGAAACCACCCCATTGTAACTCGGGGTGGCAGAATACTACGTTACCATACTATCTATTCTACGTTGTTATAATTACCTACATAAGGTATATGCTTTACTACGTATTTACCAACTCCGTCTAGATATAGCCTATGGACTCGTTATTGTCTGTAAACTGTCAAATTGTCAATAAAAACCTTTTTTACTTTACTTTTACTTTTATAGAATTTAAATGAAATATACAGTTCGTTGTATAGAGACAGCCATAAAGACCAATTGATACATGTCTCTATTTTCCAAAAGAAAATTCAACAACAACATAAAAAAGACTAAAGTGAAGTGAATGTTCGTTGTCAAATAATAATGAAATAATACTGAACGATCCACTTTTCGTCATCTAACCCCAAGCTAAGCAAAGCTTGTGTTATGGGTACACTTGATGACTGATATCCTACTAATATTATAAACGCGAAAGTTTGTAAGTAAGTAAGTATAGATGGATGGATGGAGGGAAGGATGGATGTTTGTTACTCTTTCACGCAAAACCTACTGAACGTATATGGATGAAATTTGGCACGGAGATAGATTTTAGTCTGGAATAACACATAGGCTATATTTTATCCCGGAATTCCCACGGGAACGGGAATTACGCAGATGAAACAGCGAGGAGCTGCTAGTACTGTATATAATATATAAGATAATAATATTTTTCGGTTATACATAGAAAACATCCAGAACTCCTGACCAAATATTTGCATATTATTCAAGTAAAGCTCTATTAACTTTATTCAAAAAGATTTCTTAGGATTAATAAAAAAGCTCTATTAACTCTATTTATATAGCGCTAAAGTCTATATTTCTCTTTCCAGGCGTGGTATGGACAAAGAGAGCGGCGATGCTGCCGACTCGGCGGGAAAGGCGCCCGATGCTCTCTCGGCCCTCGACGCAGCTGGACTGTTCAATGGTGATTATCTACTTTATTGTTTAGTTAATAAGTTCTATATTTGTATGCGGTGATGCTGCTAATTCTGACTTTTACTGGATATATCCAGTTACTGGAGTATACATACAATAACTGGATAACTGGACTGGGTAGGATATAGGCCTCTCCTAAAGTTTGATTTTGAAGAATATGCAATAATCACTACGCTTGGGAGGCGAATTAATAAATAAATAATGCTGGATACAATACCATTACATGGATTAGTTAAAAGAGAAGTCAGTAATTTTATTTCTTTGTGTATATAAAATAAGCACTTGACATTTTAAACTATAGAGGTATGATCAAAAAAGAAATAAATAAATTGCATAAATGCTTCACCCGTGTTTTTTGTGAATAATTTTTCAGATTTTTGATTGTTTTATAAGCTATTCAATAAATCATAGACCATTAAAATCGGTCCAACCGTATTTCAGTTAAAAATTATGTAACTAACTCATTTTGTTTTAGTTCAGTTCAGTTAGTTACTGATAGTTAACTTTGAGCTTTTAAAATAATAATTGTTTTTTGTCTTGTGTTAGTCTCATTCGTGCTTAACTCATATTTGCCCAGCTGTGGGACTGAACAAAATTCAATTTTTTCTATAAAAAATAAAGAGGCTTCAATCAAAACCACCAGGCAAACATGATCCAATAGGAGCTTGAAACTCCAAATCTCATGAGATATTAAGTTAATATTTCAATTTTCGAACAACCCTACCTCCCGGAATATTAAAACGCATAAAGTAAACTCAAAACCGGCAGAGGCCGCTGCCCTCTCTCCCCTTATCTCAACGTCGTAAAGTCGACTTTTGTCTGTCAACTACTTTTACTACAAGTTATTTGAACCTACTATTGAGATTGAGTCATACCATAAAGTGTTTAAGATTGAGATTGATTTGTAGATTATTTATTAGTGAGACAGTAATAGTAGTTTTTACCAAAGTTATTACCGATTGTTTGTGACAGTAAGTAATCTGACATTGCATGCAATTCTTGACATTTACTCGATATTCATCATCATAATCAACCTATACTAGTCCATTGCTGGACATAAACCTCCCCTAATTAGCGCCACAGCGCCCTGTCGATATTATTCATTTGGATTAGGGCTCCCACACAAAACTGCGAACTCGCATCGCAAATATCTGCGAACTCGCACGATAACGTCCGATCTCATCGCGCATTCCTGCCAAATTACGTCATACTTGGTGACCCCCCTTTTAGTCCGCTCTGAGACAACTTAAGAGAAAGACGCGCGGCGCCAGAGCCTCCTTCTTTGTGTTGTAAAAAAAATATCTTCTTCAGTTCTCAAACCAACTTTCGAGTAAAATAGTTCCCTTCAGAGTTCATAATCGTAATAAATGGATGAACCCAGAATCTCCTTTTTCATTTATATCTATTTAACAATAACAGCAGTGCAATTATCGTTTTGCGATCCATCTTACGCTTCCTAAAAACACATCCAATACGGCTGACTAAACTTGAAGGTATGGTTACCCTACCAAAAGGTTCGCCGCACAAAATCGCATCGCAGAAATTCGCATCTCAAGTTCGTGTGACATCGCATCACATCGCATCGCATCGCAGTTTTGTGTGGGAGCCCTTACTGATACTATTAGAAATAACTCTCATTATTGACATTACCTATCACTTATGACAATTACTGTAATTTTATTTATTATTATTTATTTATTGGCACACAAAACAGAATACAATCAAATGTAGGACATTAAAAGACACAGTAATAAAATCTAGATTGTATCCCTAGGCATGTGTACACAGCATGAACTATGTGAAAGCAGTTCTGCGTAATATTTTAAGTGGATATAAGTAATATAATTAAACCTAATTGCATGCATTAAACGAAAAATACAAATTTTACACAATTCAAGAGCAAAACATAAATTAAAAATAATATTAAAGAATTTGATTTGAGGAACTGTTAAATTAATAAATAAGATTACAAAAAATTAAGACCACTCTCCGTAATAAGAGCGGTTTCAATATCATTTTTAAACTTAAAAAGTTAAATTTTGATATTACCTGTCATTTCAATCGTTGTACCCTACGGAACGTAGTAATTGATCTTAGGTTGTACCTACATAGGTAGATATTATGTACCTTTTTGGTGCACAGAACTTAGATATGTACAGAACTAGTTATGCTAAATTTTGTTCCAGTTGTATATCTTATCGTAGTGTGTTAAAGTTTAGTTTCGCTACGTTATTTATAATGGATTTATTAGCTTGTGGAAGTGGATTTATGTTCTGGTAATAAATAAATAAATATTGTTTGATAAGGTAAATATTTAAGGTGTGTCTGGGAAATTTGTCACATTATCTCTAGAAAACCTTAAAAATAGTTTATTTGCTTTAACTTATTCTATACAAAATCTTATAATTACTTTGGAAGCCCCCTTTTAAGTATAGAAATACCTGTGTTAGAGGGTTTCGCGCTTGCCTTTTGAGTGATGACTTATATACTAAGTAGGTATAATATTAAATACCTTTAATAAAACATACATAGATATCTTATAATCTAGAGAAACTTAAACCTTATTTGATATTCCTTATTGATGAATAGATTGGCGTAGATATTGAGTCTTGGACTGCCTTATTTTATCAATATGTGTCCCAATGGCTATTGGATAGCTAAATTAGCTAATCCTCTATTAGATAGACGTCTTACGAAATCAGTGGGTACTTAATTAAACTTATCCTTTAGAAATTATATTAGACTAGCGACCCGTCCCAGCCTCGCACGTTTGTATTATACGTATAAACCTTCCTCTTGAATCACTATATCTATTAAAAAAAACCGCATCAAAATCCGTTGCGTAGTTTTAAAGATTTAAGCATACAAAGGGACATAGGGATATAGTTACAGAGAAAGCAACTTTGCTTTATACTATGTAGTGGCAAGTGTAATGTTACCACCTAGCTTATAGATAAACCAATTCATTTATCATTTAGAAAGGCAAGAAATTAGCGGCCTTATCGCTTAAAGCGATTTTTTCCAGGCAACCAGATGCTAGGTGTAAGCTTGCCACATCCAGCATCTGCCTGCAGTCATAAAATCATAATCATAAAATCTTTATTGTACATAATAAAATTATACACAAAACTTAACAATAGAGGACTTGTACAAAGGCGAGTTTAACCCTAACAGAGTTTTCTTACAGCAAACCTTGGTCTACAGTCTATGCTGGGTCAACGCAGAGGCCATGCTATTTTAAATTTAAACTTAAACCGTCATCTATTTTCTAGTCTTTTATTTTGACATTCACAACGCCTGATTAAGGGTTTCACAAAAATGTACAGGTGTGCGGTGATTTGCCAAATTTAGCCGATAGAAACGCTTAGCCTTCGAATTCGATAATTATGTACCTATTGTTTAAACTTTGACTTGTCTTAGTGCTTATTTTGTAAGCCTAAAGAAATAAAGATATTGATTTACTGATCAAATTGGTTGTGAATTCTTCGATCGTCTGTTCGTAGCTAATCACTACATAGTATAAAACAAAGTCGCTTTCTCTGTCCCTATGTCCCTTTGTATGCTTAAATCTTTAAAACTACGCAACGTATTTTGATGCGGTTTTTTTTAATAGATAGATTGATTTAAGAGGAACTTTAAACTTATAATAAGACCGTGCGAAGCCGGTGCAGGTCGCTAGTTTCTGATAAAAATGATTTCAATCTGTTCTGTTTTTCATAACTGTGGTGTATAATAATGAGTGTATATATTGTATTGGCTTTCAAATGTCAATTATGGTTTTCGTGTAATTTCAAAGCAGTTCTTTGAATGCTTAATACTTTTTCTTCCATCCATATTTGTGAAATTTCCAGCGTACTACGGCATGGGTCGCGACGGCTCCGGCGGCGCAGCGGCTGCGCAGGCCCAGGCGCAAGCGCAGGCCGCCCTGTTCGGGTTCGGATCCCGCTACCCGCCGCCCACCACGCTCGGCGTGGCCGCCAACCAGGCTGCCTCGCTAGGCCTCCATCCTGCTGCTAGTGAGTCAACACATAAGATATTTATTTAATATAACAGCTTACATATATGTTAAGGTTACTTATTGAATATTAATTATGAATTATAAATACCTAATATATAAAAAAATAAATATTGAATTAATTGATATAAGAAAGAAATCCATTTGTGTTAATGCACGAATGGATTTCTTTCGTGAAACACGAAAGGGGTGAAAATACGAAATAAAACAAGGAGGAGAGTACTTTGAAGTGAGATTCGAGTACGATTTCGTTGACCGTTGATCCGCTCGACGCATTATCCATCTTTACTAAAATTATTACCGCGAAAGTTTGTATAGATGTGAATAGGCGTAGTTCTAGCCCTGGAATAACACAGGCTACTTTTCGACACATAAATCAGTTCCCATGGGATAGATATAGCCTTGAAACGTCTTCATAACGAAGCCGCGGGCATTTACTAGTCAGATATTTACTGACGATCACGATTTCTTAACAATAAGTAACACGAACGTCGACCATTCTTGCACTCTATAACACTTTGACCGCGCCGACAACTGTCTCTAAATCCACCTCTCAATAGCACAGTCAATAGCTTCGACCCCATCACAGACGGTCACTGATGATAACTGCCCGTGGCGACCCCTTTCGCTAGACCTATCAAAAATAAAGATGTAACAAAGCATTTTGCTTAAACCCAAGGACCGAGAAGTCGTCACCCATCGAGATGAGAACGACAAAAATAAAAGATGTAACAAAGCATAAGAGCGTTTTGATTGCACCCAAGGACCAAAGAGTCCCAAAGACACCTCGAAATGATACCGGGGTAATGAGGCCCAGCCTCAATAACCCCCTGTGCCCCCTACCGGGACAGAAAGAAAGTCTGGTCTCTATAACAGACTATTTCATCTTCCAGGTGCAGCTTGGTGGTCGATGGCATCCCACCTCGCCGCGCAAGACTACCTCGCTCGCATCCAGACTGCTGGACTCCAAGGGTTCCCACCTATGGGGGATCCATACTCCACGCTCTCAGCTCTCTCTGGAGGCATGAAGCATCCTCAGAAGCACAACAAGCCTAGCAGCAGGAATGAGAGGTAGGTGGTATCATCAGCATATATTAGTCTACTGCTGAATATAGACCTTCCCGAAGCGCCCCCCTCGCGACATAGCGCCCTGTCAACGGCATCTAGCATCTGCCAGCAGTCTGGACTTCTTTGTCAATATTACAACATTATCTTCCTTGGATCCGTCCTTTCCATCCTGAAACATACATAAACCTTGTTTAGCCAGTTATGGGCAAAGCGGGTCATTATTTATATCGCTATTTTAGGGAGCCAATTGATGTGATTTGAAGTTTCTGACGTGTCCGAGAGTCCTGAATGATCTAAAAGATATAAAGTAGTTAGCTTTTCTTTACTTTCGTGTCTGAGTCTCAGAAGCCTTACACTACGTCACAGTTAAGTTGTCGGTTCACCAGGAGATATTCAATAATTTCACTTATTTGCGAAACATGGAAAATTTTGCTCACAAATATAGAATGGTAACCATGATATAACAATATGATAACGTAACAATTATGTATAACTAATGTAAATTTTTCTATTTTGGTTCTTTCCCGTTTCTTTGTGTTTCTCACTCTGATTTCTTTATGCTATACATACTTCTCTCCATAAACCTCTGATAGTCTTCCACTTTTTTGTTATTCTAAATACCTATCATTTATTACAGGTCCGGTCGCAGTAGTACGTCGTCCAGTACATCGAACAAGGAGAAAAGTCCATCAGTCAGTAGCGCGAATGCTCAGCCGAACCTTAGCGATTGGGGTAAGCGAAATTGTACCTTCCATGATACAGATTCTGAGGGCTTGAAGGTGTTTACTGAATGAGTGTCTGAGAGGCATTTTACTTGTCACACTAATATTTTAATGCGAAGTTTGGATGTTGTTACGTCTTCGTGCCAAAACTACAAACAGGCCGAAATTTTGCATGGACGTAGTCTAGGCCTGGAATTAAACACAGGCATTATTTTTATCTCAGAAATCAGTTCCTTTCTATAGATGAAGCGCAATTTGGTTTGCGAGGAATTAGGAGTTAAACTGTTTTTTTCTTGTTGCAGCTTCCACGTACGGTTTCCCCAAGACATCGTCTCCATCCACCATGCACTCCCAGTCCTTGTCTAGCTTAGCATCTTTGAACAGTCTCGTGTCCTCTTCTCACCAGAGCAAGAGTAGCAAGCCGCAGCAGCCGTCTCAGTCACGTGAGTTACAATCATCTAACTAACGACCCGCCTCGGCTTCGCACAGATGCCATGATCATCATCATCAGCCTACATTTGTCACCTGCTGGACATACATTTTTAACATGGAGGTTACACAAAAAAAATCAGCATACAGTTTCCTTAACAACGGTAACTTTCATAACTAAAAATTAGTTACCTACAAACTTCTTCATTATCTGTCTTTGTTCACAGGAAAACAGTCATCATCTTCATCATCATCAACGTCCTCTAAGAGTAAAGAACGTGAATTGGCTCTACTGAGAGGCGACCTCATGTTGGCTCAGGCGGCCGCTCATGGAGCTTACCATGCGGCCGTCGCGCACGCTGCTAAGGGGAAGGTAACCTTTGTCTTTGGAATAGAGTCTAGTTTCCTAGAGCAATAGAGGACTGATACGCCTTTAGTGGTAGATCTCTTTGTAGGTTATGATCGCCTGGTACTTCAAGTCCCAAAACGGTATGCCTTCATTGGTAGATCTCTTTGTAGGTTATGATCGCCTGGTACTTCAAGTCACAAAACTAAATGCCTTTATTGGTAGATCTCTTTGTAGGTTATGATCGCCTGGTACTTGAACTCAAAAAAACATGCCTTTAGTAGTATCTTTGTAGGCAATGGTCCCCTGGTACTTGAATCACAAAACGGTATGCCTTTAATGGTAGATCTCTTTGAAGGATACTAGCGACCCGCCCCGGCTTCGCTCGGTTATTATACGTATAAACTTTCCTCTTGAATCACTCTATCTATTAAAAAAACGCATCAAAATCCATTGCGTAGTTTTAAAGATTTAAGCATTCAAAGGGATATAATGACATAGGGACAGAAAAAGCGACTTTGTTTTATACTATGTAGTGATATTGATGATGGTCCCCTGGTAATTCAAGTCACAAAACTGTAGGCTTATGACACTACTTATAGCTTTTTAGTGGATTATATACCTTTCTATGGATAGATAGACGAAGCGCAAGACGAAGCTTTCGGCATGCCGGTTATTACTAGCCAATGTTTAAAAAAATCTCCTTGTAGATTATGATTACCTGGTACTTTAAAACCCAATATCCCCAAGAGAAAGTTAAACCTTTTTCGCTAAGATGAAATTCCTCTGTCCTATGTGTGGTTCTATAGTATTTCCTATTTGTTCTAGAACATTCAAAACATGTCATCGCTGTACCCTTTCGGCAAGCCGGTTATTATTAGACAATATTTAAAGATTCATCTATCTCCTTATAGGTTATGCTTACCTGGTACTCCAATATGCCCAAGAGAAAGTTAACCAACCTTATTTCTACTGCTTAAGCGATGAAATTCCATTGTTCTAGAGGTACATATCAGTGGTTCTATAGTTCTTTCCATTTGTTCCAGAACATTCAAAACATGTCTTCGCTATATCCTTTCGGCATGCCGGGTGATAAGGACCGGCATGGCGGCATCGATGCGTTGACTGGACTGCCGCATACAATTCTAAGGTAACTTTACTAGAAATACGAACACTCAGGTTGTGGAATGATCTCCCTGCCGATGTTTTCCCCCAGGACTATGACATGGGGTTCTTCAAAAGGGTCTTTTAAGACATTTAAAGAGTCGGCAACGCGCGTGTAATGTCTCTGATATTGCAGGCGTCCATAGGCTGCGGTAACCGTTTTCCATCATGCGAGCCGCATAATTGGTTGCCACCTTGGTGTTTTAAAAAAAGAATACTATTTTATTAACTAGTAATTCTTATCAGCCTTCTTCCCTTGACGACTTCTGTAGCGCAAAGGACGTAGGAGGTTGGGTTCGATTCCCGCCTCGGGGCAAATGTTTGTACGATATGCAGATATTTGTTTAAGGTGTTTTGACATAGACATATCATTTATTCGCCACACACACATGCACAATTATTTTAAAAAATTTAAACAATATTACAATAAGCACAAAATCATTATAAAATTACAAAACAGATTTTGGTTATTTTCTATTGAAAATAAATAAAATATCTATCTATATTGTATTTTGTATATCAGTCATCTAGTACCCATAACACAAGCTCTGCTTAGCTTGGGGCTAGATGATGCTGTGTGCATTGTCCAGCATTATTTATTTATTTTAAATGATGTATTCCCTACTAATTTATACTTTTTTGTCAGTGCTGCCTTGGAAGGAGGGTGAGTTTATCCTTAAAAAACACAATAATCAAAAGAAATTCGAATAAGAATATGTTATGTATTCTTATTAAAGTACTTATGGGAAAGTAAAAATGAAAAAAAAAACATAAAAACTGCTGTATACTTTTGTCCGCAACAATCCGGCTTCAAAAGCTTTGAAAATTAAATGTGGGAACATTATAAACTTTATGTATTTATACTAAGGTTTACTTTTGTCCGCAGCGATCCGGCTTCAGTTTTGGGCGGTGTAAGACTCCCTCCAGACACTGAAATAATTAAATACACCTCAGCGCTTACGGGACCAAAGGTAAACTTTGACATTTTAATATTGAAATTTATTATTTGTATGTCTTTTTACTAATATTATAAACTCAAAAGTTTATGTATAAATGTATGGCCGTTTGTTAGTCTTTCACGCTGAAATTTTGAACAGTACTTAATTACTGCAGCAGAAATAACACGACACTGTTGTACGTAAATTACGCGGGTTAATTATTATGTTTTGTTTGGCAACGTCAAATGTCGCGTTTTATTTTTGTTTCACTCTAACACGTTGAATTCTGTATCTTTGCATCTTGCTCACACTTGTTTAAAACGAAGTTAGCTGGTTAAAACCACAGATAACTATTCTCTGGAAAAAAAATGAATGAAAAATGAAAATCTTTAACCAACAAATAAACAGTCAGTTTATTTTATTGGTGTGATAACTATTCAGCGCCTTATCTGGGAACTGAAAAACCGGCTCTTATCTGTACATCTAGCCCCAAGCTAAGCAGAGCTTATGCTATGGGTATAGTATTATCATTTATCTAGTACCCATAACACAAGCTCTGCTTAGCTTGGGGCTAGATGAGCTGTAGGTATTTTCCAGCATTACCTATTTATATTTTGTGCTAAATGATGCTGTGGTTATTTTAAGCATTATCTATTTGCTAGCGACCCACCCCGGCTTCGCACGGTTCTATTATACGTATAAACCTTCCTCTTGAATCACTCTATCTATTAAAAAAAACCGCATTAAAATCCGTTGCGTAGTTTTAAAGATTTGAGCGTACAAAGGGACATAGGGATATAGGGACAGAGAAAGTGACTTTGTTTTATACTATGTAGTGATATTTTTCAGCTATAATGTCTTGTTATAGGTACCGCTAGGGTCCACAAATCGAGGCAGGAAGAAGACCATATCTCTAGATCCTCCCCAGGTGTCAGTGCATCCGACGCACGAGCCCAGGGGGACGCCGCTTCCTAAGCGGCAGAAAGTGGTGAGTTCTTCACACCTTGACACCTGTTCCGGGGCTTAAGAATAAATAATAACTGGGTAGAAGGGACTCTTCTTTGATCGAGTCCCAAACGCCGCCATGTATATACCTACTTCCCCCTTCACCAGGCCCCGATTCCACTAAATAAATCGCTTCACCATTACGATAGTATCGTGTCAAAATGACAGTGTTATACTCTTTTTGGTATTCTACTAGCACAAACTTTTTGAGGTTCATTCATGGCTGTGACGATTACGATTATGACTACCAATTTGACATTATAATAATGAAAGTCTCTTCAAGCTCAAAAAATAGTAGAATACCAAATGCAAAAACGTCATTTTAGCCGTCTTGATAGTATGACGCTATTTTGTGACCTTTGTTTGACATTAGTCGAATTCGGCCTCTGGAAACGTGTTACAGGGTTCATTATGACTGTAAACGGGTTAGCTATGAACCTTTCGTGTTGGGAGAACACGATCTCTAACTCTATTCTTATATTTTCACATTAAATCACAAGACTTGACGAAGAAGTGGCCCACAGATGTCATATAGGACCTAATTGTCTAATTCAGCTGTTAATCGAGATCCATTCATTTTTGAAAATTGAAACCTAGCTTGGACTTCAGTAAATCAGTAAATCAATATCTTTATTTCTTAGGCTTACAAAATAAGCACTTAGACAAGTCAAATTTAATACTATAGGTACATTATTATCAAAATAATATAAGAAATAAAGTGATAATTTATTTTCAGTTCGCCTCAATCTTTTATCCACTAGTGGAAGAGGCGAAATAGAAACCACTAGCACGTGTATAACTTATGTGTCTAATACATGTTTGCCTTATAAATAATTACATACTATTGTCGATGTGGAACTGAGCGACATCTGGCCAAGTAACGTCATTGATGTAATCATTTATGGAGAATATGCCTTCTTGATAAGATTTAGTTATAAGTACTTTTTAAATTTACGAATAGAAAGTTCAGTTGCTTCAGATGGAAGCTTATAGAATTTATTGTAGTAGACTTTTATTATAGAAGCGCACACAATTACCCGTAAATGATTTCCCCAGTTTTCGTAATCTAAATGAAGGGATGTGTAATTTGTTCTTGTTTCTTGTATTTCTATTGTTAACATCACAATTTTTCAAAAAGTTACGCTCTTCGATTGTACCACTGGTTGACATTTGAATTTTACTGATAAGAGATTTCAAGTTAGACAAGGCCCCGAGTTTGAGTACCCATACATATGTACATAACTCAAAGTACTTTAAAGCGACCTGAGCTGAACCACGACGCTGATGCATGACGTGAGCTGAACCACAAATGACAAAACAAAAGTTCTCAGTGCAAAAAGTAGATCACGTGACATAATCCTATATCGCGCAAACGCATCTGGCCTATATACAACTATTCGATGTCAGTCTTTTCTTCGTGAAAGCAGCCACGACAAACATTCAGAAGCCTGTATAAATAAAAATAAAAAATATTTTCCTCAGCAGGATGACTACGCTTCTCGATCAGCTGTAGAAGTAATTCGCCTGTCGAACAAGACAGAGCGCGCTGGACTACCAGACGCCTCGCCTAATTTAGCGGACTACGCAGGTAACTTTGTGAATAAATAAAATAAATAATACTGGACAATCCTGACAGTATTATCTAGCCTCAAGTTAAGCAGAGTTTGTGTTATGGGTACTAGATGACTGATGTCTTAATACAATACGACATAGATAGATATTTTTATACATAGAAAACACCCGGAATAAACATTTGCAAATCCCGGAGAGCCTCGATACCCCACGGACCTAGGGTCTCGTCTCGAGCAATTGCGTTATGTTGACTTGCATATTGGTTTGTAGTTATTAAATTAATCTCATCGTAATACTTTTAATTTGTTGCGTAGTTTTGTACCTCTTTTTTTCTGTAAATTTCACAAAATGAGCTCTAATTTGTACTTGATAGTTTTTCAGTTTTTTGTGTACCTATTTATTAAGCTCGTGATGTCCACGCGGACCAGAAGACCAGCGCTGGCTCGGTGCCTTACAAGGCCTAAGCCAGCTTTAAGCCGAGATAGCGCCCTTTTATAACAACTTTGTAATAAGGATTATTAAATTATAGTGCGTAAGCCCTCGCACTTGGGTTCGTGGCGCAGTTGGTAGCGCATTCCGTACTGAGGAAGGGACGCGGGTTCAAATCCCGACGAAGTTGAAAATTTTTGCGATGTTATTTCATTACTTGTGTTGTATGTATCTCCTACTTATAAGTCTGTTGTTTGTGTTGTTATATAAGTAAATGTTATTCTATTCTATATTTATATTTGTTTATTTGACTAGGTATTTCCCGCGAGCTGCTGCAAACAATAGCCAGTCAGAGCGGAGTCAGCTTAGCGGCCTTGGAGCGGCAACTAGCGGGATCCAACACGGGAAGGAGTAAAGGTACATACATCTTATTTATGTATTTCTACCCGCAAATGTCCGCGCGCGCTATAGAAAAGTTTAAATGTGATAGATACATTATTTATCTATTTACCATCTACCCGCAGTTAGAGGTTAATTTTTCTTCCAATATTTGTTCCGGGGTTTTGGGTGTTTTCTATGTACGTATAATAAAAAATATCAATGTATATAATGTCTTATATATACATATATCAGTAATCTAGTACCCATTACACAAACTTTGCGTAGCTTACTTAGGGGCTAGACGGTGCTGTGTGGATTTTCCAGCATAATTTATTTATTTTATTTATGCTTACAGACGCCGGTCTAAACCTATCGAAGTCCAACGCAAGCGCAGAGGAAATGCCTTTAGACCTAGGAGTCAAAAACGACGATGATGCTCCTCTCAATCTATCATTGAAGCCTACACCACGTAAGTTGTTGATGTATAAGTATACTTTATTAACAACGCAAATTACAATCAAGGAATAGAAAAAATTACAACTAGTATATACAATTGAAACCATTGAGCTAACTGCAGACGGTTGCAAACAGTCTAAAGGTAGCTCAATTGATCCATGTCAATATACTTGCTTTCAGCTCGTGGCTTCGCTCGCGTAGAATAATATTTTTTCTTTTCTTCAATATAACAGAAGGCTATTTCTCATTGGAACCGATTTGAGGGAAAAAATTGCCTGTGTTTTATTCCAGGCCTAGTACTACGTCTATTCAAAATTACAGCCTGATCCATTCATTACTTTTAACGTAAAGAGGCAACATCCATCAATCAAAAGACAATTGACAGAGCCTATTTACACGGAATTTTACACTTGCAGAGAAGAATGAGAATTCTTCTCTGCAAGTGTAAGCGAGATAGAAGTGAAAGTTTACCGAGCATTTGTACGTAAGCGTACTTAAAGTTAGTTAGGGGAGGCTTATGTCCAGCAGTGGACTAATATAGGCTGATGATGATGATGATGTACTTATAGTTTACATTGTTTAATTACTAGCATCTGCCCGCGGCTTCGCACCGGTTGTTTATATGGAAACGTCTCAATGCTATTTCTATCCCATGGAAACTGATTTAAGGTGATCCGAGTTCCATACGTTTGTATTTTCCCAAATATGAGCGATGTGGACATAATTTAACAAATAAATAACTGTTTTTGGCTTTGTTATTGGTCATTATTTGCGGCAAATTGTGTTTGATTCATGAAAACACTCGGTATAATTAGAAATAACGTGAAAATTTTAGGCCATTTTTATCAATGTGTGAGTGAACACGGATAATGTTGTACGCCCGCTTACTTGAACTTGTGAGTGTGACGGCGGCGACGGAATCGCCATCTCTGTGCTATCTAAAGAATCATCTAATAATACCATAGTCTACCGTTCTCAAAGGGTTTTTCCATCGTCCAAGTATTTATTCCCTTCTATTTTTGTTGCATGTCAAATAAGATCTAGGAAGCCTACGTGCCGTTCCCATGACAACAATAAATGACACTATGTAAACAGATAAAATGTTTGCTTATAGATACCAGTTTAGAGAGTTTTACGCTGGGGCCACACTACCTTACCGTCTACCGGGCTGTTACCGCAATAATTATGACATTAAATTACCGTTTAAATTACTGCATGAACTGGTGTGGTTACACTAGAGTTTACCTAGATATGTCAATAAATAAGGCGGTAAAAATATCACGTGCGTCGCCGCGCCGGTGAGCTCATATTGCACACTGGACAAACGGTAGTGGCCACAAACGCATTAATTACTGCGGTAATCTTCTTTGATGTGCGAAACAAGACCGCCGCCGGAGCTATTGCCTACCGCCATTTGCCATATTGATTGGCATTGTAAAATTATGGCCATAAATCGTGGTTACACCTAGGTGTTGTATAACTTATGGCAATAATTATCGGCATATCACGATAGTGTGGCCCCAGCATTAGACGTGTCAGAGTGTATGCAAAGCATTTCGCTCATTCATCAGCGACGACCGATGTGGCGCAGTGGGCGAAGGTCCGCCTGCGACCGGTTGCGGGTTCAATTCCCGTGTCGGAAAAAAATTGTGTACAATCTGCAGAAATTTGTTCCGTTGGTCTGGGTGTTTTCTATGTATTTAGAAAAAAAATATCTATCTATGTAATGTATTGTATTAAGTTTATCAGTCAACTAGTACCCATAATACAAGCTTTGCTCAACTTGGGGCTAGATGATGCTGTGTGGACTGTCCGGAATTATATATTTTTTTTTATTTTATTGGACTAATCGTCACTTTTTACAGGAGCCAAAACAAAATTTTGAACATGATTTTTTTGAAAAAATGTTTTTCTTTCATTCATCACATTCATCATTGTTTTCGTAATTTTTTGCTCTATTTTAAAATAATGGTCGCTGTTATATCTATCACCCAACTTGATAAAAACTGCAAAAGCCCTTTTTGCATTCAAATTTTGAAGCAAAGTTAAGATAATAATCCCAATAAAAAGAAATAAATATTGAAATGAAATGTTTTCAAAAGAAGATATACTTTATGAGAAATAAAACATTTTCTAAATTTTTTGAAATGTGGCCGTTTTGCATTCAATGAGCGATTTGTAAAAATGCCTGAACATTAGCTGGCGTAAAGAGCTAAAATAAAATAAAAATCAGTTGGTGTTGATAGTACATAATTGTTTCATTTTATTTTTGTCATACCGTTAGAAACGAGGTCAGGACCCTTTGTGGGATGTACGCAGAACAGTCTACCAAAGTTTTATATTACAATAAAATAGACTTAGGAAGGCTTACAATAAGTAATTTATGACAAACATGAATTTGTTTGTACTAGGTCTATGACATTGTTCAAAACATAAAGAATAAAAATGATAAAAATCAAAAATTTTGGTAGTGTTGAAGGGATTCGAGCCCGTACTAACGGGATGTATCAAAATTTTGTGGATATTTTATCATCAAAAAGCAAAAAGTAAATCAAATTTTCAGTGGTTTCGAACCCAGGTACGACTATACATCGTCGCACCCACCCGACTGTTCGAACCGCTAGTCCAACGTGACTTATTGAAATACGGTGAAAATTTGTATTACTTTTAATCTATTATAAGTGGTCGTAAAATCGGAGCTAAAATACCTAAGTACACAAAGAACAGAGTCAAAAAAAGTGGAGACTTCCTTACGCCAACAATTTTATTGTAATTTTATTATAATATTGGAACAACTTTCACAGTGAGTACATTTAAAATTAATGATTGTTATTGTGAACTCATTCAAATTATTTGTCAATTCCAATGATTTAACGAAATTAATAAATAGTGTGAAAAGTATTTTTTTTACCTATAATTTGTAAGATATTCCTTAGCTTATAAGCTAGTTTGTAAATAACATTACCCTCTGTGCCTTTTTACTTAAATTGTTCAAAACGATAAAAGAAAATTACCTCCAATTTTTTTTTAAATGTAAATAGAGCCTGTTTTTATTCTTAAAAAAAACAAGAGTCGAAAATTAGTTCGTTAACTAGTAGTTTTATTGAATTAATTTTAGATGTAATTTAGTTATGTCCCGAAAACGGAACTATTGGTCCGAAAAATATTTAGTCCTAAGGCGTCTCCAATTATCTCTGTTATTTTTCGAACAGTAGTTATTTTAGTTCCACTGAATTTATAGGGTTTGCCTGTGTGAGTGACTCGTAGCGGCCGATCACTCACACGGGCAAGATCTTTTTTTGTGTGAGTGACTCGTAGCGGCCGATCACTCACACAGGCAAAATCTTTTTTGCTCTTCCCAAATACAAGCTCCATAGATGCTTTCAACACTTGAAAAATTGCTTGGTACATAAAAAACAACATCCCATTTGCGGCAAATATATTACAATTAAACAATTATGCACAATTTAATAAGAAAATAGTGAAAAACTTCAACATAGAAAATCAGCGCCATCTTATAGCGGAGCTATGCTTAGTCCTGGACCAGAAACAACCTTAAGGGGTGAAAAGTAGCCTATGTGTCAAGGCTAGAACTACGTCAACCCAATCCGTTCAGTAATTTTCGCGTGAAAGAGGATTAAACATCGATACATTCATACAAACTTTCGGATGTATAATATTACTAGCGACCCGCCCCGGCTTCGCACAGTTTTATTAATACGTATAAACCTTGCTCTTGAATCACTCTATCTATTTAAAAAACCGCATCAAAATCCGTTGTGTAGTTTTAAAGATTTAACCAGTCAAAGGGACATAGGGACAGAAAAGGCGACTTTATTTTATAATATGTAGTGACTAGCGATAGCGGTTTTATTATACGTATAAACGTTGCTCTTGAATCACGCTGTCTATTAAAAAACCGCATCACAATCCGTTGCGTAGTTTTAAAGATTTTAGCGTACAAAGGGACATAGGGACAGAGAAAGCTACTTTGTTTTATACTATGTAGTGATTATTCATTGACTGTATTTTTGTTACAGCGGCGAGTCAAGCATCAGACGCGTTATCAAGACTTACTTCCCTGAGCAGTTCCCTAAACGCCTCTGCGAATAGTGACCGGACTTGTGAGTTGAACTGTATTACTTATAGGCAGAGGGTAGATTGACTACAGGGTGGCCTGGGAGAAATTTTGTACCTTGGTAATTTTTCATTAGAAATAAGTTCTGCTGGCAGATGGTGGATGCGTCAAGCTGAAGACAGGGTGCTATGGTGATCATTAGGGGAGGCCTATGTCCAGCAGTGGAATAATATAGGCCGATGATAATGTTGATGAAGTTCTCAACTGTACGATACAGTTTCGTACAATAAAGTGTTCATTCATTCATTGACTACAGTGTAGATTAACAGATGAAATACGTTGTTTGCTTAAAAAAATGCAAACATTTTATTAAGTACTTACATTATATTTCAAAAATCGAATTCTACGCCAAGTCGCGGGGTACTGCTAGTTGCCCATAAAAGAAGCCACACACAGAAGCCGTGGGCCGGAGGGGCACCGCACCGCCACCGCCTGCGGTGTGTGTGTAGTCTTTCATATGATTCAATAGGATACAACTCGCACGGCCCGGCCACGGCTTCTGTGTATGATGCTTTAATACAAGCTCTGCTTAGCTTGGGGCTAGATGATGGTGCAGATGTGAAATGTGTTTACCCTGTTACACTCCAATCGATAAATAACTTTAATCTGATATCTTTGTTTTCTCTCATCATCATCTCATCATCAACCTATATTAGTCCACTGCTGGTCATAGGCCTCCCCCAATGAGCTTGTTTTCTATGTAGTTACTTACAATAAAAAATATCCATCTATGTAATGTATTGTATTAAGTATATCAGTCATCTAGTACCCATAACACAAGCTCTGCTTAGCTTGGGGCTAGATGATGCTGTGTGGATTGTCCAACATTATTTATTTGTCCTCAGCTCGAAGAAAGCCCGGTGGCCGACCGAGACGGGTGGTCCCTGAGCTAAATGCAACGATAGCTGATTCACCGAGACCTCGGTCTAGCGGCAGCGAGGATAGCGAATGTAAGTTAACAACAACATTAGCTGATTCAATCGCCATTCTATTCGTACGTGTGCATTTCTTACAGATGTAAGTAATGACTGATGTGGTGCGGTGGGCGTAGGTCCCCCTGCGACGTAGGAGTTTGCGGGTTCGATTCCCGCCTTGGAACAAAATTGTGTACGATCTGCAGAAGTTCGTTCCGTTAGTCTGGGTGTTTTCTATGTATAATAAAATATCTATCTATACCACGATTCAAAAACATAGATATTTTTTGTAAACAAATGAGTTACAAAACCAAAGGAATATTGGTGGAACATATTTAAGATATTGGTATCATCAGAGCAAGCTGCACGAGCTCCGAGGAATTTGTGATTTTGACAGTTTTCATTCATCATTCCATTAGTCTCTCATTCGTTATTGAACTCGAACTTGCATCTTTTCTTTTATCGCTGTGCTTTAGCAAATATGCGTTGTTGAAGATATTATTTTGGTTTTTAGTTGTTGGGTTGGTGATACCCTGCTGTTGTCTGTTATTCTTATCAGTTTTTGTTAGGTTTACATTTACAAATGCCATTGTTTACAAAAAATATCTATTTTTTTTTTTATCGACTATAGACCTTCGTTTGACCACAATGATTCTGAACTAGAGTATATGTAATGTTTTGTATTATGTACATCAGTAATCTAGTACCCATAACACAAGCTTTGCTTAGCTTGGGACTAGATGATGCTATGTGGATTGTCCAGCATTATTTTGTATTTATTTTCCAGCGGTGTCCCCCTGGCCATCGCGCGAGGGCCGGCCCCGCAACCTCGGGCGCGGCGTCAGCAAGCCCAAGAAGAACACCGTGGCGTCCCTCCTGGCCCAGAGCAGAGCCCTAGGCCTGCGCCCCGCGCTCGCGCACCAGCTGCTCGGAGAGGCTGATCTGGTAGGGATTTAAACAGCAATTATAGTCTTCTTCACATAGGAAGCGTTCCGTGACGTTTCAGTTTGACAGTTATAGAAATGAGCTAAGTGTAATCGTAAAAATTTGATTCGATTTTTGACTTGATTTAGTAACAAAAATCGATTTTTCGTAAAATATTTTCATTAATTTTAAATGTCTTAAACAAAGTAAAACATTAAATTAGGTCTATATAAATAAAAACAATATGAAAAATCTGTATTTCCAATAGGTAATACGTCATAACCTAGAAATAGGACGGTAATAATATCAGCAGATAGGTAGGTAATTGAAAATCAATAACAAATAATCAACAATAATCATAGGTATGTACTTCCGTGATAAAATTTTAAAATGATGATGTAGAAAGTTACGATTATAATTTGCGATAATCGATCTATAGATTTGCTGGAATAATATTTGTTTGCCTCAACTCTATTACGTTCTGTTCTACGCAAAACAAATTGCCTCGGATTTCATAAAATTATTGATTTCTATTTTTTATTACGCGTGGAGGCTAAAATAAATTTATTTTTGGATAATTTGTGTGTCGTGCTATACTTCTGTAGCTTAATTCATATGTTTCGAATGAAGTAAAAATTGTTTGATTTTTCGAAATTTCAATTTGCCAAAATCCTAGTCAATTGAAATGAAACGCATTCCATCTGTCAGGGAACGCTTCCTATGTGAAAAAGACTATAGTTTAGGCGGACTGCCATCTTGGAAGTGTTAGAGCGAGTAAACGGTGTAGAGATTTTTATTTAGATTACTGTATTTACTGTTTCTTTTTCCTATTTTGAATTACCATTAATTAAGTGTTGGTGTTTGGTATCTGTGTATGGTGTTGGTTTGTTTGTAAGTTCCGTACTTATACTCATCTGTGACCGGTCTTATCCTTGCGGCATCTAGCTTTCAAGTTAGATTCCGCATGGAGGCTGAGACGGTGCCGGCGGTCATCCCGCCGGACCCTGAACCTCCTGACCCTGATCCTCCGGACATGGACGTAAGTTTCTCAGTTGTTCGCGCTAAACGCCGTCTAGAAACGGAGTCGGATACTCCGGCTAAAAAAACAATAACCTCAACTGAGCTAGCAGTAGCCTCTATACAAATGGTGTATACTCACCCATCGATTATTGTTGGAGCAATCCAAACATACTCTGAGAACGATAAAGGCCCCTATGTGGTCCACGTGTCCCGTACTGATCCAGACCCTTCAGCTGGAACCTCGATCCGTACAATCAAGTTTGGTCAATTTTTAATGACAAACAAATTTGAAAATGTCTGCTCTGATGGTGTTAAGCGTGTAGGACGAAACAAAATATCAGTTGAGTTCACATGTGCATCTTCTGCAAACAAATTTTTATCTTCACCCATTTTAGGTATGTGCAAGTACGAAGCCGTTATCCCAACTTATAATGTCACTAGGATGGGGCTTGTTAGACAAGTTCCAACTGACTTATCAATGGATGAATTTGCAAAAGATGTAATCTTACCCTCTGGTTGTGGTATCATTATAAAGGCAAGGCGATTGAATCGAAAAGTGGTCGAAGATAACAAAGTCACTTGGGTGCCTACCCAGACTGTTGTGGTAACCTTCCAAGGCCAATCTCTCCCTTCTAGAATCTTCCTCTACTACAATTCTTTACCTGTAGAGATCTACCAATATCCCACTATCCAATGCCATATGTGCTGCCGTTATGGACATACGAAATCTCAATGTCGCTCAAAACCAAGGTGCTTCCGCTGTTCTCTAGATCACTCTGGAGATACGTGTGAGGTACTAGAGTCTAATGCAACATGCCTTCATTGCAAAGGTCATCACTTTGCCACGAGCAAAAGTTGCCCTGAGCAAGAAAGGCAGAGAAATATTAAGTCAGTAATGGCCCAGGAAAGCATTTCATACCAGGAAGCAAGCTCTCAATTCCCTGCAGTTATTCGATCATATACTGAGGTTGCCCAAGAATTCTCCCCAATGAATCCATCCCAGAATTTCCAAAAACAATTTCCCCGTGTTCTGACCCAACAATCTCGATCATATGTGAAAACCGTCTATGCTACTCCCCGTCCCAAACCTCCTATGGGTAAAACATATGATAAGGCAGCCCATAGAGACATAACTGCTGTCCCCTCTTCATCCGTATCCAATGGCTGTGCCCTTGGTAACAACCAATCATCGCCCATCAATGAAAGCTTGCTTGACACTCTTCTCTCCCTCTTAATAAGTATATTAATATCAAATCCTCACTCCCTACCGTCCAACGTTGCCCCAAAACTATCACAGTTAGTCTCCTTATCAGCTCAGTATGGATCCAGTGAGCGTGCTCCAATGGAACACACAGAGCATACGAGCAAAAAAACATGAATTATCCCATTTAATTAATAAATTTCGCCCGTCAGTCATTGCCGCTTCGGAGACATGGTTGAAGCCTGAATCCCACTTTAGGATTTCGGGTTTCACATGTCTACGGAGCGACAGGGCTGACGGGCATGCCGGGAGCGCCTTATTAGTAAGGCGCTCCCTTTCATTTTCCCAAATCCCTCTCCCGTTCCTCCCCCTTGGTATCAACGCTGTTGCTGTTGATATCAAGTCCTTTAATATTGTCTTTGTATCTATATATATTCCTCATCCAAACTCCTCCATGATTCCTGATGTTCTTCTTATTTTCTCATCTCTTCCTTCCCCTAAGATCATTATGGGAGACTTCAATGGCCACAACACAGTTTGGGGCCATAGTCACTCAGATTTGTTCGGCCTTTCTCTTTTAGAAATCATTGATGAAGCAAATCTTTGTCTTCTCAATGATGGTTCTCCTACTCGCAGACCACTTCCCTCACAAAATCCGAAAAGTGCTGTTGATCTCTCTTTATGTTCTCCCTCTCTCTCTTCAGACATTTTATGGAAAATATTACCATCTACTTATGGAAGTGATCATTTCCCCATTATTTTGACCATTCACATCAACTCTCTTCATAGCGTCATCCCTTACTGTAACAAATCTCCGTCCTTAAAATATAGAGTTTCTGGAGCAGATTGGTCTGCATATTCAGATGCACTCGACGTTAAATTGGAATCCCTTAATTCTTCTGATTCTATGTCAACTTACAAATTATTCATTGACAGCATAATTACTTGTGCTGATCTTCATATTCCCCTTAAAAAACCTCCTAGGGACTTCAGAGTTTCCACTCCCTGGTGGGATTCTGAGTGCACAGCTGGAGTAAAACAACGTAAAGCTGCTGAAAAATCTTACTCAGAATGTATGACAACCGAAAACTTTATTAACTATAAGAAATCAGCAGCTAAATTTAGAAAACTAACATCTAAAAAGAAAAAGCAAGGTTGGATCAATTTCTGTGAAAACCTTTCCCCTAAAACCCCATCCTCTTTAGTGTGGAGACAAATTAGACGCTTTAGAGGCTCATCCCATTTAGAAAACATTTCAGCAAACGATCCTATATCTTGGCTAGAGGCCTTTTCGGACAAACTTGCTCCTCCATCTGTCCCATTTTTGACTTCCCTTCCTACAATCCCATCGTTTCTTCCTTCAACTTCTATTCTGGACTCTTCCTTTTCATATAATGAATTGACTCTCGCACTGGACGGACTGACAGACTCTTCTCCTGGTATCGACGGAATTCCCTACTCTTTTCTTATTAACTCTTCTGAAAGAACAAAAAAAAAGTATTTATCTCTAATTAACTCCTTTTTTGATAATGGTGATATCCCGTCTCAATGGAAAACTCAGATTGTTGTTCCTGTTCTGAAGCCTGGTAGGGATCCTTCTGATCCTTCCAATCACCGACCAATAGCGCTGTCATCTGTTATGGCGAAAGTCGCGGAACAGATGATTAAACGCCGTCTTGAATGGATGTGTGAAAATGGATCTCTACTTGCGAAAACTCAGTTTGGTTTCAGAAAAGGTTTCAGTACCATGGACAGCCTAAGCCTTCTAACAGCTGATATTTACATTAGCTTTAAGGAAAAAAAATACCTCGCCGGAGTCTTCCTTGACATATCTTCCGCCTATGACAACGTCCTTCTTCCGGTTCTCAGGAGAAAACTCATTCAGCTGAGAGTTCCTGAGAAGTTGGTTCGTTTCATTTGTAATTTGCTGATGGAAAGATCAATTGTTATTAAATCTCCTAATGGCTTCCTTCCTCCCAAAACAGTCTGGAGAGGTTTACCCCAGGGATCAGTTCTAAGTCCCCTGATGTACAGTATTTATACTTATGATCTTGAGCAAACTGTTTCCTCGTTTTGTGATATTCTTCAGTATGCAGATGACCTTGCCCTTTACATCTCGAGTTCATCCATTGATGATGCAGTAACCCAACTTAACTCAGCCCTTTCATATCTTGTTCATTGGCTTGATAATCATGGACTTTCCCTCTCTGTTCCCAAAAGCTCTGTGGTCATTTTTACAAAGAAAAGGGTTGTCCCTCCAGTAGAAATATATATTGAACAAGAGGTTATTCCTCAACACAACAACGTAAAATTTTTAGGCGTCACTTTAGACTCCAGAATGACTGGCATTCCACATTTCTCACACACTGCTCAGAAGTGTGAAAGAAACCTTAATACCCTTCGTTCTCTTTCTGGAGTATGGTGGGGTTCACACCCATACTCTCAGAAATTGTTATATAATGCAGTGGTTAGAAGTCACCTTGACTACGGGCAATATCTCTTAAATCTTTGTAATAAAGCAGCTTTAGATAAAATGGATAAAATTCAATCTAAATGTCTTCGGATAGTTCTTGGTGCCATGAAATCCTCACCCATCAATTCAATGCAAGTTGAATGTGGTGAACCCCCCTTACAATTGCGCCGACAATATCTGTCAGATAGGTTTGTCTTTAAATTATTACAAAACTCAAATCATCCCCTGCTTCCAAAATTAAATCGTCTCCGTGAATTATTTAGATATTTTACCAAAATTCCCTGCATTCTCCGTAGTTTCCTCTCTTTTTCTCAACTTCCTCATCCTCTTGTTCAGTACTCTTTAAATCCTCTTTATCAGATTCCATATGATGCTCTGATTCATGTACCTAATATTCTACTTTATTTTGGCATAGACAAAGAATCTCCTAATGCCTGTGAGATATTTAATGCTGAAGTTGCCTTAAAATTCAATGGCTGGCACTGCATATACACCGATGCTTCTAAACTATCTCTGGAAGGAGAGGTGGGTGCTGCAGTATGGATCCCATTTACTAGTATAAGTCTTAGCTTTAAATGCCCATCTACTTCGTCAGTTTTTACTGGAGAGGCTGTTGCTCTTCTTGAAGCCATATTATTTGTAAAGTCTCATAATCTACATAACTCAATAGTCTTTTCTGATTCCAAAAGTTGCCTGCAGTCCATTCTTTCTGATCCTTTCAAAAATATAGCCCGCTTCCCCATAATTCTACAAATTAAAAAAGCTTTGTTTGATTGCCATAATCTTGGGATTAACATTGTTCTTGCCTGGATCCCAGGGCATTCTGGTATTCCAGGTAATGAGACAGTTGATATCCATGCAAAAACTGCTATCCAAATTGGTTCACATGATCACTATAGAACATATTCCCATGATCTTTGCCTTCTCTCTAATAAATTTCTGGAAAAATCTTGGTTAGCCAGTTGGAATTCTTCCAAACAAATAAAAGGAATTCATTACGCTGATATTCAACCAGATATCCCCCCTAGGCCATGGTTTTTTAAATACCGTAATGCTGATAAATCTACCATTTCCACCCTTTGTAGACTTAGATTGGGACATTGTTCATCCCCTGTTTTTTTGGCCAAATTAAGGATACGGGATCATTCCATGTGTGAATGTGGTATGGAAGAAGGGACCGTGGACCACATATTTTTTAATTGTTCTAAACTTAGAACCTCTTTGTATGAAGTCCTCCCTCCAGATATCCCTCGTCCTACTTCTGTTAAATGCCTGCTATCTCTCTCCTTCTCCCCTCCTATTATATATTTATTATGTAAATTTGTAAAATTCAATAATATTAAGTTATAACTAGGTTTAATTACTACTAACATTGTGCTGTCTGATTACATGTTGTGTTGTCTGTGTTGTTTCAGGAATAACAAAACAAAACAAAAAAAAAAACAACATATGGATATTCAAAAAACAAAATTTAAATTTTTTTAGGACTCTCCCCTAATAATATGTTCTTACTAACGTTACATATTTTTACACCTCTACTAAAGTTTATGACACTCATTACATGGACACTGGCAGAATTGTGGCAAACTAGCACAGCAAGCCAAACACAAAAGAAGTTGAAGTTGAAGTTGACTATAGTTTAGATTTAGAGATGGTTCTTATAAGGCGGTACCTGAGGCATACTAGCGCTGTCACCTTTTATATATTTTTACGTTACATAAAGGATTTTTTTTGTTTTTTATAGTTTATATTTTGTATAGTTTAGAAAGAGATATGAAAAAAGAGTTTGATGGCCACCGAGAACAACTTCGTATCTCTTTAAAACAAGGCTTTAAAAATAGCTTTTATGTAATCGAACGCGTTGTTTCTATGGAAACTTTTCAAGGCTTTTTCTATCCCATGGAATTGATTTACGGGAATTAAAAGTTGCCTTTGCGTGATTCCAGGGCTAGAACTACGTCTATTAAAAATTTCAGCCCAATCCGTTCAACAGTTTTGACGTGAATAGGTAACAAACATACATCCAAACTTTCGTATTTATAACTAGCGACCCGCCCCGGCTTCGCACGGTTTTATTATACATATAAACCTTCCTCTTGAATAACTATCTATTAAAAAAAACCGCATCAAAATCCGTTGTGTAGTTTTAAAGATCTAAGCAGTCAAAGGGACATAATGATATAGGGACAGAAAAAGTGACTTTGTTTTATACTATGTAGTGATATTACTGTGATGTTGTTCATATTAAGTTCCTTCTGGGAAAGTGTACTCCATCTTAGGCCAGATCTTCACTTACGAATAAATAGCGGCCAAACGCTCGACCATTTACCATAAAAATAAATGTCTCATGGTATCATTGTTTACAGGAAAAACTAAAGTCAGTGCTGGGTGAGGCAGCCAGCACCAACTCGGAGTGTTCCTCCGACAGTCCCTCCGACTCCGACGTCAGCGAAGACCGCCGCGAGCAGGAGGCTCAGCTGCGGCTCCCTCTAGCGTTAGGTATACATAACACTTATTATATTATATAAGTGTGTGAGGCAGCCAGCACCAACTCGGAGTGTTCCTCCGACAGTCCCTCCGACTCCGACGTCAGCGAAGACCGCCGCGAGCAGGAGGCTCAGCTGCGGCTCCCTCTAGCGTTAGGTATACATAACACTTATTATATTATATAAGTGTGTGAGGCAGCCAGCACCAACTCTGAGTGCCTTTATTCAATTACTCAATTTCATTAAGTTAGTTTAAGTTTAAGTTTAAGGGGGGTATGGGGACCCAATCAACAACTCTCGGGTCCCAAGTCAACCTCACCTGCACGCGGTATCCCCTGCTGATTCACGAACGAGGCTCTGACCAAAACTCGCCACGACGCACTGGCCAGCGCGGCGTTTTATGGCTAAAACCCAACATGATAAGTGCAACTACACAACGGCCCTTAGTCCCCAGCAGCCTTGCTATTCCTGGTCTTGGCAGCGGCCATGGTTCCGGCAAGGCAGAGGGTGCGAAGAATCCCTGGAAGAAGCTCAGCTGCCACAACCAAACGAACCTGACCCTAGCGTGTTATAACGCCAGGACGTTGCGAACGGACGAACGATTGATTGAGTTGCAAACGGAACTTGAATCTATCAGATGGGATGTGATAGGGCTTTCGGAGGTTAGAAGAAACGGTGAAGATCTAATTAAGCTTGCTTCGGGTGATCTTTTCTTCTACCGTGGTCATGAAGACTCCACATATGGAGGGGTTGGTTTTCTTGTGGCGAAGAATATTGCTCCGTCAGTAATTAACTTCAAAAGTATATCTGCTCGAGTTTGTTTTATTATACTAATGCTCAATAAACGATATTCGCTCAAGATAGTCCAAGTATACGCTCCAACGTCAAGTCATCAGGACGAAGAAGTGGAAGAATTTTATGACGATATAACAAAGGCTCTTGAGGATACACCTTGCCACTATAACACCATATTAGGCGACTTCAATGCCAAAATCGGCAAACCTCTGATGGCTGAAAGATCTGTTGGTGGTTTTGGTTTAGGAGTACGAAACAGCAGAGGGCAAGCTCTTGTCGATTTTCTAGAAAGTAAAAATCTTTTCGCGATGAATACTTTTTTTCAAAAGCGAACCTCGAGAAAATGGACTTGGGTAAGCCCTGGTGGAAACATTAAAAACGAGATAGACTACGTCATAAGCTCACATAAATACGTAGTGACTGATGTTTCGCCAATATCGCGATTCAAGACCAGCAGTGACCACAGGTTGGTGAGAGCTAAATTCAGGTTTGATTTTCGAAGTGAAAGGACGAAGATGATAACATCTCAGAGAAGATACAGAAAGCAAGAGATCGCTCTTCTCCCGGAAGACTTTCAAATAGACCTGAAAAACCAGTTTGAAGGTCTTGAAGATTCAAACCTGGATGTGGACGACACTCATAACCTGTTTTGCCAGACCATAACCGAAACCACGAAAAAACACCTTGGGAGAGTTAGAAAAAAGACCAAAAAACTATCTCCAGAAACTTTAGATTTGATAAATAAAAGGAGAGATATGTTATGCTCTACTGTAAGAGATAAGAAAGAATTAGATAGTCTTAATAAAGAAGTAAATAAAGCAATTAGAATTGATTTAAGAAAGTTTAATACTAACGTTATAATTAACACAATAAAGGAATATAAAGGCCCAAAAGTATTTAGGAGAAAAACTTGCACAGGATCCAAACAGTTACTAAAATTAAAAGATAAAGACGGCAAAATAGTCACAGACAGAGTAAAACTTTTATCGGTTATCGAAACATTCTACAAGACTCTTTATGCATCCACCTCAGAAGAACCCGATTCATCAGAAGATGAACCCAGAGCCCCTCCAGTAAAACGGCAAAACACGGAAACACTACCGCACATATTACCCTGTGAGGTATCAAAAGCTCTTTACGATATGAAGGCAGATAAATCACCTGGTGAAGACGAAATTACTGTAGAAATACTCCGCGCTGGGGGGAAACCAGTACTTACAGCTCTTACAAAACTATTTAACAAAGTTATGCTTGCTGTTCGAACACCTGAACTGTGGAAAAATGCAATAGTCACCCTGCTACACAAAAAAGGAGATATCGCAAAGCTTAGCAACTACCGGCCAATAAGTTTACTGTCACAAGTTTACAAGCTTTTCTCTAAAGTCATCACAAACCGCATTACCCGCGAACTGGATGAGTGCCAACCCATAGAGCAGGCCGGTTTCCGGAGAGGTTTTTCCACCATGGATCACATCCATACCGTGAAGCAGCTGATAGAGAAGTGTCATGAATACAACCGGCCCCTTGTAATGGCCTTCGTCGATTACGAGAAAGCCTTCGACAGTGTCGAACATTGGGCTGTGTTTCACGCTCTCTATCGTTGCAACATTGACTCACGATACATTGATCTACTCCGGGAACTGTATTCATCAGCCACGTTACAGGTCAGGATACATAATTTAACCAACCCTGTGCCAATCAAGAGAGGAGTGAGACAGGGAGACATAATTTCACCCAAACTTTTTACAGCTGTTCTGGAGGACATTGTAAAAACACTGGATTGGGAAAACAGTGGGATCAACATCAATGGCGCCTTCTTGTCTCATTTGAGGTTTGCAGATGATCTTGTCCTTTTTGCAGAGAACTTCAATGATCTCCAACTTATGTTACAACATCTATATGATGCTTCTTTGAAGGTAGGCCTCAGGATGAATATGTCCAAGACGAAGGTTATGGCGAGCATCTCTAACGTCGCAAATCCAACTGTCACAGTCGGAAATGAGGCTTTGGAGATCGTTGATCGGTATGTTTATCTTGGACATATTCTTTCCTTTGGCAAAGAACATCAACAGAAAGAGATTACTCGAAGAATTCAGCTCGGATGGGCCGCCTTTAGTAAATTGGACGACATTCTTAAGTCCGTCGAAACTCCGCAATGTCTGAAAACCCGTTTGTACAACCAGTGTGTTCTGCCTACCATGACTTACGGTGCCGAGACATGGACGCTCACTCATGAGGCTGTGTACAGGATGAGAGTTGCACAGAGAGCCATGGAGCGAGCCATGCTTGGCATCAAGCTTATAAACCGTGTTCCCAATATCCAGATCCGAAGTCGAACAAAAGTGAAGGATGTTGGGAATCGCATCACGGAGCTAAAATGGAGCTGGGCAGGACATCTGGCAAGGAGACAAGACGACAGGTGGAGTAAGGCGTTAACTGAATGGCGTCCAAGAACGGGGTATAGAGGAGTTGGACGTCCAGCAGCGAGATGGACAGACGATATAATGAAAATCGCGGGACGAAACTGGATGAGACTGGCGCAGGATCGTGTGGAGTGGCACAAAAGTTTGGAGGCCTATACCCAGCAGTGGGTGAAGTCGGGCTGCGGATGATGATGATGATGAAGTTTAAGCCCTTGATTTTCCAATAAATAAATTATATTACCTACTAGCGACCCGCTCCAGCTTCGCACGGTTTTATTATAGGTATAAACCTTCCTCTTGAATCTATCTATTTAAAAAAACCGTATCAAAATCCGTTGCGTAGTTTTAAAGATTTAAGCATGCAAAGGGTCAGGGGCAGAGAAAGCGACTTTGTTTTATACTATGTAGTGAAGTGTCTGGTGGGCGAGGCAGCTAGTACCAACACACTTTATTATATTACTAGCTGACAAGCTCGCGATTTCATTCGCGTCAAGTTTGTCCGACGCGTTTAAACGTCCTGCAACTTTGGGACACACAGCTGCGTCTTTTATTCTGCGATTTTTGCGGGGGAGTGCTTACAAGACACAGTTTTATGTAAGGATCCGCGCCACAAAACCGCGCGACACATGATGCTTATGATTTATGTTTTTTTTTATACCATCAAGGTTGCAAACAAGCATGCGGCCCGCCTGATGGAAAACGGTTACATCAGAGACATTACACGCGCGTTGACGACCCTTTAAATGTCTTAAAAGACCCTTTTTGAAGAACGCCATGTCATAGTCATGTAGTATTCTTGTGTCCGCATTTGGACTCTGTTTCAGTCCTTATGCGTGGTGTAGGCTTTAAACTATCATCGAATATGTCCACTTGTTGGTATTGTTACAAGAAATCGTTAACTATTCCGTGTTGTTTTCAGGTTGGAAGCGAGTGACTGTTATCAAAGGTCTATCAAGAAACTGCAACATAAAAGGCGATGTGACGTACGCGCCGCCGGAACCACACACTAACTACAAGATATCCAATGCGCAGGAGTTGCAGACGGTGAGATTTTATATATAAATTAAAAAAGGGGAAAATAAAATAATAATTGACTTGACTCTCTCCCAATAAGGTTTGCTGGAAGAGAACACTTTTAAGGGTTAAGCTCGCCTGTGCCATAACTTATCTTGTTTTAAGACTGTCTTGTGTGTATTTTTTATTTGTGCAATAAAGAATAAATAAAAATTACACCTAAATTTAGATGGATTTATGTTTGCGCCAAAACTACAGAACAGCTGTTCAATTACGCAAAAACCACTCATCCAAAATTTAAATCTAAAAGCCATTTCAATGGTCTTTGTAATTGTAAATTATGACACTGCATGGTAGGAAGCTAGTATTTTATGAGAGTACAGTTCCATTTTCTTCCTTTTTTGTTCCCTTCCTACATTTTTTGTTACGCAAAAACCACTCATCCAAAATTTAAATCTAAAAGCCATTTCAATGGTCTTTGTAATTGTAAATTATGAAACTGCATGGTAGGAAGCTAGTATTTTATGAGAGTACAGTTCCATTTTCTTCCTTTTTTGTTCCCTTCCTACATTTTTTGTTACGCAAAAACCACTCATCCAAAATTTAAATCTAAAAGCCATTTCAATAGTCTTCGTAATTGTAAATTATGACACTGCATGTTAGGAAACTAGTATTTTATGAGAGGACAGTTCCTTTTTTGTTCCCTTCCTACATTTTTTTTTTTTTTTTTTTTATTATTCAGATTTTACAACTTTTTAACAAAATGTTTATGTCGGTTGACAAGTAACAAAAAAAATTAACAGTAAACAAAAGAAAACACTTCTGGAGTAAGCAAAAAATAAAAATAACTTATAGCCTATTACTCAATACAAAGGTACTACTTAACTAAGTATCTATTTAATTGATACCTAACTTTCCTGAGTGGCATGTGTTCGGAACGAACGAAGCCCTGTGAGCCGTTATTACGTCTCTTCTGCTAGTGACGCCCATGAACGACTGTGTACTGGGAGGCTGACATTGTTAATTTTGAACCAAATAAGTTATAAACGTCATAGGTACAACTTGAGAAATAAATTACAATTTAATTTTTTACACCTATAACTTCAGTACCTAAATTCGTTAAATTAAGAAGGCATACCTGTACACTAATAGATCTGTATGCGAGTATAATATACCTCTACCTATTCCGCTGTACGAGTCAACGCGATCCTTTCTATACCTACCAATTTGTAGTCACTAATGTTAATATTTATATCCTAGTTCAGCCACGTCTTACTTATATATACTTATAAATACTATATGTACACTTTATGTTGCAATAATATAAACCTAAATTCAGTCTGTTTTGATTTGATGCTCCGAGCATTCTACTGGACTATATTGATAAAACGTTGACTAAAACAACCGCTACCCATTTCAAAAAATGGATAGGATTTTATCAAAATAATCCCCCAACTTGAAAAACTCAGCTAAATACGAGTAGCATTCCTCGAACAATATATATACACAGTCATTGATTTTTTCTTCCAGTGATTTTTCAGACCTAAATATTTCCCTTAATTTATTGTACAGTCTCACAAAACTAAATGCTTTCACCTTCTTAGATTTTTCCTTGGTTTCTTCTAATGTGTTTCTTCTACTTTCTGCTTCCCGTTCATCCTCACTATGGTTTTCATTATTTTTCCTATTAGCTTTCTTTTTCTGTTTCGTCTTCAGTCCTGGCCATTCAACTCTAGAACTTTCTCCGGCAGAACAGTTTCCTTCATCTCGACTCACCCCATCATAATGTGATACTGATTTCGATAGCAGGGCTTCTCTGTACTTTCTAGATTCTAATTGGGTCGCTGATTGTTCTGTCACCTCCAAAGATTGTAGATCTATCACGTAGTAGTCCTTTTCATACATTTTTTTTTTGTTATATTGCAGAAAGTAAAAGTTAAGAATTATTTATTTATGGTAAAGTTATGTCAATGAAGCTTTTTTGATCTATGCAAACGATCTTATATTTATAATAATACCTTAGTTTCCTCGTATTTCATAGTACTTAGTATCGCTGGGGCGATTTTGATAGGAAACTTATATATTTTTACTAGCGAATCTTTGTAAAATGTCGTTTTTTTCCAGTTCCTAGAATCGAACCCGTGTCCGCCGCTGTCAGCAGACAACTTCAGCTTCCTCCCGCGCCTGGTGCTGGGCGAGTTTGTGCAGCCGCCGCCGGACGGCGCGGGCGACCCGCTCATATTCAATGAGCCAGAGATCACTAAACGGTACATAGATAGTTATTGACCTGAGATACATAAATATATTATAATGTTTTTGTACCCATAACACAAGCTCTTCTTAGCTTGGGGCTAGGTGATGATGTGTGGATTGTCCAACATTACTTAGTATTTGCATCCATACCGCAATGTTTTAAAACGAAAGTTTTTAATCAGTGCGTCTTACTCGTAATGACCTACGGAGCTGAGACGTGGACACTCACGGTAGGGCTGGTCCACCAGTTTAAAGTCGCTCAGCGAGCTATGGAAAGGGCTATGCTCGGAGTTTCTCTGAAAGATGGGATTCGCAATGAATATATCCGACAGAGAACCAAAGTTATCGACATAGCTCAAAGTATTAGCAAGCTGAAGTGGCAGTGGGCCTGCCATATCTCTCGAAGCCCCGACAACCGTTGAGGTAAACGTGTGAGTGAAGACCGCGACTTTGCAAACGTAGTGTAGACGCCCTCCGGACAGGTGGGATGACGATCTGCGAAAGACTACTGGCAGATGCTGGATGCCGCAAGCTGAAGATGCTATGTCGCTCATTAGGGGAGGCCTATGTCCAGCAGTGAACTAGGCTGATGACGATGATGACTTATGATTGGTTATTTTATGAACAGACTAGAAGAAGCTAGAGCATTAGCGGCTCTAACTGGACCTAGACCGACGCCGCCCCCTGTCGACCGACGTATAGAACTAGCGAGGCGGCAGCAAGCGGCGCGGGACGCGAGGCGGGATGCCAGCAACCGGTCTAGGGATCAGGTGCGTTGTCTATGCTTTATAATTATTGTCTATGGTTATTCTCTTTGAATTTATCTATAATTTGATACAAGTTTGATCGAAATCGGTGCGGTAGTTTTTGCAATAGAGTAAGTTAAACTTGAGTTTGATAAAGAGGTGTGAGGACTAGAAACGGAGCGCTATCAACTGCTCTTTGGTTCAATTTGTTCAATTCAATTTTGCCATATTACACGATTTCTATTGGTATAACCTTTTGGGTACTTTTGCTTTGGATTTTAAACTTTATTCCCAGTTTTAAAAGCCACCTTTGAATACTTATGATTTTAAATTTCAACCTTATTCCCAATTATCAAAGCCACCTTTAGCTACGTATGATTTTGAATTTTAAACCTTATTCCCTAATTATAAATGCTATCTTTGACTTCTTATGCTTTTGAATTTTAAATCTTATTCCCTTATTATAAAAGCCACCTTTCCACACTTTACATTCGTAAAGTCGTCGTTCCAGGCACGACTAGTCCGAGAGCTAGAGAGGTCAGAAAAGGCTGAGCTGGTGAAAAGAGAGAAAGAGGTCAGGAGCCAGCAGCTATTAGAGGTATGTTGTTAGTTTGTTGGTTTGTTTGTGGGTTTGTGTGTGTAGAGGGGACGTGAGGCGGGCAGACAGTATGTTTTGAAAACTGAAAAACATAGTATTTTTATTTTTCTTTATTATTATTCCTGGATCAATCACTATAGAATGCAAATTTCTCAGAATTTTTTTTTTAGGCTTTTGGGAATTGACAATGCAATAGCACAATAATTTAGACGTTATTAAAAAATCTGTTAGCCGACTTATTTTTAAATAATATAAAATTAGAACATCAACAATTTAGTATAAGTCAATAATGTTGTTTCTTTGACTAAAATGAAATGGAATCAAAACATTCAGGTTTTTAACATACGTTTGTCCGTCTCTATGCGTATCAAATGAGATTTTTTTAATACACGATGTTTCTTACGTTATTAGTATTGGATCTCTCATTTGAAACGTTTTAGTTATATCTGTATTCTGTGTTGTCGTAGATTCTAGTTCTCATGTTTTTGTAATAATTTTAAATATCTTATTTTGGTGATTTACACTGTTATTTTAGTCATGCTTCGACATTTGCTGTCACATATCAGACCAATGCTAATGTCACTAACGTGACATTGATAGGTTCTGATCAAATTTCTCAAAAGTCAGTGTTCGTTGCATATGCTTGTAGATTGTTTAGTATTTAAAAGTTTTTAGGAACAAAAATATGGGAGCTACAACTCGACTCTCATTTTTATGTTTGATTATGTGCTTGTGTTATTATTATTTTTATTATCAATTTGGCGCTTGGCAACATTGTGCTCACAACAAAGCAAAAACTGTCTAATCCATAAAAAAATAAAGACAGTTTTTGCTTTCCGTAGTTAGCTGGAACTCTTAGCTTCTTAGACGTGCGTGTATTATGTATCTTTTTATCTATATATGTATCTTTGGGTCTTTAACATGGGGTATGACAATGTTGTCAAATACAAATTGATAATAATCGAATATATGAAAATTAACGCGTGCATTTTGGGGGCAGCATATAAACAAGAACCGAACACAACTGACCATCGAGGCTCTGCCGATGCCGAAAGAGCCTTTGAAAATAGAACAGAAACCAGAGAGAAAAGAGCGAATAATGCCACCAATAAGTTTGTCTCTGATACCTGTCACTGGCCCTAAAGAATCACCAAACAAAAATTTAAATTACGAAGGCGCTTGGAACGAAAAAGAAGAATACAACGCTCTGGACAAAATGAAAGATTTCGCCGAAAAGGCTGCCTTCGATCTTCCAAAAAGAAAAGGCAAACTTGACTTCTCTAAACCCGATAAAGGAAATAACATGGAGAAACTAATAGAGTCCTACTCCAGAATTAGCGAATTTATAAACGGCTGTGATTGGTCAAAATCACCAGAAAAGCCCGACCCTAAATCCCTCGAACGCGACCCAAAGTTAGAAAAGAAGTATCTAGAAGCGAAAAACGAATTCATGTCGCAAAACTTAATGCTTATGCCTAAAGTTACACCTAAGAAAGATGAGGTCATTGACCTCAGCGAAGGTGAAGAAGATATAACAAATATAATAAGAAAGAAACTAAGTAAAGGGTCATTAAATGTTGGGAAGGATGGAGCGTTGTCGATATCAGTGCAAAATATCGGATCGGTACGTTCAAGACGAGACTAACTAAAAACAGTTTCTAATATGACTAACTCACTAATTTTCTCTATGGTTCGTCTATGGATCCTTCGGATTTTTCTTGTAAGTTGTGCTAAGTCTTATGTCCTTTAAAGAATTTCGAAGTGAAGTTCGTTAGACAATTTTAAGGACAATTTGCAAGGTATAATGCGACTAAATTAAAGTGTGCGATAAAATCGAGTCAAAAGTTTGTTGTAAGTTTTGATGTAAGCCCTGTTATTTAGTCGTGTAAGAAAATCAAATCTTACAAAAACAGACAGGGTACTTAATGGGTAACAAACAATTACACGGATATGATAGATGGGCAAAGGTTCCTATTTTAATCGTTCGGATTACCAGCCTGAAATTATGTTTTAATGAATATTACTTCTTAGGTTAAAAAAGGACATAAAGCTATGTACGAACTACTCATTTATCAATATCTGGTTATGGTATCACAATTAAATTAAAAGTTATCAAATATTATAAAATTGGGTATGCTATGGTCACTAAATATGATATTTAATGTTACTAACAATTTATATTTTGCATTGCATGATACAAGCTTTCTAAGTTTTCTTTTAGATACAAAAAGAGGTGAAGGACAAAATATCGTTAAATCAACATCGAATTTTTAAGTACTTAGCCAAATGAATTATTGCAACTGCGTTATAAACTTTTGTCCTCAAGTTAAATTCAAAATAATCGAAATTAAAAAAGCTTTCTTTTCTTTAGACCTTTAGATTCTAAGACTCGTCAGAAATTTCAAATAACATTAGTACCTACCAACTGTTTAATTAGATTTTTTGTTCACTTCTGAATGTTGTATATTATGATTTATTATCAGTTATGTCATGTTACTTTTGCCAATACATTGTAAGGTTTATTAGTTCTTAAATAGATTTATAAGGTTTTAAATTCCTATATTATTTAATCGCTTGAACTTAAACATCCGTTTTATTAACCTTGTAAAGCTTGGCCACAACTTTCCTCCCACCTTAAATTTGGATAATAACCAACTGTAAAAATAAGGACTATACAAATCTACGTTTCTCTACGTGTGCGACAGCAAATAAGCTTTTTTTGTTTATATTTATAATTTTTAAACAATTTTGTTCCATGTTCTGGCTGTGTTATTATGATTTGCTGTTCGCTTTCAATGTTGATATTTGAAGGCGAAACGGAGGAAACATGAAGAGTTAGAGAAGCAGAAGTATGAAGATCAAGTCAAGAAGCAGCAGGTTGGTATTGGCTTGGCTTGCTGGTTTTTTTCAGTTTAGCGAGGTTTGAATTTGGAAAAACATATCAAATTTTTGTAATGATATTTGTAATGGCTATAAAGGGTGTAAAATACTGCTTAAATGAAGGGTAGCAATCAGCACTGATTATAATTTTCGAAAACTAAACACTAAAGATATATTAAAAAAAAATCTTATTTTATTTTTATCTAGGGACATTACCCGTAGTAAGTTTATTTTGTCGATACCAAGATAAATATAGAAAGGGAAAGTTAAGAAAGTATTTTGCGATGGCCATCCCACTGCTACGCCATGAAAGCCGCCTAAACGCGTGCTTTGTTTCAGGAAAGAGAAATCAAAAGGCAGCAAGCAATGATTCTTAAAGAACAGGTGATTATCTTCATTATTAAATAACAAATGGTCGAAAATCGAAAACCGATCTTAGTTGAAAGGTATAAAGTCTATAATAAAAATCTCAGTGGGCTAAGGGTTTTTGTGTGTTTTAGTAGTTTTTTTCTGTGTTTGTGTGAATTAAAATTTTCAATCATTAAAGATCTGATTTAAAATTTCGCTGATTTAAATTTAATTGTGTACCTAACGTTAAATATATTAAGAAGTAAACGAAACAATGTTCAGAGAGTATTCTGAAAAACCTAAGTAAAACTTTTGTTTATTATTATTTGTTATGCCAAATGTTTCAAAAAATCATGTATGATTAAAAATCAACTATATCTAAACGGTAAGACAATTTTAAACTGTATATATTTGTAGATCAGCATTTTAAATCAGATCTTTTCAATTTAACTAACTTTTGTTCCACTTATTAACTTTATGTTTTGTGTTAACTTTGTTTTTGTGTTTGTTTTTGTGTGTGACTACATTGTGTGTGTTTTTCTTACAATTTCGGCTGTTGGCGCGCGGCTTGCAGCAAAAGTACATAAATGAGGTAATTTTAAACTTTATTGCCTACTTTTATAAGGTATATAATGGGTGCGCATGAATGCATGTTTTCTTCGTAATTCTTAGATAATGTTGCCATATTCTTTGCATTTTTATACAGTTTAGTGATATAAGAAAAATGCGCACGTGGTGAAATATTATTATAGAATTTAAGATTAAATAACTAAACAATTAACTGAAAGTAAAACAACTGCTGAACTTAAACTGAAATAACTTAATACCTAACTAACCTACCTAAATTTGTATTAATTTGTATAATAAAAAATATATATCTACATATATATAAAGTTTTAAAAATATATCTGATAACTAGTACCCATAACACAAGCTTTGAGTAGCTTTCTTTGGGGCTAGGTGGTGCTGTGTGGATTGTCCAGCATTATTTATTTATTTATTTTTTCACCAGGAACGAGAACGTCGTCGCCAACACACGTCTTTCATTCGCCAGCTCGACTCTAGAAAGAGATGGGAGGACAGAGAGAGACGGAAACACCAGAACTTGCTGGACAGGCTTCTGGTGAAGGAGAAGAAGTTGCAGGAGAGACGGAAAGAGATGGAGCTATTGTCTGAGCTAAGGTAAGAAAGAGAGGGGATTTGCTGGTTAGGTTATGTTATGTATGAAGCTTCATGAAGGAAAGGGATGGAGCGATGGTCTTTGTTAAGGTAAGAAAGAGATCCGGAAATTTGCTGGTTATGTTATGAAGTTTTATGAAGGAAAGAGATGGAGCTATTGTCTGAGTTAAGGTGAGAAAGAGAGCCGGGAATTTGCTGGTTATGTTATGTATGAAGCTTCATGAAGGAAAGAGCTGGAGCGATGGTCTGTGTTAAGGTAAGAAAGAGAGCCGGGAATTTGCTGGTTATGTTAAAGTTTCATGAAGGAAAGAGATGTTGTGTTTGTCTGAGATAAGGTAAAGAAAGAGAGCCGGGAATTTGCTGGTTAGGTTATGAAGCTTCATGAAGGACAGAGATGCATTGATTGTCTGAGTTGAGGTGAGAATGAGATCGAGGTATTTGATGAGTTGATCTGAGAAATAGTAAATGACTGAATTGAAAGCAAAGTGATTCAGATAGTATTGATTTACGTACGAAAGAAAACATTCAAAATTGTGATTCTGTCTTATTGAAATATTCTTCCTATTATATAATATAATGTAAGCATAATATATTAAGGTTGTTTCTGGTCCAGGACTAAGCATAGCTCCGCTATAAGATGGCGCTGATTTTCTATGTTGAAGTTTTTCACTATTTTCTTATTAAATTGTGCATAATTGTTTAATTGTAATATATTTGCCGCAAATGGGATGTTGTTTTTTATGTACCAAGCAATTTTTCAAGTGTTGAAAGCATCTATGGAGCTTGTATTTGGGAAGAGCAAAAAAGATTTTGCCTGTGTGAGTGATCGGCCGCTACGAGTCACTCACACAAAAAAAGATCTTGCCCGTGTGAGTGATCGGCCGCTACGAGTCACTCACACAGGCAAACCCTATAAATTCAGTGGAACTAAAATAACTACTGTTCGAAAAATAACAGAGATAATTGGAGACGCCTTAGGACTAAATATTTTTCGGACCAATAGTTCCGTTTTCGGGACATAACTAAATTACATCTAAAATTAATTCAATAAAACCACTAGTTAACGAACTAATTTTCGACTCTTGTTTTTTTTAAGAATAAAAACAGGCTCTATTTACATTTAAAAAAAAATTGGAGGTAATTTTCTTTTATCGTTTTGAACAATTTAAGTAAAAAGGCGCAGAGGGTAATGTTATTTACAAACTAGCTTATAAGCTAAGGAATATCTTACAAATTATAGGTAAAAAAAATACTTTTCACACTATTTATTAATTTCGTTAAATCATTGGAATTGACAAATAATTTGAATGAGTTCACAATAACAATCATTAATTTTAAATGTACTCACTGTGAAAGTTGTTCCAATATTATAATAAAATTACAATAAAATTGTTGGCGTAAGGAAGTCTCCACTTTTTTTGACTCTGTTCTTTGTGTACTTAGGTATTTTAGCTCCGATTTTACGACCACTTATAATAGATTAAAAGTAATACAAATTTTCACCGTATTTCAATAAGTCACGTTGGACTAGCGGTTCGAACAGTCGGGTGGGTGCGACGATGTATAGTCGTACCTGGGTTCGAAACCACTGAAAATTTGATTTACTTTTTGCTTTTTGATGATAAAATATCCACAAAATTTTGATACATTCCGTTAGTACGGGCTCGAATCCCTTCAACACTACCAAAATTTTTGATTTTTATCATTTTTATTCTTTATGTTTTGAACAATGTCATAGACCTAGTACAAACAAATTCATGTTTGTCATAAATTACTTATTGTAAGCCTTCCTAAGTCTATTTTATTGTAATATAAAACTTTGGTAGACTGTTCTGCGTACATCCCACAAAGGGTCCTGACCTCGTTTCTAACGGTATGACAAAAATAAAATGAAACAATTATGTACTATCAACACCAACTGATTTTTATTTTATTTTAGCTCTTTACGCCAGCTAATGTTCAGGCATTTTTACAAATCGCTCATTGAATGCAAAACGGCCACATTTCAAAAAATTTAGAAAATGTTTTATTTCTCATAAAGTATATCTTCTTTTGAAAACATTTCATTTCAATATTTATTTCTTTTTATTGGGATTATTATCTTAACTTTGCTTCAAAATTTGAATGCAAAAAGGGCTTTTGTAGTTTTTATCAAGTTGGGTGATAGATATAACAGCGACCATTATTTTAAAATAGAGCAAAAAATTACGAAAACAATGATGAATGTGATGAATGAAAGAAAAACATTTTTTCAAAAAAATCATGTTCAAAATTTTGTTTTGGCTCCTGTAAAAAGTGACGATTAGTCCAATAAAATAAAAAAAAATATATAATTCCGGACAGTCCACACAGCATCATCTAGCCCCAAGTTGAGCAAAGCTTGTATTATGGGTACTAGTTGACTGATAAACTTAATACAATACATTACATAGATAGATATTTTTTTTCTAAATACATAGAAAACACCCAGACCAACGGAACAAATTTCTGCAGATTGTACACAATTTTTTTCCGACACGGGAATTGAACCCGCAACCGGTCGCAGGCGGACCTTCGCCCACTGCGCCACATCGGTCGTCGCTGATGAATGAGCGAAATGCTTTGCATACACTCTGACACGTCTAATGCTGGGGCCACACTATCGTGATATGCCGATAATTATTGCCATAAGTTATACAACACCTAGGTGTAACCACGATTTATGGCCATAATTTTACAATGCCAATCAATATGGCAAATGGCGGTAGGCAATAGCTCCGGCGGCGGTCTTGTTTCGCACATCAAAGAAGATTACCGCAGTAATTAATGCGTTTGTGGCCACTACCGTTTGTCCAGTGTGCAATATGAGCTCACCGGCGCGGCGACGCACGTGATATTTTTACCGCCTTATTTATTGACATATCTAGGTAAACTCTAGTGTAACCACACCAGTTCATGCAGTAATTTAAACGGTAATTTAATGTCATAATTATTGCGGTAACAGCCCGGTAGACGGTAAGGTAGTGTGGCCCCAGCGTAAAACTCTCTAAACTGGTATCTATAAGCAAACATTTTATCTGTTTACATAGTGTCATTTATTGTTGTCATGGGAACGGCACGTAGGCTTCCTAGATCTTATTTGACATGCAACAAAAATAGAAGGGAATAAATACTTGGACGATGGAAAAACCCTTTGAGAACGGTAGACTATGGTATTATTAGATGATTCTTTAGATAGCACAGAGATGGCGATTCCGTCGCCGCCGTCACACTCACAAGTTCAAGTAAGCGGGCGTACAACATTATCCGTGTTCACTCACACATTGATAAAAATGGCCTAAAATTTTCACGTTATTTCTAATTATACCGAGTGTTTTCATGAATCAAACACAATTTGCCGCAAATAATGACCAATAACAAAGCCAAAAACAGTTATTTATTTGTTAAATTATGTCCACATCGCTCATATTTGGGAAAATACAAACGTATGGAACTCGGATCACCTTAATGAAAATTACTTTAATTTAATCTCAAGATAGAGATATCAAAAGTTTGAAGTCTTGCTAAGTAAAAACAGTAGCTTATTTTGACACGGAAATCAAACAAACACTAGTCAAATATACAGGGTGTTAGTGTGAACAGCGTTCTCCTTGAAACCAGAGGTTCAGCATCATGAGTAGAATCTAAAACCGATGAGAAAAGCTTAACACCTATTTTAGTTTTGCAAGATTTTGATATTTCATGTCTTCGCTATCGTTCACGATGCCATAGTCACTCTACATACTTTAAGTACCTACCTACGTAAGTACTTATACCCGCGCATTACTTGGATCGTAACTTCATTACTTGTGCCCTTCAAAAGACGGGATATTCGCACAGAAGGTGATCCGACACTGAGGTGCACAATGCACATGCCACGTGTCGCCTGGTCGAAGTACTTGTGTCACGTGTTTGTGAGCAAACGTTTAGTGTTTATAAAAATTTTCTTTAAAAACTGAGTAAAAAATAGAATCATTTTTTTTCATCCGTTTTGGATTCTACTCATGATGCTGAACCTCTGGTTTCAAGGACAACGGTGTTCACACTAACACCCTGTATAATCTTTAGTTTAATTTAAGTTTCTGCACATAACGTATTTAGTTAATACAACAAATACATTTCAAATACTAAAAAATCTTGATATGGCAACACTAAAGTTCTATCATATATTTTTATATATAAACATATATTTTTGCCTCGACAACGTCTGTCAGTATGTCTTGGTAATTTTTATTTATTTCCCTCAGGCGACCTCAAGAAGACTCTACACTCTCGGATCAGAAACCTCTACCTACCCTCAACCGCATCCCCGGGCTAAAGCTACCCGGGCAGGCCATGGCGGACTTACTGCAAGTCTACGAGTTTATACACAACTTTGGACAAACACTAGGCTTCGGTAAGAACTACTATCGACAGCATATAACGTCACTGTTCACTGCACTGTAGAACAACCCTTTCCCAATGACCCCATCATTGGAGTGGGAGGGGAGGATTATTTTGTTCATTATTAATGCGCAAACAGGAGCTTAACCTCCACTTATTTTATCATATTATTACGTTAACAAAATAATTATGTTAAAATCAAATGTTCAGTTTTTATACCTGTTATAAGCTTTTTTAACGCATCTGTAGTAGTTTTATTACTTACTAGCTGCGCCCCGCAGCGTCGCCCGCGGGGAAATTTATTTATTTGTCAAATATCATATTTTTCTCGCCGTAAAAACCATCCATGAACTTCAACGAACATTTTAAAAAAAGATTTGGCCAAATTTGTCCAGGCGTTGTTGAGTTATGCGCTTACCAACACATTTTGCGATTCATTTTTATATTATAGATTGATGTTATATACAAAAATTAACAGTCTTCAAATTTTACACAGTGTTGAGGGTGACTCTTAGTATATAATGAAAACTAATTAATCTATTAAATATAATACTAATCTATTAAAACTAAAACAAAATTTAAATACGGTCTCTATTTAAATTTTGTGTACGGTCTGTATTTAAGCTTTAAAAAAAGGTTTACAACTAGTAAACCCTTTTTTAAAGTTAGTGAGGCGGGGATCGAAACCACAACTCCTGCGTCACAGGTGGACCTTTGGCGGCTACACCACAGAGGTCTTCAAAATAATAAATTAGATTGTTTTTATACAGATTTGGATTCGATGCCGACTCTGAACACGTTACAAATGGCGCTCCTACCGGACTGCAGTGCTGATGCTGAAGAGGAACTCGTTCAAGTCCTGACGCAGCTGCTCATCACTGCCATTGGTAAGATATTACTGATTATTACAAAAAACCTTTTAACTTATGTTGTCCTAGTGTTATAGTTGAGTAAAGGTCTCAGGTGGGATGACTGAAGGTAAATAATAGTCGCGTATACCAAAATATACGTTATTTATTGAGATTATTGGAGAGTACAGAAAGATCGAATCGAGATCACAAAATTACAGAACTGGCTTACACAAGCAAGAGTACAAGAGAAAGAGCTACAATGTTAGAGCGAGTAAGCTATACGAGACATTTTGAAGTGACAATTACATTGAACTTGACGTTGACATATGTCTATTTCTTTCAACAATGACGCTTTGCGAAAGACTGCTGGCAGATGCTGCATGCAGCAAGCTGAAAACAGGCCGCTGACGTGAGTTCTATGGCGCTCATTAGGGGAGGACAAATATAGGCTGATGATGATGAGAGGTCCCAAAGCAAATGGGCAGATTGTAACCACCATCCAATAGCAATAAAATGAATATCGTTGGATAGGTCTATTCAATCGGAACAACTTTAATATTGCTATGACAGGTTTGCTGTTATAAACTGTCCCTTCTAAGATATAAGACTTCTAGATTTTTATAAAATGTTCCGTTTGAATAAACCTATCCAACGACAGTCTTCGAACGGATTTTGAACGATCTTTGAACGGACAGTAGTAACAGCAAAGTTGTCATAGCAAGAGATGTTCCGGATAAATAAATAATTAATTCCGGACAGTCCACACAGCATCATCTAGGCCCAAGCTAAGCAGAGCTTGTGTTAAGCCGCGTACAGATTGCTGTAACGTAACATGCAATGTATCACGCAATTAAAGAATTTGCCGTCCACACTGTCGCAATGTATCATGCAATGTAACAGAATTCACATAGTGTCACCGAGCACACTACGAGCGCGAACAGAGCATTTCAACTCGTGCTCGCCGCGATCCGCCATTTGTCGGTTTTTTCGCCGAACACAAAGGGGCGCGCAGTGTGCTCGGAGCGCCAGTGTGGACGGGATGTACTGCGGAACGCGCGCGAACGTTGAAAGAATGGAAGAAAACACAGCTACAGCAGAGCCGTTTACGTTAAGTTTTTTTTCACATGATTGATGATAATCATAGAAGCATCGACAATCATCGTAGCCAGTAATAATTAAATTCTCTCCGCGTGTTTTCGGCAGACTGAGCTATGTTCGCCGCGCGCATGCCGGAAAAGATGCGAACACGTACCTGCTCAGTTCGTGCGCGCGCTGCGTCCACACTTATGAAATGCTCCTTTCATGTTACATTGCATGTTACGTTACAGCAATCTGTACGCGGCTTTATGGGTACTAGATGACTGATATACTTAGTATCATACATTAAATAGATAGATATTTTTTTATTATACATAGAAAACACCCAGACCAAGGGAACAAATTTCTGCAGATCGTACACAAATTTGAATAGACCTATCCAATGACATACTTTATTTTTATTGGAGGATGGTCACAGACTACGTATATTTTTGCCCATTTTTAGTAGTTCAGCCATTTTTTATTTAAGTTAATTTGTACATTGTTATTGTTACAGAGGACCCAGGAATCCCCCACCCAGGTCGCCACACGACTCTGTTAGGGCACGCGATACGGATGGGCGATATAACGCCCGCCAACCTGAGCGAAGTGTTGCGGATATATCTGTACGCCAACGCGACCGGCGAAATCAAGGCTTTGACTGGTAAGAATAGAAAGAAACAACATTTATTTCGATATACACATGGATAAATGATAAAAACATATACAAAACGATGGAAATAACATGGACCCTACGCTAAGTGAAACAAATTCTGATAAATAGAGGTTGCAAGTGACATGATTTCAGATAATGCCATCTTTCACACAGTTGCGTCTTGAGTTTTGCGATTTGAAGGCGCGCGGCGCCGCGTCTAGAAATCGCGCTTACAAGACGCAGGAGTCACTTTCACTTGATACTAAATAGACACTATGATATATATACTTGATATAGTTGATATAGTGGCCTCATCGCTTAGAATTGATCTATTTCAGGTAGCATATTTGCGATGTTTGACAAAAAAACCAACTAAAAACCAAAAAAAAATATAAAAAATCTGTGGAATTTTAAGCCTAATGGAACTTAAAATGGATGAAAAAAAATTTAAGATAGATAATTTCTTTATTCAAGATTGTTTTGTGCAAAAATGTACTTACTGAATAGCACTTTTAAACTTTGCCGCCATTTCCTACTGAAACTTTCCGCCATGACACCAATCAATACGCCAAGTGATTATGTTCATTCAACTTTAAACTCTATGCTCTCGGTCATAGGGCTCGCAGCGGAACGCGAGCGCGACCGTCGAGTGGCCGACCACCATCAGAACGAGGCTGAAATCCTGGCCTCCACCACCAACTCCAAGAACCAGGCTTACTACGAGCATCTGCTCAATAACCATACCTATAAACTGTCAGGTAATTAGTAGTTTAATTAGTGTTGGTTAATGGGGGCTACCGCGTGTGAATTTACCACTAGAGGCGTTAGTGTAGCGTGAGGTCCAAAAAAAAGTAATTTTCATGTGTTTGGTGGGCTTCGTGACATAAGTTATAATTTTTATAATTTACCCGATGATCTCTTTCGTGAAATTATCGCAAATATGGATTATTTGGCGATGAATATAAACGGTTTGAAAGCTTAATTAAGAAAAAAAGCGCTAAAATAAGCGGCTGCGCTCAAAAAACGGAACTGAACAGCATAGCTACTCGATATGATGATATTTATTAATCATGAATAAATGAGATATTCTTTTAAGTATTAAAGATATTCAAGATTCAAAAGATTTTTTCGGCACCCATCATAAAAAGTAGCCTTTTGAGCTATACATCTGGACCTTAGTCAACAGTGGCGCCAATTGGTGAGCAAGAGAACGGTAGCCCCCATTAGTATCCGTCAAGTCACACAACTCTAAATTAGGCATACTCTAGAACAGAGTATAAAGGGGCGTCTAAACGGGCTATATTTTACGACAATTTGTGGCTGCAATATTGGCAAACCCAACAATTGCCCAACAATCAAAAAAACATTTTAGTGCATTTTATGGCTGAGCAATCAATTGCAGGCCACATGTTGCAATATGGCTGCAATAGTATGGCCTTTGATTCAGAACCCTTTAATGAGCCACACAATCCAGCCGGCTACACATAAAAACATTTTGACATACCAAAAAATATGTGGCTATAATGCCGGGCCATCTCTAAAATATTGCATAGTGTGGTTGGTATTGCTAGCAATGTTGCCGGCCACAGTATTGCAGCCACAAATTGTCGTAAAATATAGCCCGTTCAGACGCCCCTTAATTGAAAGTATCGGCCGATTTGAATACTTTATAAATATTTTTTCCGAGGTGAGTATCTGGCGCAATGCATCAGCATTTCCGTTGCAATAAAGCGGCACAATGTAACGTCTTGGGGACGCAACGACTGGTATTGATATGGATCAGTTGAACTTCCTTTAGATTGTTAGATCAACCAACGTTCCAATTGTAAACACTAGTTTTAATTTACTCATATTCTTTTATATAAATCTTTTACGTTTATGATATACTAGACACCCGCCCCAGCTTCGCACGGTTTTATTATAAGTATAAACCATCCTCTTGAATCACTCTATAAAAAAACAGCATCATAATCCGTTGCGTTGTTTTAAAGATTTAAGCATACAAAGGGACAGGGAAATAGGGACAGAGAAAGCGACTTTGTTTTATACTATGTAGTGATTTTTAATATAATTTTGTCTTTCTCAGAGGCACTTCGAGACAAGCCCTTCCTAGCTCTGTCCGCCACAACGAAAGCCGCCATCTTGTCGTTCGTCTGCAACGAACTGCTTCAAAACAAGGGGGTGCTCAGACAGATCGACGGCTCTTTGGAACACCTCGCTCAGCTGAAGAAGGAACGGTATACGCTGGATATGAAGATTCGGAAGTAAGTTATAAGTTATAAAATATATAACAACGCAACAATACAATAAGCTGGTCATAAATATCGCCTAACATTTATGTAACATATTATCCGAGCTCGATTTTTTGCATTGAATGTTCTTCGTTAGTGCGTGGCTTTTATAAACTATTGAACCTCTTAAAAAGTGTTTTAAGGCCCCCGTTTGCCTTATCTAAAACAGCCCATAACTTATCCTCTGATAGATTTTCCATTTATGTACCTATCCCAAAACTCCCTTTGCTTCTTCTGAAACATGTGTTTGCTTTTGATCCTCCGACAAATCCCCATCAATCCCTAGATTGTCTTTACCTCTTCAAAAATATGTCTTTACTTTTGATCCTTCGACGAATTCCCCTTCAACCACACGAATCCCTTTGCCTCTTCTAAAAATCCCTTGGCTCGTGTTCCTCCGCCAAAATACGCCATCAATCACAAGAATACCTTTGCCTCTCTAAAACATCCCTTAATTGTTGATCCTCCGACAAATATCGCCATGAATTCGAAAAATCCCTTTGACTTTTTATCTCCGAAAAAAAAGGTTACATAACACATAGTTTTATGTTATTATAGCATATCTCTCACATGGATTTAGTTAGCGGGTTTAAGTCTCTACAAAGTTCAAAAAGTTTTTGGGAATTTATGAAAACTTTTTAAGAGTTCCATACCCAGAGGGTAAAAACGGGACCCAATTACTAATGCGTCTTCCTAATTGGGAGCGATCGTACGATGACACGATGCGTTCTCGTCGTGCGATGAGTTCAAACATACAGATTTCATCTGAGTGTCCTATTTGAACCTCGCAAGTAATCGTGCGAGCACATAAAATGCTTAATAACGATCGTACGTGCCTTTGATCGTGCGATCATGTAATCAAAGTAACAGATCTCTTTTTTGAGTGTCCTAATCAGTTACCTACGCGATGCGTTGGCGCGCGAGGGGCGATATGCATCACACGATGGACATCCCGCGATCTATTAGGACACCCGTTAGGCCATCGCACGACAACTTTGATCGTGAGATGAAAAACGCATCGCACCATCGTACGATCGCTCCCAATTAGGACGACGCCTAAGACTTCGCTGTCTGTCCGTCCGTTTGTCTGTCACCAGACTGTATCTCTAGAACCGCGATAGACAGTTGAAATTTTCACAAATTATATTTTTCTGTTGCCGCTATAACAACGAATAATAAAAATAAATAAAATAAATATTTAAGTAGGCAACAATTTTTTTTTTATAGATAAAGAACCCTTCGTTCGCGAGTCCTACTCGCATTTATCCGGATTTTAGGTAGAATAGAATGTACTTTCATTTGTGTACAGAATTACACAATATGTAGGTACACTTTATGAAATTAGACAAAACTTAAACTAAAATGGGAAGAGTAAATCTGTAACAAAATGACGATGTTGTGGTATTTAATGTCTATCTTCTTTTTAATTCTAGAGTCCGCGTACTGCACCAAAGGAAAGTGAGAACAGAACAGACTGAGAAGCAGCAAGCGTTAGCTCTGGAGAGGATGCAGAAGTTGGTAGAAGAGAGCTCAACCAACCTCAGAGCTTCACCGCATCTTGATGATGGTAAGGAAGTTTACCATCTTACCTTTAAAAAGTTTCTAATCAGCCCGTAGGGTGACAAATCTAAATCGAGCTGTGCAGTGTTGAACTGCGCTGTGCTATGTTTGGTCAACTCGCTCGTCTAATATTTTAATGAGGATACAAACTAACCATGCTGTGCTGCTCTATGTGACTACGCTCTGTTTCGATTGACCAAACATAGCACAGCTATGTTTGGTCAATCGAAACAGCAGCGCAGCACAGCTCGATTTAGATTTGTTACCCTTATACTGATATAATTAATGTGGAAGTCTGTGTGAATTTTTGTTAAGACGTATCTCCGTAACTACTTAACATAGGTAGATGAAATATGTTCGTTAAATATACGGCCGCTAGTTATATATAAAAATAAATAATTTACAAAAAATACCTCTGAGGGGGTTAAAAAGAGTGGTATCGTATTTTATGTAATAAATCTTTTATACAAGCAATGTTTTTACTTATTTTGACAGGCATTTGTTTCTTTTTAGTTTTATATAATTGTATGGTGTTTTGTTTGTATTTTGTTAAATAATGAGAGCGACATAATCACAGAGTGATTAAGCTCTTTAAATAAAGATAAAAAAAAGCAATAATAAAAAAAACATACAGTTTAACTTACGTGTAAGTACAGACTACATTTCTTGCATGATAATTCAAAATCTTTAAACATCCATATCCAGGATTTTTATTGGGTCAGATTTTTTTGTTTTTTTTTGGGTGTACTCCGCCACTCCCTTCGTTTTTAGCAGTCATCTTTTTACACCCTGTATACTATCCCTTCCATTTCACAGAACAACAATCGGAGAAATCCGAAACCCCTAAGAAGGATGACCACGAAGATGGGTCTCCATTTAAAGATCCCAACAACGATGAGAGCGATAAAGAAATGTCGCCCATTAAAGATCTCAAGGATTTAGCTAGCAAGGAGCTATCTAGGTAAGGAAAAGAATTCTTGTTTTGATAGATAATTGATAAGATGAATGTAATTTTTGACTTCTAAATAGATGAAACGGGAAAACAATTTTAAAACTCCTAGAACGAAATACAATAATACAAAAATAATTTGTTTTGTAAATTACCAAGATAAGTAGGGTACAACAATGAACGATGAAGTCGCAAATGTTTAAAAACTGTGGAGTGACAATAGTTAATATAATTTAAGTTTATTTAGTTTACATTACACCACACCCCTTCAACTTGTTCCTTCTTTGTTATCAGTGGGCCAGATTCCCCTAAAAAAGTACAAAATCATTTTTATTACCGTTTTACGATTTATATTTTTTTCAGTATAAAAGAACTTACCAATCGCCGTCTAAACAACAACAAAGAAGAATGCTCGCCGACGGAGCACAAGATAGACAAGGACAGCGTTATGGGAGACGATGTGCCGAGCGATCTGGAGAGCGAGGGCACGCAGCCGGAAGAGGTAAGTTAGACAAGGAGGAATGCAAGCCGACGGAGCACAAGATAGACAAGGACAGCGTTATGGGAGACGATGTGCCGAGCGACCTGGAGAGCGAGGGCACGCAGCCGGAAGAGGTAAGTTAGACAAGGAGGAATGCTCGCCGACGGAGCACAAGATAGACAAGGACAGCGTTATGGGAGACGATGTGCCGAGCGACCTGGAGAGCGAGGGCACGCAGCCGGAAGAGGTAAGTTAGACAAGGAGGAATGCTCGCCGACGGAGCACAAGATAGACAAGGACAGCGTTATGGGAGACGATGTGCCGAGCGATCTGGAGAGCGAGGGCACGCAGCCGGAAGAGGTAAGTTAGACAAGGAGGAATGCTTGCCGACGGAGCACAAGATAGACAAGGACAGCGTTATGGGAGACGATGTGCCGAGCGACCTGGAGAGCGAGGGCACGCAGCCGGAAGAGGTAAGTTAGACAAGGAGGAATGCTCGCCGACGGAGCACAAGATAGACAAGGACAGCGTTATGGGAGACGATGTGCCGAGCGATCTGGAGAGCGAGGGCACGCAGCCGGAAGAGGTAAGTTAGACAAGGAGGAATGCAAGCCGACGGAGCACAAGATAGACAAGGACAGCGTTATGGGAGACGATGTGCCGAGCGATCTGGAGAGCGAGGGCACGCAGCCGGAAGAGGTAAGTTAGACAAGGAGGAATGCCTGCCGACGGAGCACAAGATAGACAAGGACAGCGTTATGGGAGACGATGTGCCGAGCCGGAAGAGGTAAGTTAGGACAATTATTGGCTTTATTTACAGGGTTTTTTCAGGCATGTACTAGACAGGATTATTTTTTGTAAAATTTTAAACAAATTGAGTACTTATCAGTTAATGTACATTTTTGTAGAAATTTATTGAGAATCTGAGCAATATAATTTAAACATCAATATAACACAAGGAATTAAAAAATAATAACGAAAATACAAAAACCTATATATTGTCATTTCTACGTTTCTTTACCAATTTTTTTGTATACCATGACGTTTCTTTACCTAAACATATTGACCATTACGTTTCTATGTCAAGACATTTATTTACCATGACATTTCATTACCAAAACATTTATTTACCGAAACGTTAATTTACCAAAACATCGATTTACCATAACGTTTCTTTACCAAAACATTTACCATAACGTTTATTTTCAGGACGAAGACAAGAACCTATCCTCAGAAGAACTATTCCGGAAACTGGAGAAGCTGACCCGCCAATCAGAACAACAGCTTCAACAGTTGATAGCTGGCTCGCAAGCTTTAAGGGCTACCTGTTATGGACAGGACAGGTGATCCTACTTCCTACTAATGTTATAAACGCGAAAGTTTGTAAGATAGATAGATAGATAGATAATAACTTTATTGCACCATCATAGTTACAAACAACAGAGCATCTTAATACTAATTAAAACTAAAGTGGCACAATCGGCGGCCTTATCGCTAACAGCGATATCTTCCAGGCAACCTTTGGATGGACAGGATCGGTTAATTTGAAATTGACGGTGGCGTAACTGATAAGTGTGACATAATGACAATTAAAAATATAAAATTTAGCTAAATTAACATAAACTATTCAAACAGAGACTAACATAAACAAAATGAGTACCTATTAACATAATTAGCACACAGGAAACACATAAGAGAAAAAAATACAATCTTTAATTTAGGAGGATATATCAATAGAGGTCAGATAATGATGATGAACCATACTTTTGAAAATGGGAAGGGATTTGGCATGTCGGACGGAGACAGGAAGAGCGTTCCAGAGCCTGGTGGCTTGTAACGTGAAGGAATCACCATAGAATTGGGTCGTGTGCGATGGAATTTTTAAGAGAAGAGTATCAGAGGAGCGGAGGGATCTGGAGTGGGAAAGATGAAGAAATTCAAAGCGATCTTTTAGATAATTAGATGTTACTCTTTCACGCAAAAACTTCTGACCGGATATAGGCACAGAGATAGATTATAGTCTGGTATAATACATACGCTATATTTTATCCCAGAATTCCCACGGGTACGGGAATTACGCGGGTGAAACCGCGAGTATACTCGAAATACTAATCCTGCGCAGACAAAGTCGCGGGCAACAGCTAGTTTAGTTATAATTCATTATCTTTATTCATTAACAAATGTACATTCGTATCTGAGACATCTATGAAAGTAAATGTTATGTGTGTTTGTATGTGCTATAAGAGTAAATGTTTACATTGCACATGTGTTATATACAGTTATATATAGTTAAAATTACTTAGGTAGGTAAACTTTAACAAACTCTTAGTTTGGGGCTAGATGATGCTGTGTGGATTCTCCAGCGTGTTTTATTTACTACATAGTATAAAACAAAATCGCTTTCTCTGTCCCTATGTATGCTCTAATCATTAAAACTACGCAACGGATTTAGATGCGGTTTTTAAATAGATAGAGTGATTCAATTAAAAAAAAAACACATCAAAATCCGACGCTTAGTTTTAAAGATTTAAGCATTCAAAGGGATATAGGGACATAGGGACAGATAAAAGCTACTTTGTTTTATACTATGTAGTGAAGAATACGACTCATACTGGTTTTTAATATCAAATCAACCTTAACAACAAAACTCACCTTTGTATTTTTCATTGTCAGGTACTGGCGTCGATATTGGTCCCTCGGCAAATGCGGAGGAATCTTCGTGGAAGGAATGGAATCCGCTCAGCCCGAGATCATGCGATACCACGAGGCTTTGGAAGACGCGGCCTCGCTCAAACACACGGAGGTCAAGAACAAAGGTATTGTGTGCTTTATAATGTAGGAGTTATGGTTGATGTTGGTTTGACAAATGCGGTGTCATGCGGTACCACGAGGCTTTGGAAGACGCGGCCTCGCTCAAACACACGGAGGTTAAGAACAAAGGTATTGTGTGCTTTATAATGTAGGAGTTATGGTTGATGTTGGTTTGACAAATGCGGTATCATGCGCTACCACGAGGCTTTGGAAGACGCGGCCTCGCTCAAACACACGGAGGTTAAGAACAAAGGTACCTATTGTGTGCTTTATAATGTAGGAGTTATGGTTGATGTTGGATTGACAAATGCGGTGTCATGCGGTACCACGAGGCTTTGGAAGACGCGGCCTCGCTCAAACACACGGAGGTTAAGAACAAAGGTATTGTGTGCTTTATAATGTAGGAGTTATGATTGTGGCTGTTGTAAACAGTCTAGAGGTAGCGCAACTGATCCATATCAATAACAGTCCTTGCGTCCCCAAGACACTGGCTGCATTACCCGCTGATTTGCTAGGTATGCAAAAAAAGAGTGAAGAATAAAAAAAATCTATCCATAATACCTAATAATAATAGTAAAGCCATTTGTTTCCCAAAAACAATTAATAACAAACAATTATGGCATTATATGATTAAATTAAGTATTGTAAAATTAAATATCATATGAATTGGATATAGTTATCCATCCCATATTCTAATGCATCTATATTACCTACTAGCATCAAACCGCGGCTTCGCATGCGTTATTCTATGGAAACTTTTCAAGGCTATTTCTATCTGGGAACTGATTTATTGGATGAAAAGTAGCCTATGTGTTATTCCAGGGCTAGAACTAACGAAGTTTTAGCCCGATCCATTCAGTAGTTTTTTTGTGAAAGAGGAACAAACATCCATACAAACTTTCACGTTTATAATATTATATACTAGCGACCCGCCCCGGCTTCGCACGGTTTTATTATACGTATAAACCTTCCTCTTGAATCACTCTATCTATTAAAAAAAACCGCATCAAAATCCGTTGCGTATTTTTAAAGATTAAAGCAGTCAAATGGACATAGGGACAGAAAAAGCGACTTTGTTTAATACTATGTAGTGATAAGAATAAGAATAAGAATCATTTATTTGCTTAAAACATGAGTATTAACATGGTGTGAGCATGCAATTATGTTATAAATATATTATGTTCTACATGTTTTGCCACTGCTGGCGTGCAAATAGGAGAGAGCACTCTGCGGATTTGTCACTAATGTGATATGTCTTTTCTAGGTATACATAATAATCATTCATATATCTAAAATTAATAAATTTATCAGTTAATTAAATTTAAGCTTAATTATAGATTCTAATAGGTAGGTTGGTATTTATTCAAAATTTGTCACAAAGAAAATCATTAACGCTATAGTAACATTTCTCTATGAGTACATCCTTGAGTCTATTTTTAAATACATTCGAAGTATCAGAGTGACAGTTCTTTAAACATTTTACAGCATGATTATATATTTTGGGTGCCATACCTAAAATACTTTTTCGTATTAGGGCAGTTTGCGATGGGTGCGTACAAAGTCTTTTATTGTGACGTCGGTTACGTACTACAACGTCAGAAAAACTTTTAAATAAATGTAAGTTGTTTTTCACAAACATTGCTACATTGAGAATATATAGAGCTGGTAGAGTGAGAATTTTGTACTTAGCAAAGTATGGCTTACAACTGTCAGTATTAACTAAGTTGAACATAGCCCTCAAGCAACGTTTTTGCGTTTTGAAAATCCGGTCGTTATCGGTGCTGTTCCCCCAAAAAATAATCCCGTAACCTAGCAAAGATTCAGCTCATCCGTAATAGGCGGCTAGAAGACCATCAATATTAATTGTAGAACTAAGTTTATGTAGTGCATAAGCCACACTACCCATTATTTTGCATAAGTTATCAATGTGACTTTTCCAATTTAGTTTTTTGTCAATTAATAGTCCTAGAAACTTAGCCGTCTCTACTTCGGCTATGGAATAATCATTAAAATGTATGTCAATTCCTGATAAGTTATTAGATCTTTGATTAAAATGCATAATGTTAGTTTTCTTGAGATTAATTTTTAAATTATTATTACTCAGCCATGAAATAATAGATGTCAAAGATTTATTAATGTCATTTTCATACGATGTATGGTCTCTACAGGCTACCGTTAAGGTGCTGTCGTCCGCAAATAGGGTCATTGGTTGGCATGTCACTCTAGGCAAATCATTAATGTATATTAAAAATAAAAGCGGGCTTAATACACTCCCTTGTGGTACACCATAGACTAGACTACGTTCTGAGGATGCATGGGTTTCTTGACATTTGGTTTCAAAGTTAATTTTATTTATTTCTGTAATTTGTTTTCTATCTGTAAGGTAACATTGAATTAGAGACAATACATTTCCTCTTATACCGTAAGCTTCAAGTTTTTGACTCAGTATATTGTGATCCACATAGTCAAATGCTTGCGTCATATCACAGTAAATAGCACAGACTGCCGTTCTTTTGTCAACATTTAACATTATATTCTTTAAAAAGTCAAAAATAGCCATGTTTATATTTTTATTCTTCCTAAAACCTTTTTGTTCTTCACAGAATAGATTATTTTTTTCAAAGTATGAATTGATCTCGCCATGTAGGTATTTTTCGAATATTTTAGATATGATAGAGATAAGTGCTATGGGTCTATAATTTGTCATTAGTTCTCTATTTTCTTTCTTAAAAAGAGTTTTAACAATAGATAATTTCAGTTGTTCAGGATACTTACCCTCCAATATACAAAGATTTAAGATATGAGATAAGTGTGTGCATATATATGAATTAACAGATTTTATTATTTTGCTTGAAATTGATGCAGGATAAAGTATAATCTAATTCTAAAAACACACATTTCGTTATTTTTGTATATTTTAAATTTGGACTTGTATAAGTGCTTTTTTGTAAGCCTAAAGAAATTGATTTGATTTGCTGTCTAAACCCCTCATTCGATCGAGCCTAACGTGATTATTGGATGACCCCATGCAAAAAAGATAGTTAAAATAGAAAATAAATCCTATCCCTATTACCTATTACCCTATCAAAAAGAAAAAAAAAAAAACCTCTATAGGTAATAACTGAAGTGTTTCCTCCACAGGTAAAGTAGAAAAGAAGGACGCAGAAGAAGAAAAGAGTCCAGAGACTGAAGCGCAGAAGAAGGAAGAGGCTTTGAAGACAGAACTAGAACTGAAGAACATTAAGTCTGAACTAAACCTGAGCGATCACACGCAGATCATCAAATATGAACCTAATCAAGGAGGGTGTAAGGTTGAAGGTTAGTTATCAAGTTTTAATGTTCGTGCTGGACGATTTTAAGAAAAGTATCAAATATAGCTTATTAAATAAATATGAACCTAATCACGAAGGGCGTAAGGTTGAAGTTAAGTTCTTGATATTTCTAGCTAGACGTTTTTAAGCAGATCGTCAAATATGAATTAATTAAGGAGGGTGTAAGGTTGATGGTTAGTTATCAAGTTTTAATTTTTGTTTTTAATGTCTGGGTAGACGATTTTAGCAGGCTATCAAATATGAACCTAATCAAGGAGGGTGTAAGGTTGAAGGTTAGTTATCAAGTTTTATTTTTTGTTTTTAATGTTCTGGCTTGATGATCTATGCAGATTATCAGATGTGAATCTAATCAAGGAACCCTTGATGTTGATAAAGTAAGGTTGAAAGTATGTTATCTTAGTTGTAATATTATATCTAGATGAATCTAATGTTCCTTGCCTTACTTACTGACTAAGAAAAGCATTTTTCATAAGCATTATAGCATTCTTTGTAATAAGTTTATGATAATCACTGTCAAGATGGACCATTAGTGCCACTAATGATCCATCCCGACTGCGCCAAATCTTACGATTTTTATATAATTTAGTGAGTACTATAAAATTCCATAACATCCAAACTTATTTCTTCCAAGATTAAAACTTCGGGTTTTTTTTTATTACAGCTCTATCGATGTATTATTTCCATTAATGCATTTATAATTCTACAGGCTCATCAATAAAAATGGAAGAGAAATACATCCAGCACCAACAGAACAGCGAACAAGACATGTTAGACATCGAAGATTCCATACCGACCGCCTTCTTGGTACAAAAACCTACGCACAAACCCATGTACGCGGCGCAAGCGGAACCGGTGGACAAACCACAAGAGATTGTCAAGGTAATGTGGACTTTAGTGTCGTTGATATAGAGTTTAATATCAACTGCGGTATTAGTGCAGAAAACCTACGCACAAACCCATGTACGCGGCGCAAGCGGAACCGGTGGACAAACCACAAGAGATCGTAAAGGTAATGTAGACCCTAGTGTCGTTTATATAGACTTGATTATCAATCGCGGTAATAGTACAGAAACCTACGTACGCGGCGCAAGCGGAACCGTTTGACAAACCACAAGAGATTGTCAAGGTAATGTGGACTCTAATGTAATTGATATCAGGTCGAATATCTATGGTACCTAATGCAAAAACCTATGCACGCGGGGCAAGCGGTTGACAAATCACAATAAATTGAACTTTAAAAAGAAATATAAATTTAACTTCTCTTTAATAAATTGCCACGTGAAATTATTCATTAATAGAGTTGAAACTTGATACTTTTCTTATATTGTTACCTAATTTTGATGTTACCTTTTCTGTAAGTCTTAAAAGTCCATATCTTTCTTTCTTCTTACTTTTCCCATATCTTTTACAGGTTGAAAACGTAGTGAAGACTGAAGAAAAAGAGGAAGAAAGTAAAGACGCTCTGGTGAACAACTTGGAAGAACTCAGGAAAATGGCTGAAGCTGTTTCTTCGCAACTCGGTAACAATATTTTAATTATTTCAAGACAAAGGCCTCCCCTAATGAGCGCCATAGCGCCCTGTCACGGGTATGATATTAGTAAGGATTCATCATCATCATCAACCTATATTAGTCCACTGCTGGACATAGGCCTCCCCCAATGAGCGCCATAGCGCCCTGTCTTCAGCTTGACGCATCCAGCATCTGCCAGCAGTCTTTCGCAGATCGTCATCTCACCTGGCCGGAGGGCGTCCTACGCTACGTTTACCGAGTCGCGGTCTCCACTCAAGAACACGTTTACTCCAACGGTTGTCGGTTCTTCGCGAGATATGGCCGGCCCATTGCCACTTCAGCTTGCTAATTCTTTGAGCTATGTCGTTAGTAAGGATTAAAATACGACAATTACGAGAATTTACATGTTTATGTAAATTCTTCCAATAAGTGACAAATTAATAATTAATGTTTATTTTCAACAGACGCCGAACGCAAAGAAGCCCAAATAAAAGAAGAACAAGAGAAACAAGCAAAAGAAATAAAACAAGAACAAAACGAAACCGACTGCGCCAACACTACATTATACACAAAAATGCTCGAAGGAAAATGGTTCTCAATCCTACGCCACGAAGGTTCATTTCTCAATAACATCAATGAAGTGGCTAGTGATGTGCCCGTGTTCTGTGATAATGAGTACAGTTGTGAGCAAGTAGTGTTGTGCCAGGGACATAAGTGGGATGTGTCGAACAATCTGCATTTGTTGAATGATCCTAGTTTGTTCACGTTGAACAGTATGGTCACCAGTGTTCAGGTGAGTTTAGTTTATTCATAGATAGATGTAGTCTAATCTTTCGAAGAGTCCACAGGTGATCGGAATGCTGGCTTCTATTTCGTTCAACGAATCAGCATTGCCATTCAACGTAGCAATGCTGCCAGCATTTTGGGCACTCTGCCTTCTGATGGCTTAGATTTTTAGGATTTTGTTATAAGTGTAAAACTAGATGGAATTTGTCGTTTTGTTTACTGATTATTATTCGCTTATTTAGCATTTTCGAAATGCTGCATGCGGCAAGCTGAAGACAGGGCGCTATGGCGCTCATTCATTAGGGATCCCCTACGTCCAGTTGTGGACTAATATAGGTTGATGATGTTGATTTACTAGCTGTTTAATTTTTTTCTAGGTATTTGATCTACCAAAGGAATTTGTTCTTTTACTTGTTGGCTACTTATAGTCCTGCTATACGTAGCCTATATTACTCTCCATCCTTTCAACTAACTATATGCCAAATCAAGTCGTTTGGTTGATTAGTTAAGGCATGAAGAAAAGATAAACAAATTAAACCCATTTCGCATTTAAAATAATAGCTAAGATTTAATCTAACAAAAATAATCGTTGAAAATTAAAACATTACATATAATTATTATACAATTTGGTAAAAAATAAAAATTTTTTACAATTTGGTTAAATTATAATGTTTGATGAAGTTTTCTTGTTTAGAAAAGTGATTAATTCCAGGTTCCATCTAACAACGTATACGCAGATTCCAGTTTAACAATGTCTGGGCTCGAACAAGACGTCATCGACTCGGCGCTTAAGAAAGGGACGGAAGATACTGTGGAAGAGAGTAAAGAACAGGTAAAAATAGTGTTATAAACGACCTTCACTATATAGTATAAAAAGTCGTTTCCAGCTGTCTGTCTGTCCATAATGTATGCTTAGATCTTAAAAACTATGTAATCTACGGAACGGATTATGATGCGGTTTTTTTTCAATAGTGATTCAAGAGGAAGTTTTATATGTATCAAACAGCAGTGCGAAGCCGGGGCGGGTCGCTAGTACATTTATATGAGACCTTCAGATCCAAACATTCAAACGAAGAAAGCTGCTTTTTCTATCATAGCGGCGCCCCGCGGCTTCACCTGCGTGTAAATTTATGAAAAATTGCCTATTTTTTATTGCAGCTACAGAACTACATCCATTCAAATTCAAAAATTGAGCCCAATCCGTTCAGTAGTTTTAATTCATGTCAAAACTACTGAACGGATTGGACTTAAATTTTAAAATAACAAAGAGGTAACAAACAAAAATCCATCCTTACATACATCACAATATAAAATTTGTGTGATGCATTTTTATTGGTTGATTGTTTGTTAGGCGGTCCCTAGACCTACAATAACATTGTACCTCTACAATATTTTTATTGTACAATAATATTGAAAGTCGCTCTGAATCCAAACGAGCAATTTTATTGCACAATAATACGAACTTCACAATATTTTCGTGTTCAGGCCGAGAATAGTATTGATCCCGTGTGGACCAAATATTGCACAATACTTACCCTACACGATGCAATGGAAAAATATTGTGCAATATAAATTAAACTCGCTCAAACTTTCGTTCAATCAATACACAATTTTCAATATTAACCCTTAAGAAGGCTAGGAACCTCTCGTAAATCTCAGCGGCCGATCCGTGTGTATTTGTTGCTGTTTCAAGTCGAATGAAATGGTGCGCGTTTTGAGTGAGAAAGGGCGTCTAAACGAGTCGAAGTGATCGTGTCACGAAATACTTTCGTCATTAACGTCAAAATAATAGCCTTTACTCTGGATTGGATGAATTCAGAAGTTCGTTTTGACTAACGTCAAGAAATCTTGTCAGTAAATTAATGACGTAATCTTAATTTTAAACTATATCAAAAATTATGAATATGGATTTTATTCAATTACTATCAAAACCACGTGGCTTCGTCCGCGTAGAATTAGCCCCCATTTAAACCCCATTTTAAATATCAAAATCCTGAAATAAGTATTCTTTCATTCTTAAAACACTTCATACAAACTATACATAGGTATTATCTTATACCTCTTTTCAGGGTAGATCGAAAAATTATGAATTTTTGAAAATACGGTACGTGTACTTTTATTTTGTATTTGAAATAATCTAGGTTCAATAAAGTCAGACTACGCATTAAAAAGTTTCATAACAATGTTTTCATTACTTTTCACCCGCCTTAGTGCTTTTACTAGAAAAGGAAGCTTTTTCCAAATTTCAACTTTTTATGTAGCTGCAGCGGTTTCGGTTCTTATGATGATGAATCAGTCAGTCAGATGTTTTTTATATATAGATAGAATATGACGACCCGTCGAGCTCGGTCGGCTCGGCCCGTTCGGCTGCGTTCGCCCTGTTTCGCGAATTGTAATATTTCCACCAATCGTTCGATGCAATAATTGACTGGGTCTGTCAGGTGTCAATCAATGAACGCTATATTTGATTGAGCGTGTCAGCTGCATGTCGGTGAATGGCTGAGCGGACTGACGATGACGACTCGTCGTCGGTCGGCTCGGCCCGTTCGGGTGCGCTCGCCTTGTTTCGGAAATCGTATCATTTTCCACCTCCTCTGCGTCTCACCGCCCCCCTCGCGTGAGCGAGCGGTGGCAAAAACGACAATGATTTTTAAAAATTTTAATATTTTATCGTTGCTTTCGATTTATTTTGAATTATCGATTGTTTTCTCAAATATTATTGTTTATCCCTAAAGTTAAATATATTTACGATGGGTGCACCGTGACAGATTTTCGAATACAGGTGTTTATCATGCATAAAAAATCCCTTGAAAATGACTCGATTTAGTGTGAAAATATGGCAAATTAGTTTCGCTCTCATTTAATGCTAATTACGTTTTTTGAAAATCTAAAACGGTGCACCCGTAGCTTTTTGTTATCCGATTATGTATGCAAAATTTAATTCAAATCGAGCCGGTACTTTCCAAATGAAACGAAAGCAACGTTTGTATGGGGGCTCGGGTGTTCGCACCAACCTTAAACGGTCAATATTATTGCACAAATTGCAATATTGCGCAATATAATTGACCGTTTAGAGGCCGCCTTACAGAGTAAATACATGTGACTTTAATTCTTTTTAAAAGGCAGTGATTAGAAAGTTAAGAAAAAGTCTATTTAGTTTCCAAAAACATACAGTGTAAGCTATAGTTAACTCATTCCTTTATATTGTTTATAATACTGTTACCTCCTGATAATATTGTTATTTTTGTATTTTCTTTCAGGATAACGACCTAGAGAAAGAACTCCAGGCAGACTCGTTAAAACACGACTTGGCGGTCCAGAAGGCGAAGGCACAGAGTCTCACGAGTCTCGGGCTACTCAACTTTAATGCTCTCTCTACTTACGTCACATGTGACAGGTAAATATGTATAACTCATGGGCCGAATTCCACTAATTTCAAAATAAAGGTCTCAATAGTGCCATTCAATCTAGGTGATTAGAATTACATTTGTGCATTTGGTATTCTACTATCATTAGCGCTTGAAGAGACATTCATAATTAGAATGTCAAATTGGTAGTTATATAGGTAATCGTCACAGCTATGAATTACAAAAAGTTTGTGCTAGTAGAATACCAAAAAGAGTTTAACACTGACATTTTGACACAATACTATTTAAATGGTGAAGCGATTTATTTAGTGGAGTTCGGGCCCTGCCTCTACATAACAGATAAATGGATATTGCATAAATATGTTATGTAGTTTTTGCTTGAATATTTAACAAAAATTCTAGGTTTTACTTATACAAAGTGTCATGTGTAACATGCATGTGTACTAAGTCAAAATGGGGTCTTTTTGGAATCAGATGCCGCGAATGGTCGCAGTAGCAAATTTTTTTATTCTAGATTATCTACAAATCAACATCTAGCCCCAAGCTAAGCAAAGCTAGTGATATGTATACTAGAAAACTGACATACTTAATACAATACAGTAACAAATATTTGTATATACATTTATACTATTAATTAAACGCTTTTAAAAATGCTCTATTATAAATTGTTATTTCAGTCCGCCGCCGATCCAAACATCAAGGGAAGAATTAGAACAGCTGAAGAAATGTAAAATAAACGGTCTACCGGAGAAAAAAGCCAACCAATTTGTACCTAAAGAACTCAGGTATGGATCAGCAAATGATTGCGAATAATTGATATTATTGCTTTATTATTTCGTTATTATAAATATCAAAAAAATATTAAAAGGTATCACAAACTGCATGATAGATATTTAGAAAACTCCTTTGATTACAGTAGGTAATAATAACAAAAGATGTGGAGGCGTTAAAAATTAATAAAAAATATTTTTATCATTTAAAAATATTAAATATTTGATCCGTTCAGTAGTTTTTGCGTGAAAGAGTAACAAACATCCATCCACACATACAAACTTTCGCGTTTATAATATTAGTAAAGAAGGATAGGTAGGTCCTTGTGTAACGTAACCCGTTACATACTTCGTCATGATAAATTTAATTCTAATTATTTTATAATTTATTTGTTTCGATTACACTATTTAACACTTACTCGATTGTAATAATCGACTAAGTAATTTAGTCGTGTTGGCGGTACTAGTAGCCAATAGATAAACTTGTCACCATGCTGCTAACTTCGTAACTCTTAGGGTGACAAATCTCAATCGAGCTGTGCTGTGCTGTACTGCGCTGTGCTATGTTTGGTCAACTCGCGCGTCTAATATTTCAATTAGGATACAAACTAACCATGCTGTGCTGCGCTGTGTGAGGCTACGCTCTGTTTCTATTGACCAAACATAGCACAGCGCAGTACAGCGCAGCACAGCTCGATTTAGATTTGTCACCCTTACTCGTTACACTTGAATATAGTTATATATTTGTTTGTCATCAGACACGGCTGGTGGCGTATAACGGACGCGGAACAGGTGAAGGAAGTGATGGATGCTCTCCATCCTCGAGGAGTTAGGGAAAGGGAGCTGCATGCGGCCTTCGTGCAGCATCTACCCACGGTCAACAACAAGGTACTTACATCAGTTGGTCCACTGTTGGACAGTGTTCTTAGAGTTCCGTATCCAAAGGATGTACTAGACATAGATTACAGTGAGGCCATTTTAATAGGTAACATTTGAAGTTTGTCAGTTTTATCTTCATAGTAAGGTGATCAGCAGGAGTATTTTAATTAAGGCCTTCGGATTCCATATAGGAAACTTTTGACTATGATTGCTATTTTAATAGAACGTACCTATTCGAAAACTTTTGCCATTTGAATTTGGATCTTTTAGTTCCTTAGTTTGGGTATGAAATCAAACAGCGTTCTAAATATCTCACGGAAATGAAATCGAATTCGAATTTGACGTTTCCATTTCGGAAACGAATCGAATGAATTAAAATAGACACCGGAAAGACATATACATAGACTAGATATATCATTTATAAACACAATTATTTTAATTTTTTAAATAATATTATATTTAAGTACTAAATTATTCTACAATTACAACAAACAAAAACTACAAATAGTGACAATATTAAACGTTTGATACGTTGAACTGAAAATATAAAAAAATAAGTACCAAATCTACCAATGTGTGCTGCAGTATCAAATGAACAGAGAAACAATATTGGTTCCAATGTGTTTATGTTTTTAGTCATAGCAAACGGGTCTAGACTCAGCATAATACCAACTGTTGTAAACAGAAAACGTTATTCAAAGGATAAAACGGGACCCTACTCCGCTGTCCATCCATCTGTCTGTCTTTCACCAAGCTGTTTTTCATGAACCGTTGTAAAACAAATACAGATCAGAATAAAATAAATATTATAGGAGCCCTATACAACAGACATGATTTTATATGTCATTTTAATAGATAATGGTATGGAATCCTTAGTGAAACAAATAGCGACTTTATTTCATCCCTAACAGAGATTCGAATGCTGACCATACCTTTTCTCCCACAGCTTCACATAGAAAAGGGCGACGTTAACGCCACAGAACTATCAATATCCCACCTGGACCGGGTCATCTCAGCCAACGGGGGCTGGGCCAGCGCCGACCCGCCCGGGTCCTACTCGGCCGGCGCAGCCAGGAGGATCGACCTACAAATACTGGCAATGGTAAACTAACAATATCCCACCTGGACCGGGTCATCTCAGCCAACGGGGGCTGGGCCAGCGCCGACCCGCCCGGGTCCTACTCGGCTGGCGCAGCCAGGAGGATCGACCCACAAATACTGGCAATGGTAAACTAACAATATCCCACCTGGACCGGGTCATCTCAGCCAACGGGGGCTGGGCCAGCGCCGACCCGCCCGGGTCCTACTCGGCCGGCGCAGCCAGGAGGATCGACCAACAAATACTAGCAATGGTAAACTATCAACCCTCGGGTCCTACTCGGCCGGCGCAGTAATATAATTAATAATTAAATCCGTCGCGTAGGTTTAACATAAGTTACAGAAAAAATACAATAATTTGATACGACGGTATAGGTCGCGTCACGTAAAAAGAGCGCTGGAAGAAAGTGGAAGGGGTATGTTCGCGCATGGGTACACTCGCGTACGATAGTACTATGCCAATTTGCTGTGCCTATTTTTAACTAATATTTCACTCGCGGCTTGGTGTTGGTTATTAGAAAATAATATTAGATAAAATTAAAAACAAGTTCGATTCAGTTTAGAATGTTTAATCTAATTACAAAAAAATAATGTAATGTAGCAACTCCATCCATTAAGTCGTCTTGGGTGACGTGAAAACCAGATGAGGACGCGGGATTGATACTGGAGGTGGCTATTTCATCATCGTCGCTGTCGTCACTTGAGCTTTCATCATTATTTGAGTCAGAATCATCATCCCCTACACGAATAATAAATGTTTCTGTGATCATATCTACCAAATGATCGCTTTTACAGTAATCGGTCTCTACCTCTATTTCCTTTACCTTTGTGCATAATTTCCAAAAACCATTAAAATGTAAAACCATTTCGTAAACTTTTGTGCGCGATGGTATTTTGACAAGAAACGTGACGTGTGAAGCAAATGTCAACTGACGAACCAATAGCGCACCGGCAAGCATGCGGCGCATGACCCTTCCACCCCGCGCCCCACCGCCTACCTCCAAATACACCCATAAATCGCCTTCTGCGCAGCTTGACCGCCAGCGTTCTTCTTACATGACGCGAACTATAACTCGGTAACTTCTGATCAGATCAAATTCATAATGGGGGCTCACATTAGAAGCAGTTGTTAAATAAAAAGATAAAACTAATCATTAAAACTGTTCATCGACAAAAAAGCTCTTAGGTTACATAAAGAAAAAATATGATTTACACAAATACATACTAGAATAGAATAGAAAAGTTTTATTTGTACCCACACATAAAATAAAGAAAACGTATGTATTTGGATATCTTATTTTTTAATACAGTTGAAAAGGGTCAATCGTCCAAACTGCTATACAATAGTCTTCTACTGATCCCTAGTGTCTTATTTTACTAAAGATATTTATTAATTGTTCGCTCAGGTGGAAGCACTAGAAGAAAGAGTCGCCGTCGCCTCAATGCAAGTGAAAGGGTGGCGGCCCTCGCGCCTACAAATGCCCGAAGACGCGACCGGTGCCGAAATAGTGGCAAGAAGTCGCCACAAGTTGGCACAAGTTGAAGCTCACATAGAGAGGCGATATCTAAAACCGCCTTTGGTACAAAGGTACGCTAGGTAAAGTGAAATTTGATTATGTGTGGTGGGTTTATATGGTTTGGTAGAATGTTGCTTATCATGTCATTTCATTGTGTGTGGGTGTTGGAGAAGATTCATTTCGATGCAATTTTTAAGAACTTAGATATAAATATAATTGAATTATGTCATTTCATTGTGTTTTGGTGGCTGGTTTGTATTATGCCGAGTACAGACTGCTGTAACGTAACATGCAATGTAACATGAAACGAGCATTTCATAAGTGTGGACGCAGCGCGCGCACGAACCGAGCACGTACGTGTTCGCATCTTTTCCGGCATGCGCGCGGCGAGCATAGCTCAGCCTGCCGTAGCTGTGTTTTCTTCCATGGTTCGCGTGCGTTCCGCAGTACAGACACAAACCCGTCCACACTGGCGCTCCACGCACACTGCGCGCCCCTTTGTGTTCGGCGAAAAAACCGACAAATGGCGGATCGCGGCGCGCACGAGTTGAAATGCTATGTTCGTGCGCGGTTCGTGCGCGCTAGGCGTCCACACTATGGGATTTCTGTTACATTACATGATACATTGCGACAGTGTGGACGGTAAATACTTTCATTGCGTGTTACATTGCATGTTACGTTACAGCAGTCTGTACGCGGCTTTACAGAAAGTTCATTTTGACGACAAGATTTTTTGAGTTCATTTTAAAAAATTATAAGCAGAATTGGGAATTTGGTATTATGCTAACGCGGTATCCCGAGGCACACTAGCGCTGCCACTTATTATATCTTGTTATTACGTTAATCTAAATAATAAAAAAAAATTTTTAGTTTGTTATCATATCAAAGAACACAATGTCGAACTAAAAAATTTTGCTCAACCTTCATAATTAGCACGGCCAGAGAGTGGAATGAGCTTCCTGCGTCTGTTCTCCGCTAGAGTACGATCTCGGAGTCTTCAAATCAAGAGTGAATAAGTTCCTTCTGGGAAAGCGTGCTCCATCTTAGGCCACATCTTCACTTACGTGAGATAGTGGAAAAACGTTCGACCAGTTACAATAAAAAAATAAAGAAACGTTTTAATTGCTGTTTTATTTTAGGAAGAGTTATGAAGTTACTTTTGGTGGCCACCGAACCGTTTTCGTATCTCTTCCTAAACTATACAAAAAAAACTACTACAGAGGTATTATAAAAAGGTTACGATAGTTATGAGTTTGATTTTTAATTACGCCTTTGTTTTACGCAACAATAAAATAAATAAATAGCAGCACTAGTGTGCCTCAAGAATTTCTGAGAAAGAAAGTCCTTTGACAAACTGATTTTATAGTCTTAATCATCAAATTTCGATATTTTGAATGAGAAATACATCCTAAAAATTGTGAATTATTCGTGAAATATGCTAAAATAGTGGCAGCAAGTTGACATCACAAATAGAGATATCTCAATCATTCTTTGGTATAAAAAAAGGTACGCACGGCAAAGCTTGATTATGTGTTGGGGTTTTTGTATAGTTGCTATTGGTTTTCGGCTTTTCATTTAAATTGTGTGCCTTGATTGATTCTTAATGAGGATCAGTAAAGTTATAGCAAATTAAATAGAACTAGTATCCACGTTTTTTTTTATTTAAAGAATAATATATTTTTGAATTATCCAAATCGGACCATTATTTACGAAGATATTAAGTAATAAACTGAATCTGTTTCTGCCGGCGCGTGTGACATCACAACACTGGTCGCCAGTTAGCTCTTGGTAGCATATGGCACCGCGCCGCCACCGCCTACGGTGTGTGTAGGCTTTCATATGATTCAATAGAATACAACTCGCACGCCTTCGCCTCCGCTCCGCCTCCGGCTTCGACTTGTAAGCAAAGTATGTTTCAAAGTCACAATTAACCAAAGAAATCACTGCTCGCTTTATCGCTGTAAGACTAAATGATAACAGCGGCAGTGTTATGACGTCACACGCACCCTCGACGGCCACTCACTGAACTTCACTGGTAATTTTGTTGAATATGAAAATACAAAGAACTTAAAAATTGCGAAAAAATTTATGGCATCAGTCTAGTAGAATTAACTAGCAAGCCACCAAACAGAACGGAAACTCATAGTAATGTTTGTTCACAGTACAACGGAGGCTAATATCGGCGCGGCGCTTCAAGCGGACCATGCAAACTCTTCGGCCAACTCTCCGCAGAACTCTGATAGTCCTGATGGGAAACGTAAGCGTAATGTTGCAGTTACTACTTTCTCTTTATCATGTTCACGCCCGTAGCACACCTTCTTCGAAGATTATAATTCTCGGTTTAAAGTAGTTTCTATACAGGGTTCTTGGATAAATCAAGACTTACAACTTTTGGTCTACGATTTTTTCTAATTCAATGATTTTTTATCCATGCAAAAAAAATATTATAGGCAAATTTTCAGTTCTAATCTTCTTAGCTCTGTCTAGGCGTCACAGATTGAGACATGTCGGTTCGGTACATGACCTGTTTATCTTATACATATATCTAGCAAAGAAAGGGGTTGCGGTGAGGCGAACGGGATTTGATAGAAATGCCCGCAAAAACAAAAAAAAACTAGAGATGTATTACGTTTTGGCAAAAGTCTTAGAACAAACACAAGCTCTGCTTAGCTTGGGGCTAGATGATGCTGTGTGGACTGTCCGGAATTATTTATTTATTATTATTTATTTATTTATTAAAAAGTAAAAAGACTAACAGTCTTGATTCACCCAAGTCGCCTCTAGGAGGTTAATCATTAGATACCTATAACCCTGCATAAATAAAGAGAAAATTTATTTTCAAATACTTATTCAATTCTGATATTCTAAAATTCAAATAGATTTTTTTTAATGTTATAGCTGAAACAAAGGGCGTGGCGCGAGGGCTGGCGACGTGGCGCGAGGGTGTCTCGCGATGCTCCACGTCCGCTCAGCTCGCCATGTGTCTGTGTGCGCTGGAGGCGTGTGTGGCGTGGGACAAGAGTATTATGAAGGCGGTGAGTGAGTATAGCTGAAACAAAGGGCGTGGCGCGAGGGCTGGCGACGTGGCGCGAGGGTGTCTCGCGATGCTCCACGTCCGCTCAGCTCGCCATGTGTCTGTGTGCGCTGGAGGCGTGTGTGGCGTGGGACAAGAGTATTATGAAGGCGGTGAGTGAGTATAGCTGAAACAAAGGGCGTGGCGCGAGGGCTGGCGACGTGGCGCGAGGGTGTCTCGCGATGCTCCACGTCCGCTCAGCTCGCCATGTGTCTGTGTGCGCTGGAGGCGTGTGTGGCGTGGGACAAGAGTATTATGAAGGCGGTGAGTGAGTATAGCTGAAACAAAGGGCGTGGCGCGAGGGCTGGCGACGTGGCGCGAGGGTGTCTCGCGATGCTCCACGTCCGCTCAGCTCGCCATGTGTCTGTGTGCGCTGGAGGCGTGTGTGGCGTGGGACAAGAGTATTATGAAGGCGGTGAGTGAGTATAGCTGAAACAAAGGGCGTGGCGCGAGGGCTGGCGACGTGGCGCGAGGGTGTCTCGCGATGCTCCACGTCCGCTCAGCTCGCCATGTGTCTGTGTGCGCTGGAGGCGTGTGTGGCGTGGGACAAGAGTATTATGAAGGCGGTGAGTGAGTATAGCTGAAACAAAGGGCGTGGCGCGAGGGCTGGCGACGTGGCGCGAGGGTGTCTCGCGATGCTCCACGTCCGCTCAGCTCGCCATGTGTCTGTGTGCGCTGGAGGCGTGTGTGGCGTGGGACAAGAGTATTATGAAGGCGGTGAGTGAGTATAGCTGAAACAAAGGGCGTGGCGCGAGGGCTGGCGACGTGGCGCGAGGGTGTCTCGCGATGCTCCACGTCCGCTCAGCTCGCCATGTGTCTGTGTGCGCTGGAGGCGTGTGTGGCGTGGGACAAGAGTATTATGAAGGCGGCGAGTGAGTATAGCTGAAACAAAGGGCGTGGCGCGAGGGCTGGCGACGTGGCGCGAGGGTGTCTCGCGATGCTCCACGTCCGCTCAGCTCGCCATGTGTCTGTGTGCGCTGGAGGCGTGTGTGGCGTGGGACAAGAGTATTATGAAGGCGGTGAGTGAGTATAGCTGAAACAAAGGGCGTGGCGCGAGGGCTGGCGACGTGGCGCGAGGGTGTCTCGCGATGCTCCACGTCCGCTCAGCTCGCCATGTGTCTGTGTGCGCTGGAGGCGTGTGTGGCGTGGGACAAGAGTATTATGAAGGCGGTGAGTGAGTATAGCTGAAACAAAGGGCGTGGCGCGAGGGCTGGTGACGTGGCGCGAGGGTGTCTCGCGATGCTCCACGTCCGCTCAGCTCGCCATGTGTCTGTGTGCGCTGGAGGCGTGTGTGGCGTGGGACAAGAGTATTATGAAGGCGGCGAGTGAGTATAGCTGAAACAAAGGGCGTGGCGCGAGGGCTGGCGACAAAAAATGAAGAAAACGAGATAAAAATATAACATAATGGAAACGAATCTATAAATAAATAAAAAAAACCTTATAAAATACTTTTAAGGCCGTGGCCGCCATATTCTTAGATTCTCGTGGTCCAATTCTATCCAAATGTACCCCATTTATTCACAAGCTCTACTTAGCCTGGGGCTATAATACTTCTTCGGTAGCCCACCATTAGAGCCCGCGCACACAGAGAGCGGTCAGAGTTCTGCGTTCTAATGACCGTTGAACGTCCAAGAGCTCCAACGCACACAAGCGGCGTGCAAATTCTCGCGTTCTAGTTTTCTTTTGGGTCTTTGCACATGCAACATGTCACTAGAAAGTTCGTCATCCGATGAAGAATTATTGCTCTTGTGGAGCTCAGCAGCTTCTAATTAGAAAAGGAAGTATTGGGTGCACCCAATTAAAACAACGCGAGAAGATAAGATTCTTCCAGACAATATTTGGATGGAAATAATTATGTGAATTTAAGAAAGATAAGATTTATAGTCTATATTACTTAAATCGTGTAGTAAACTCCTTTCCCTAACCAATTCAATTAACTTTTCCGTTTTTTCAAACTCAGACATCGCGGCGTTCCGGCGTTCTCTGTTTTGGCGGGAAAAGAACTCTTTTAACGCGGAGTTTCGCTTTGAGCGCCGCGGTCAGACTGCCCGCTGTGTGCGTTATTGCTATAGACTCGGTGAATGTCTAGGTCTAATGAACGCCGAACGCGGAACTCTGAACTCCTGACCGCTCCCTGTGGGCGCGGGCTCTTATTATTATTATTTCACTTAATTTATTCTAAATCTCTTTATCATAATCATTCTTTTAACAAAATCCATCCAAGCCAATGTAATTTTCTAAATACAGCTACCTTTTTTCTACCCGTTTCACTAAAATTAACAAACTCTTGGCTATTGTCTGCAGAACTGCCAATTCTGCCTGAGCGGTGACAACGAAGAACAACTGCTGTTGTGTGACGGCTGCGACAAAGGATACCACACCTACTGCTTCAAGCCACGGATGGACAAAATACCAGAAGGAGATTGGTAAGTAAAAGGATCTTTTCATCCCCCCATCTAGGAAAGAGTATTTTTGCTCTTTGGTGGTTATTTGTAGTAGCTGGTTCTTTACTAAACCACTCATAAATCACAGGATGATTCGGGATATTTTAAGTGGACTGTATCTGCGGTTTTAATAGGATTACGCAAGTATTTCCAGGAAGAGAACGGCCTGCTGTCGTAGGGATGATGTGAGGACATACAGTAGACAGCAGTACATAAGGAAGTAGGTTCAGGACACATGCACTAACCTTTCGTCGTGGCGTTGGGGCGGCGGCCGTGGCTGATGCAGCGTCAGAGTCCTTACACAATACTGAGAAACACTTGCAAAGGGGAGGTTCTTCAAAATCACTCAAAGTTAGGTGTACACACGTTAGATTTAGGTTATTTCATCAATATTCAGAACAAGGGTAATTTAATTGCGCGGTGGATGTCGTTAGCGTGATCCGGCGCGCGAGCGCAACTCAAGACTGTTCATTCTCTTCATACGAAGCCATCGGCCATCGTTAGAGCAGGATGGCGCGATTTGACATGTGCATGCGGGATAGGATAGGAGAGAGGGGTGGATGAATAAGGATGGAAATACTTGCATTACCCAAAACCTGGATTCAATATCCACCATATCCCCCCCCTTGAAGGGTTCCTTCAAAAATGAAGAGAATAGCGTAGCGTAATATAATAATAATTTTAATGAGCGAATTTAATATAAAAAAGAGGAATTAAAACAAAAATAAAACAATTAAGTATAAAAGAGAGAGGTAGGATAAATATCCTTAAAATACTATAGTTATGGTTACTCTACTGTATTGGAAGCGGCGACAATTTAACTGTCGGACGCACATACGAGTTTTCACCCGCAACCACTCTCGCGCAGCGAACTTGACCGTCTTTGCCTGGGAAAACTTCAGCAACTCTACCAAGTTTCCAGGACAAAGGAGGAGCGTTTTCATTATTAAGAAGAACTATTGTTCCTACAGTGAGAGGATTACTAGCGGTATTCCATTTTTCACGCATTTGTAAACTATGGAGGTATTCATTCTTGAATCTTTTCCAGAAAGTTTGAACAATTGAGTCCAATAAGGAGTGACGCGTTAACAGATTTTCCCGTTCTTTGCTAACATCAGGAGCGGGTAAAAAGGCTAGAGGTTGCGTACAAAGAAAGTGCGATGGTGTAAGCGCGGTTGGTTCCGAGGGATCGGTACTCAGAACATACAAAGGTCGACTGTTCAGTACAGCTTCGACTTGATTAAGCACCGTAAGCATTTCTTCGTATGTAAGAATTTGTTTACCTATCACTCGGAAAAGAAGCGATTTAATGCATTTTATGTTAGCTTCCCAAATGCCGCCGAAATGGCTTCCTAGGGGCGGTGACCTCTTCCAAGTGATTTGGTGTTTAGCGAGTTCATTACAAAAGAGCGAGTAGTACTCATCTGTTTCTAGGAATTTAAATAATTCGTTCAAGTATGATTGAGAAGCGACAAAATTAGTTCCGTTGTCACTATATAAAATCTGACAACGTGCGGTTAGTGAGCTATAAACAGCGCTGAGTAGCTTAGCAAGAAGCACTAAGCCACTTAACTCCAGCCGAGCTAACGTTACAGTAGGCTTGGCTGATACGACGCGTGACTTGGAGCACCACAGCGAAATGGATGGTGAACTGACACCATTAGATACGTGCAGGTAGATCACACAGCCGTATGCCCTTTCGCTTGCGTCCGAGAATGCCATGAGCGTGATTTTTAAGTTATTTTCCTCAATTCCTACATGGCGAGGAAATCTGATTTGCGAAATAATCGGCACCTCAGATAAATATCTTTGCCATAAAGCAGCGATATCAAGGAGTAGCTTGTCATCCCAATCGATGTGCAGAAGCCACAATTCTCTAATTAGCAGTTTGGCGTAAAGAATTACAGGTCCGACGAGTCCTAAGACATCGTACAGGCGTGCGGTTACGGATAGGACTGCCCTTTTAGTGAAATCAGAAGGTGGAATCGAAGTTAAGAAACAAAACGTATCTGACGCGGGAAGCCAGCGAAGACCTAAAATCTTAAAAGCGTCATCGACATCGAATGAAATTGATTCCGATTGTCTATGCGATTCGGGTATGTGTTGTAGCAACTCAGGGGAGTAACTGGTCCACTTGACTAAATCAAACCCACCAGCCTTAAACATTTGAATCAATTCCAGCGCAGTTTTGACTGCATGGCCGACTGTAGAGGCAGAAGATGCCAGATCGTCCATGTAAACGTCCCGTTCAATAACTTCAGCAGCTATTGGCCACCTTTGCCTTTCATCTTGAGCCAGTTTGCGCAGAGTCCTAAGTGCCAGCATAGGGCTAGACCGTAGACCAAAGGTAACGCGTTCAAATTGTAAGGTTTCAAGCGGAGCGTCTGAGGAAAAGCGGTATAAAATACGTTGATAACAACGATGAGCGGGGTGTGTATAAATACACAAATACATTTGCCTTACATCGGCAAAAAAGGCGATGCGATGTATGCGAACATACAATAAAATGTTGAATATATCAGTTTGAAGATTAAAGCCTTTATATAAAATGTCATTTAGAGACAGGCCGGAGTCAGTTACGGCACTGCCGTCTAGTACAATGCGAACTTTAGTCGTAGACTTGTCGTCACGAACTACAGGGTGATGCGGCAGGTAATAACCTGGAGAAGCACATTCGTTTGGAGATACGCGCGTTAAAATGCCTTTATCGAGATAGTCAGATATTATATTATTATACTCCTCATGTAAATCGGGTGAACGCAGAAGTTTATTTTCGAGAGACAAAAACCTCTTTTTTGCGTTTATGTAAGAGTTACCAAGCCTTTGAGGATCATCCTTAAAAGGAAGCATAACTACGTAACTACCATCCTCATTACGTGTCGTAGTAGAAGTATAAATTTCTTCACATCTTTTTTCATCGGGGCTTAAAAATACCTGAGATGGTGGTTCTTCGGTGTACCAAAACTTTTCCACCAGCTTGTGAAGCGGATCAGCGGTAAATGCGCAAACAGTGTGCAACGAAGAGCGCGGTGACACAATGGGTGCATTCCCCATAATTATGTAACCTAAAGTCGTTTCTAAGGCAACTGGCATGTTGGCAGAAGTGACCTTGTTGAATAGGAGGATTTGACAGTACAAGTTCACACCTAAGAGAAGGTCTATCGGACCGGGTTCAGAAAAGTCATCATCAGCCATGGGTAGGTTACGTATGTGACTAAGTGCGCTGACATCGACACGCGAGTCAGGTAGTTGTGACGTAACATAATCCACAACCATGGGCTCGATGTGATATTCATTGCCGTCGTCGAAGCGGGAAGAAAATCTAAGTGAGGTCACTCCCAGGATTTTCTGCGAGGCGCCTCCTATACCTTGAACCTTAGCGAAACGGCTTTGCGTGCGAATGGGAAGCGACAAGCGCTTACTGCACTCGGCAGAGATGTACTCACTTTGAGAACCAGGATCAATCAGGCATCTCAAATAATGAGGGCGGTTAAATTTATCAATAAATTTTATTTTAGCGGTGGCCAATAACGCAGTTGTTATTGTGTGCGAATCGTGATCATATGATACAGTACAAACTGAAGTTGTATTCGGGTCATTAGCGGGAGCGGGCAAGCAAGAGACGACCTTATGCGCAGAGGGCGCAAAGTCGGTAGCTGACGCGCACGTAATTTCCCCGGGCGAGGACATATTTACAGACGCAGCGGAGTGAGCGCCATGAGCGGTAGCGGGCGATTTATTATCAGCGGTAATTTGCGTAACATTTTTATTTTTATTTGCGGGTGAAGTAAAGTGCAAGAGTGAATGATGCTTAGCCGAGCAGTGGGAACAAGTATTTACGGAAGTACATGCCATTGATTTGTGCTTTACACTCAAACAGTTAGTACAAAATGAGTTATCTTTTATAAATTTATATCTATCTTGAGGAGTCATTTTTTTAAAGGCAACACAACGATAAAACTGATCGTGTTTATCGCGTTGGCATAAAGTGCATTTTGTCGCATCACTTGTGTCACTAGTGGTCTGGTCAGTGCCCACAAAAGATTTTGTTTGAGCGCTAGGCTTCGCACTAGGCGTAGGTATGTGAGCGCGCGACTTCTGCTGCGCTTGCGTTTTCGACGAAGGAACAGCTGACCGCGATAGTGCTTTGCTTTGTTCTTTGACAAACTCAATTAGATTTGAATAGGTTGGCATTTTAATTTTACGATAGGTAAGCTCAAATAATTTAACAGTCTCAGAGTCCAGTTTCTGGAGAGCGAGGTGCAGCAGAATAAATTCTGATAGGTCACCAAGGCTCAATTGTCTAAGAGCTTCTACAGACGTGTCAAAACTATCCAAGAATAACTCCAAACCTGAAGCGCTGGTAGCGGTAAGCGATTTAAAAGATAACAGCTGATTGAGGTATTGACTAGCAAGTAGTCTGGGGTCATCGTACTTTTGGATTAGAGCCTCCCATATAATAGGATAATTTTCAGCGGTCGGAGGCAAACGAGCACAGACGGATGCTGCGGAACCAGTTAATTTACCAATCAGATAATACACCCTATCACTATCTGAAAGGGAAGTATTTTCGTGAACAGTACACTTGAACTGTTGGTAAAATAGTGGCCATGTTCGTACATCACCGTCAAAGCTTCGCAATTCTATCGGCGGAAGTTTCGGCCTAGGCCGTTCACAGTGCGGGGAAGATTCAGTTTTAGCGGGTGGTGAATGAGTCACAATGACTTGTTTGATAAGGCAATACATTATGTCAAAGTTAGTCCATTCTTGGTACCTAACAGTGTGCTTAGGATTTAATTTAAGCGAAATGGCGTTATAAGAATCTAATATTTTCTCAAAATCTTTATGTAATTGATCGATATTGAACGCACTGTGTTGCAACGACTGTAACTTTGAAGAATCGCTTTGTGCTTTCTTAGCTAGGTCATAAATGCCTTGCATGCGAGCAAACAAAAGTTCGCGCTTGGCTTCCAGCATAGCAAGTTGACCTTTGTCCTCATCGTAACTTTCGTCAATATCAGAACCTTCCTTTTTATCTCTTCTACTCATAATAGAAGCGTTTTACATAAAATAAAACGCATATTAATTTACTTACCTTGGTAAACGTTTATATAACTGAGATAGGCCTAACATTTCCCGCCATATAAATAAGTATTGGCTTTGACTTTCTGTAAAAAAGTACTAGCCAATCAGTAACCTCGTCCAAAGAGGAGTTGGCCAATCCGGTGTCTTCCCGCCACCGGCCGCTACGTCAGATGTACGCTTATAGCGCCGACATCTTTTTTCTTCATTGCGTCGAATATCACCAGGCAGAATTTAAAATGTAAACGTTTACCAAGGTAAGTAAATTAATATGCGTTTTATTTTATGTAAAACGCTTCTATTAATTTGACTGTACCTTGGTAAACGTTTATATAACTGAGACGTGTTTGTTATCGCCTGGTGGTGGTGAAGACACTCAACGCCAATGTGAACTTACTATTTTTAAATAATCTTATAATCGTAAGCCACCTCGCTTTGAATGCAAATTAGTCATTGTGACATTCAAAACTGCAATACGTATGGTCCAAAACACAATTAAAATAGCCTTATATAAACAGATGGCTTAAATAATTAAAAGACATTTATGTCTTGTTTCGACTGATTCTGAAATCAATATCATAGAGATACCATTTTTAAACAAATTTATCGCACTCTATCATGATGATGATAGAATGTGCCATCGATCCTAGTATAATAAATAAATAATTCTGAACAAAACCCCACACAGTATCATACAATAGGGCTGCCCAGCTCAGCATGAATATGTTCTGAGTGATTGGGTACTGATGACTGATAAACTTATAACAATAAATTGCTAAATATGTACGTATTGTATCAGTATACCTAACTGTATAATAATACTTCAGCAGCTTAACTTGTTTTAGAAACAGTTTTTGCAACTTTTGCAATGTGTACGACCTTCGGTGACAATAAATCATTGCACAACTGAAAACTAAAATATCTGCTCCAAAATGCGAGTAGGTAGTTACTAGGTATTTAACTCATTAATTTTCTGGACATAGTACTCGTTTTAACCAATTGAAAACATGTGGGAAAACAGTTATTACATTAACATTTCAATTTATTGCAGTGCGCTGTAATACCTGAGTAGGTACTTTATGAACCTTTATAACTATAGTGAAGCTTTGTATGTTCATCTAAAATGTCCAGTTATGGGAAGTTCTTATAAAACATTTGAATAACTGGTTTTTCCTCCCCACAATGTTTGGACTAGATTACAAGTTTTGCAATAATACTTGTGTACATTTCCACTGTTGAAGCGTAAGAAATATTAGATCCGATACACATAGCTAAAAATACAGGTATATCTATTTATTTTTCCCTTATAGGTACTTGTTTTGCTCTTAAAATACGCACTGGGTATAACATTAGAAAATGTTATTCGAATATCATAGCGAATAGATTTACAAATTCTCACCCGAGAGCATATAGGTACTTAATATAGAGAGGTCTATTGAGACATCAATAAAATTAAGACCAATAATGGTAACTAGCAAACCCTAGATTACTAAGCAGCTTGTGACAGTGAAACCAAGTTTACTTCGAGAACCAACGATATTTGTTACACTGTAGGTATTATACTTGTGCATGAATACCTCACCCATTGTCAATGTACCTCGAAAACACGCTCTTCATTTGAGATGCAGTAGTGTCTGTTGTACTACAATGTTTATAAAAAAAATAAACAAGAACCATTTTCCGCTTAACTAGTAGTTATGTTGAAACATCTCACGACAAATTACTAAAAATCTGACGTCATCGCTTAAGAAGCGATAATATAGATGCACTTTTATTCTTATTAAGTGTCACAGAGTGCTAGAGTTTAGAAGCTGACAATGAACGCTTACTTGTAAAGAATAGTGTAACACTATATAAAATATAAACAGTTCTTTACGTCAAGGACAATGGCTGTCCTTTACTGACGATCAAAAAGAAGACATAGACGACTTTCCAAGGTTTTTATTACTATAGTGCGCAAACCCTCAATTGCTCACGGTCATTTCTAAGAATGATGATGATGATGATGACAGTTTCATATATTAATTCTAAAAATGTACTAGTATTTGCGATGTCTAATACAGTTGAGAATACATTCAACAATTTATCATACAAAGCAGTTAAAAGAAATGCCACTTATGATAAAAAGTATGATGAGGGTAGTTGTAAATAAACGCGTGAACGTTCATTACAGTACACACCTTTATACAGATAACCAAGAAATGCCACCGGTTATAAAAAGTATGAAGAGGGTAGTTGTAAATAAACACGGGAATGTTTCTTATCGTTCACACCCTTATCGTTCCCACAATCATAAATCCGGACATGGGTTGAGTACAATTCAGAGCCTATACAGGTAGGTATATTAAGTTAGTGCCGCAACGCCAGTACTTTCACCAAATCTCCTTCTTTTTGTCTGACAAGTAAAGTCTTTTAGACAATGTACTCTTAAAACGGTCAGGCCAGTGAGTGAGCTAGACCCATACATTTGCGTGGACATATCCACTGATAGACAGTATCTTGATACTGAAGGCAACTTTGTGCAAGATATTGTGTTTTTGGTAGACGCTACCTTATTTATACTAACAACTATCTCACGCACGCAACATTCAAATTCGTGATGGAATGAGGGATTTCGTATCCCTATTCTAATAATGGGCACCAAATTTTTAATGCGGGTGGGCAGCATTTATCTTATAATTCATTTCCATAATTATTCGTGGTACCCACCCTACAATTGTTAATCATTTTAAAGAACTTGTCTCGTCAATGAGAAGTTTTGTAGGTAGACTGAATAACTTATATGTGTGTTAACCTTAGAGTCTTTCCTGCGATCTCATGAATCCAAAGGGTTCTTATATCTACTACCGTTCACATATCATACAGTGTGAAAAATAGTAACTCTGGGTTAGACTATGTAGAAGGTAATTCAGCTCGAGGGCTTCGGCTTGCCCTTAATTCACAATGACACCTCAACTAGCTGCTATACGCAATTTATAATTTGCCTATAAAAATATCAGCCAATCGATAAATTTATCAACCCATCACGCTTATCAGCCCGAGTTTCTTACGATATTCTTATATGACTTTTGTCACAAGTACGGTTTATCAGATTTTATTATTCCTCTAAACAGCTCCTTCTGAATGATAATGTCTAACAAGAACATAAACTCCTTCTATATAGGTATCTAACCTCCCAAATCTTTTGTTGATAGGTATGCAATACACGAATCATATACATACATAGATATTGGTAAGACATTTGTCAATAGGTACGCGATACCCTGCACTTTTTATTTTGATGCTTCTATTTAATAATAGTTAACCTTCCTGGAAGTTCTAGTCAATAGGTACGCGATACCCTGGACTTTTTTTTTTTTTTTTTTTTTTTTTTTCATCACTGTTGGAGGTGCACCACGATGCTTTTATAGTTAGCCTTCCTGGAAGTTGTTGTGAGTAGGTACGCGATACCCTGGAATTCATCGCTGGTGGAGGTACACCACCACGATGAATTCCTTTATCCAAACAAGCAACCCTTTCTGAAGCTTATGTAAACACATATTTATGTTGAATAAGACTCTTCATTCGAGAATAATGCTCATCACGTCCAAGACAATTTAAAGCTGAAAAATATTCGGTTCGCCCGAATTTTATATGTCATCGCAGCCGTGCGAGGGAGCGTAATAAACCCTGCGAGGGTTTTATTACATACTTGCAAGGAGATGACAATGCGCCAGCCATTGTAGCCCTGCGAGGGCGTTAAAACAACACTGCGAGGGTTTTTATTTCTTGTCCAAGATAATCTAAAGCTGAAAAATATTCGGTGCGCCCGAATTTTATTTATGTCATCGCAGCCCTGTGAGGGTGCGTTATGAACCCTGCGAGGGTTTTATTATATATTTACTTGCAAGGAGATGACAATGCGCCAGCCATTGTAGCCCTGCGAGGGCGTTTAAACAACCCTGCGAGGGTTTTTATTCCTTGTCCAAGATAATCTAAAATTGAAAAATATTCGGTGCGCCCGAATTTTATTTATGTCATCGCAGCCCTGGGAGGGTGCGTTATGAACCCTGCGAGGGTTTTATTATATATTTGCAAGATGACAATGCGCCAGCCGTTGTAGTCCTGCGAGGGCGTTAAAACAACCCTGCGAGGGTTTTATTCCTTGTCCAAGATAATCTAAAACTGAAAAATATTCGGTGCACCCGAATTTTATTTATGTCATCGCAGCCCTGCGAGGGTGCGTTATGAACCCTGCGAGGGTTTTATTATATACTTACAAGGAGATGACAGTGCGCCAGCCATTGTAGCCCTGCGAGGGCGTTAAAACAACCCTGCGGGGGTTTTTATTCTTACAAGAATGCACGAGGTGTTTTGCTTAAAAATCAAGGTATTTAGCTCATATTGAAGAATAGGAACATAGAACATATCAGTATTTATCCTTGAAATGTATCTTGTCAATCGTGGACTTAAGAAACATGTTTATATTTGCATTTTCTACACTTCTGTTTCAATAGGCAATAAAATATGTATCTACCCGCTCCTGAAAAAAAAAGTTACTTTCTTGCCAACCTAGATTAACACTCAGTGCCCTTGCAAAACCAACTGCTCTGTGCAATGGTTAGGCAGTGAATAGGTTAGACAACCTAGTAGATTAATCCACCCGACGACATTGCGTGTAGGCCACGTGTTATTTGCACAAGTGTGCAGATACACTCAACATATCATATTTTGTATATTCCCGTATAAATTACGGGCAGGTGACAACCAAACGTATCGTACATCGTACGAGTTGCCCACGTGGCTGCGTGGCCCAGAATAACCAAAACAACGATATTTTAAAGTACTCACGATGTTATTTCCATTACCATCCAATATTGACCTCCTTCTCCAGTTGTCTTTCAAGTCTCGTTTTCACGACATCGGTCAGAATTTTGCATATTATATCGTGTTTACATCCTTGCTAGAAAAATAAGTATTTTAGCACATAGCAACATATAACCTCAAAATAAATTCGAACGAATCGAACGGAAAAACCGTTAATATCTTACTTAGGAGTAATAGAAGCAATATTATGTCACTGGCACATGGGATGCCAGGTAGTTGTAAAAAGCTTCGGCTTTTGTCATTAAAACAAATATAACCACGTGCTTTCGAGCACAAATAATAAGAAAAATGTCACGGTCTTAGTGCAAGGTAGTAAAAAGGCGTATACTTTCTTACTAACCATGCGACATGTGTGCGACTCGTGAGTCTCCAACAAAATATAAATAGAATGGACTCATTAGTCCAAAAACAAATTACGAAACTTATTTCGCAAATTACCATTTTATTGAAAAAATGTGGGTATGTAGTGGTGTAGACAAAGAAAAATGTACTTACGCAGTAATGCAATTTTACACCAAACCTTTAGAATACTATGTGCACTTTGCAATAATCCTTGTATGCACTTTGAAATATTTTCTGGAATATTTCTTTAAAAGCGTGCTGCGTATTTGGTAGCACGTCTGTACTCGGCGGGAAACTAAACGCCAATGAAGAAAAAAAGATGTCGGCGCTATAAGCGTACATCTGACGTAGCGGCCGGTGGCGGGAAGACACCGGATTGGCCAACTCCTCTTTGGACGAGGTTACTGATTGGCTAGTACTTTTTTACAGAAAGTCAAAGCCAATACTTATTTATATGGCGGGAAATGTTAGGCCTATCTCAGTTATATAAACGTTTACCAAGGTACAGTCAAATTAATGAATAATTAACAGAATAGACGCAGAAATAAAAACCTCCAATAACAAGTTAAACGAGTAAGGAAATGCAACAATAACAAAAATTCTTAATGCATACAGAACACAGAATAGGCGGGAGAAAAATAGTTACTATTAAGCGTGTTACAAAGCAGTTAGCGGTGCGGTCAGAGATTATTAAATAGTACGCTTGAGTTCTACGTTTGCGATACAATTCTCTGTATGAGGGTAGGAGCGAGCCGGGCGGGGCCGACCTAGCAGCGATGAACAGACAAAATAATTATTGTCGTTCGGAATTATTGCGGGTAGTTATTTAGTGAACGTATGCCGAGTTTAGACCTTTCTAGAAGAGTTCAATAAGTAGGTATTACCTATGTTACGAATTGCGATGCGTGAAATGAAATAACAGGTAGCAATAACTTGCAGATTACTAGGATTCCTAGACTGATTTAGCGAAGCGGGTGCGAATTAAATATAAAATCTATAAGTTGGCCTAGCGAGAATGATTGCGGTTGAGAATAAAATACCTAGGACAACTCAGATAACTATAATCAGTTAGGAATAGCGTAAAAGTTATCTACCTAGCGGGAGAGTGTGACAATGAGTGTAACTATGTGGATTTTGAAATATTTGTTCTAACGGACCGAGGTAGGCTCGCGTCCGGGCGGGATTTAATACATTGAACAATAAAGAGACGGATAGATTTAAAGATTAACGAATCTAAAACATCCGTGCTCGTAGGACCAAAATTTATGGTGGTTATTTGTAGTAGCTGGTTCTTTACTAAACCACTCATAAATCACAGGATGATTCGGGATATTTTAAGTGGACTGTATCTGCGGTTTTAATAGGATTACGCAAGTATTTCCAGGAAGAGAACGGCCTGCTGTCGTAGGGATGATGTGAGGACATACAGTAGACAGCAGTACATAAGGAAGTAGGTTCAGGACACATGCACTAACCTTTCGTCGTGGCGTTGGGGCGGCGGCCGTGGCTGATGCAGCGTCAGAGTCCTTACACAATACTGAGAAACACTTGCAAAGGGGAGGTTCTTCAAAATCACTCAAAGTTAGGTGTACACACGTTAGATTTAGGTTATTTCATCAATATTCAGAACAAGGGTAATTTAATTGCGCGGTGGATGTCGTTAGCGTGATCCGGCGCGCGAGCGCAACTCAAGACTGTTCATTCTCTTCATACGAAGCCATCGGCCATCGTTAGAGCAGGATGGCGCGATTTGACATGTGCATGCGGGATAGGATAGGAGAGAGGGGTGGATGAATAAGGATGGAAATACTTGCATTACCCAAAACCTGGATTCAATATCCACCACTCTTTGATATCTGAGTGTAAAAACTGTTTTTATCTTCTAGAAGAATAAGAATCATTTATTTGCGTAAAACATGAGTATTAACATGGTGTGAGCATGCAATGGGGGCTAACGCGTGTGAATTTGCCACTAGGGCGCTAGTGTAGCGTGAGGTCCAAATAAAATTAATTTTCATGTGTTTGAGTGGGATTCGTGACATAAATTATAGTTTGTTTAATTTACCTGTTGAAAAGTGATATCTTTTGTGAAATTATCGCAAATATGGATTATTTGGCGATGAATATAAACGCTTTGAAAGTTAAATTAAGAAAAAAAGCGAAAAAATAGGCAGCTGCACTCAAAACACTGAACTGAACAACATTGCGGCGTAGCTACTCGATATGATGATAGTTATTAATAATGAATAAATGAGATATTATTTAGTATTAAAGAGATTCAAAAGTTTTTTTAGGCACCGATCATAAAGAGTAGCCTTTTGAGCATACATCCGGACCTTAGTCTACAGTGGCGCCAACTGGTGAGCAAGAAAACAGTAGCCCCCATTATCACAACATAGTATAAAACAAAGTCGCTTCTTCTGTCCCTATTTCCTTTTGACTGCTTAAATCTTTAAAACTACGCAACGGATTTTGATGTGGTTTTTTAAATAGATATAGTGATTCAAGAGGAAGGTTTATACGTATAATAAAACCGTGCGAAGCCGGGGCGGGTCGCTAGTGTTATTATAAATAGGTTATGTTCTACATGTTTTGCCACTGCTGGCGTGCAAATAGGAGAGAGCACTCTGCGGATTTGTCACTAATGTGATGTCTTTAGATAAAGTAAACTGAATTTAGAATATCGTGTGCACTAAGTTTGTGAATTGAAAACATTATTAAACCTATTAACTTTACCTCCATGGTACGAAATGTATCATACAACCTTTTTTAATTTGTTAAAAACTCAGACTCTGAACCTTCTTGGTGTATTTTTTTATAATTTTCTTTGCGCGCGCCGCTTTCTTTTTTTGTATTTACTCATTTACTCATTGAGGTTGTGGGATGAAAATTAATAGTTACGTGTTGCACTCTTGTACAAAGATTTTTATCTTGTGCTCTTTTGATTGAATTTTAGAATCCTTCGCTTGCTCGGACATCGAAATTGAGCACGCGGTTATAAAGCAAATTTGCACTTTGCTTAAAGGGGTATTACACTACACGGTATTCAGGGACCCTAACCCTAACTAAGAGTGGTGTAATAAGATTTAGGGTCCCTAAGGGACGGACCCGGACCCGGACGATATTCAGGGTCCTGAATTACGTGTAGTGTAATACCGCTTTTAGCTAGGGTCTAGTAGATGATGCTGTGTGGATTGTCCAGCATAATATTTCTAGTATCAAAGTATATAAGAATGTTTTACCCAGGTACTGTTGGGAATGCGTCAACAAAGCCAGGGGCGAGCGCGTGTGCATAGTTTGCGGGGGCGCGTGCGGCGGACGGACCATCCCTTGCGCGCTCTGCGTGAGAGCGTACCACCAGGACTGTCACTACCCACCCCTCACTAAGGTACTTATGTTAGTGCACTGTGGGACAGAACAAAGCGAGGGGCGAGCGCGTGTACATCGTGTGCGGCGGACGGACCATCCCTTGCGCGCTCTGCGTGAGAGCGTACCACCAGGACTGTCACTACCCACCCCTCACTAAGGTACTTATGTCAGTGCACTGTGGGACAGAACAAAGCCGGGGGCGAGCGCGTGTGCATCGTGTGCGGCGGACGGACCATCCCTTGCGCGCTCTGCGTGAGAGCGTACCACCAGGACTGTCACTACCCACCCCTCACTAAGATACCTATGTTAGTGCACTGTGGGACAGAACAAAGCCAGGGGCGAGCGCGTGTGCATAGCTTTGTTTACAAAATTATGTCTTTGATTCTAAATCAGAGTATCATCATCAGTCTATATTAGTCCACTGCTGGACATAGGCCTCCCCTAACTCGCGTCATAGCGCCCTGTCTTCAGTTTGCCGCATCCAGCATCTGCCAGCAGTCTTTCACAGATCGTCATCCCACCTGGCCGGAGGGCGTCCTACATTATGTTTACGTTACGAAGAGATCATGTCTGTTGAAAATTTAATATTTTGGTAACAATACACAAGTCATTAGTCGAGACCCTAGGTCCATGGGGTACCGAGGCTCTCCGGGTTTTTAATAAAATATCTGAGCGTCTGGTCGATGCGACGCGTGACCCTCTAGCTGGTGAGTATCTGGCTCAGCGCATCAGCATTTCCATACAGCGTGGTAATGCAGCCAGTGTCTTGAGGACGCACAGACTGGTATTGACATGAATCAATTGAGCTACCTTTAGACTATTTGCAACCGCCTGCAGCTAGCTCAATGGTTTCCATTGTATATACTAGTTTTAATTTTTTCTATTCCTTGATTTTAATAGTCATTAACAACGATTATTCTTGTTTCAGAATCCTCGCGGCAAATGGTACTGTAACCAGTGCATAGCGCGCGCGCCGCCCAAGAAGCCGAGAAACACCAAGAAGCGAGATACAAAGCATAAGGATGGCGTGGATCTAGACAACTCCATGGTGCCTAGGTGAGGATATTATCTAGATATAGCCTACTACTTAAGGGGCCGGCGGATGGATGAACTCCCGATACAAACGGAATACCAAAATGATTTGTAAGTCGAGCATATTTCCACAAAATTTTGGTGTTTTTGTATTTGAATTGTGTTTATTAGTTTATTTTAGTTCTATGCTCCTAAGTAGTTTTAAAAAAAAACTACTTATGAGCATAAAACTACTAAACTACTTAAAAAAATATTTTAATTGAATGTTTTTGACACAAAACTACTTAGCGAGCATAGGAAAACACAATTCAAATACAAAAAAATAACAATTTTTTTTGAAAAAAAGCAAAACACAATACAAATCATTTTGGTATTCCGTTTGTTCATCCATCCGCCGGCCCATTAAATTTATTTAAGTAGCTTAGTATTTTTAAGCTCCTAAGTATGTTACAAAAAACACCAAAAAGCTTTAAAAGCGTTAACCGAAACGGCAATCGGGACGATTGTCGCATGACGGTCGTGAATCGACATCCCTCATGCTGACATCCTCGTTAATCAAGTCAAGATATTTACTAAGTTTATCTTTCTCAGCTTTAACGAGGTTAACATCATGTGGTATGGTGACATCAGCAAGCACCGCCTATCTTTCTAACCTATCAATACAATATCAGGCTTATTCGCAAGAATAGTCCTGTCTGAGTGATAGAGCAGTCCCAATACGGTCCCGACGCAAATTGATCGTCCCATCTTTCATGATATACTTTCGGTAATTGTTTGTCTTAATACCTCATCCATAATTGCACAGTCAAAGCCTTCGGTTCCCCCAAAGAGGTCACCGAAACTTAGCCAGTTTACTGAGCTCTAAGGAGATCTACATCATTATTATTAAATTATTGCGAAATACGTGTGTACACTTAACACCTATGTTAAGTAATATTTATGGAATCAGTGTATTCTGCCAGAATGTGGCGTGCAATGTCATGTTACAAAATTCAAAGTTATATCTTTCTGTTTGTATTATTATTGATTGTACTCTGTTCTGTGTGCCAATTAAATAAATATAATCCAATATGGCTACAGCCCGGCTCCGTCCCACGCGTCCACCTCCACGACTGCAGAGGACTGTTCCTCCAGCATCCTGCACACTCCGGAGAAGCCGGAGATACCTGACAAGATGGACGACAGCGGACAGGACGCCGAGAACAACGGGATCAACCATCATCCAGGTATAACATAATAAATAATCTAGCCTCAAGCTAAGCAGAGCTTGTGTTATGGTTACTAGATGACTGATGTACTTGTCTTAATACAATACAGATATTTTTTTATTCATAGAATATATTAATATATGATATAAATGAATATATTATTAAAAAAAACAGACGTATAATATGTAATCAAGTATTCATATTTATACAGGGCTGTCGCTTCCTACTGTCTGTCCCGTATGTATCTTTAAAACAAAGCAACAGATTTTGATCCTTTTTGAAATGTAGTGATTCAAGACGAAAGTTTACCCATGCGAAGCCGGGGCTGGCCGCTAGTTATTCATACAATTTATTTGTTATAGTGTCCGCCCCCGACTTTACCGACGAGGGACCTCCAGAGAAGCGCCGCGCGCTGCAATACGTGGGTAATGGCGCGTTGCACGATGACAACGAACAAAGCATTGATGGTAAGATCAGAATATAATAGAATATTATACTTATGCCTGGAAGAAATCGCTAATAGAATAGCGATAAGGGCGACCATTGTATAACATATTATTTGTTTTTTTGTGTCCTGTGTTAAATATTTTGTGCAATAAAGAATTTTTGTATCGCGGCCTTATCGCCATCAGATATAGACCGAAATGTCGTTGCGGGTTCGATTCCCGCCTCGGTACTATTTTTTGTAAGATCTGCAGATTTGTTTAAAACAACAAAAGATTGAAGCGAAGAGAAAATCATTTTACACCTTATTTCTAATTTGACTTGTCTAAGTAGTTATTTGGTAAGCCTAAAGAAATAAAGTTAATTATTTCTAAAAAAAAATAATGATTTTGTGTAAATAAAATAATAAACTTTATTATACTCAACCAGAGAAATCTAAATAATATAAATAATTTTATTTCCAGGCGACGATCGAGACAATGAAAATGTCCCTCTAATGGCGCGCGCCAAGAAAGAAAAGACTTCTGCCAAGAAACTGGCCAAGGAATTGCAGTTTTGCAAGTAAGTCACGAGGACATGTTAATAGTTAAGTGTTATTTTAATTTATTTTTAAGTATTCTGTTTGTACAACTATTTGTTCTCCGAATAAACTAAAATAAAATACAATAAAATTGTTATTTACTTGTATCTGCCCGCGGCTACGCACGCTTTGTTTCTATGGAAACGTTTCAAGGCTATTTCTTTGTCATTGGTACTGATTTATGGTATCAAAGGTAGCCTATGTGTTATTCTAGGGCTAGAACTACGTCTATTCAAAATTTTAGCCCGAACTTTTCATCCCGTAAATCAGTTTCCACGGTATAGAAATAGCCTTGAAACTTTTCCATAGAAATAAAGCGTGCGAAGCCGCGGACAGATGCTAGTGTAGGTATACATATATATATAATAGCATCAGCTATACAGTTGAATCGTTTGAGCTACCTAAGCAGAGGTCGTCAACCTTTTGAGAGTGAAGAGCCAAAATTACAATTATGTATATTATCACTACATAGTATAAAACACGCTTCTCTGTCACTATGTCCCTATATCCCTTTGTCCCTTTGAATGCTTAAATCTTTAAAACTACGCAACGCATTATGATGCGGTTTTTTTAATAGATAGAGTTATTCAAGAGGATATTAAGTATAATAAAACCGTGCGAAGCCGGGGCGGGTCGCTAGTAATATAATATTTCCCAGTTTTTAAAGAGCCACAATATGGCTTGCGAGCTGTAGGTTGCCGACCTCTGGTCTAAAGTTTATAATAATTGTTTTTATTTATTAAGCGAGCTACATACGACTCTGATGTAAAGTTAATAATAATTGTTTTTATTTATTAATTTCCCAGAACCTTGCTTAACGACATGGAAATGCACGAGCACGCGTGGCCGTTCCTCCTGCCGGTGAACACTAAACTGTTCCCGCAGTACAAGAAAGTTATCAAGTGCGCCATGGACCTCTCCACTATCAAGAAGAAACTCAATGATAACACGTAAGCTACGCCTTTTTTATATATAATAAAAATATATCTATATATCTAGTAAGTATATTAGTCATCTAATACCCATTACACAAGTTCTGCTTAGCTTGGCGACAATATTTAGTAATAAAAATGTCTTATTTTTCATTCACCCCTGTGAAAATTAGTAAAAAGTAGCTTATGTTTTATTCCAAGTTTAGAACAAACTTCAAGTCAATCCGTTCAATAGTTTTCGCCTCAAGTTGACAAAAATCCATCCAAACATTCACGTTCTTAATATTATCATGAAAATTCAATTATCTAGTACCCATAACATAAGCTCTGCTTAGCTTTGGGCTAGATGATGCTGTGTGGATTGTCCAGCATCACTTCTTAGGGCTTGATGTTGTGTTGATTGTACCGCATTATTTATTTATATTTTTTAATCATTTATTTGTAAAGGGTTTGTTCAGTGATTTGATATAATTTGTTCCAGATACAAAAGTAAAGAAGAGTTTGCATCTGACGTGCGACTTATATTCAGCAACTGTGAAGTTTTCAACGAAGATTATAGCCCAGTGGGCCGAGCGGGCCATAAGATGCGGCAGTTCTTCGAGACGCGATGGGCCACTGTGTAATATCAACAGTAATGTGTTATAAAGTGTTAAAATGCAAAGGCACGGGTCATAAGATGCGGCAGTTCTTCGAGACGCGATGGGCCTCCGTGTAATATCAACAGTACTGTGTTATAAAGTGTTAAATGCAAAGGCACGGGTCATAAGATGCGGCAGTTCTTCGAGACGCGATGGGCCACTGTGTAATATCAACAGTAATGTGTTATAAAGTGTTAAAATGCAAAGGCACAGGTCATAAGATGCGGCAGTTCTTCGAGACGCGATGGGCCTCCGTGTAATATCAACAGTACTGTGTTATAAAGTGTTAAATGCAAAGGCACGGGTCATAAGATGCGGCAGTTCTTCGAGACGCGATGGGCCACTGTGTAATATCAACAGTACCGTGTTATAAAGTGTTAAAATGTAAATGTTCTGGCTATCATCGATAGACCGAATTCATCGTTACATGTTATATATCTATCAATCATAGGTATAATATATAAAACTGTCGAATTGCAGTTTAAAATCTAAATGCAAAGATGCTATGATAGGTGCATATAGGTTGTATAATAATATGTGAAAATATACCTTCTATTAAGGTCAGTATAACTTGATAGGGACAAATTTCTGTGCTTTTAATAGCAAGTACTTGGGGGTTAGTCTGTATATGAGCAATCTAAAGTGTATGATTCCAATAAATAAGTGTCGCTATGGGTTAGTAAGTGAAAAAGCCCTTAATTTACACCCAATAAGTGTATTGATGCCTTTAGGTATACTATATACACGAAAATAAGTGTTAAAATACAAGGAATAAGTGTCTAATTGCAAATATCCTGCGTTTTTATTAAATCAAAGCAAATAAGTGTAAAAATGTGTCTGTTTGACATGTGTCTGTCTAAATTGAAAATTTACATGATAATGTGTCAAATATCGCCAATACAAAGTCTATCTTAATGTTTTGTAAATACGTTTCAAAAAGGTAGGTATAGGCAGGTAGGTATCATATTCATTACAAAATGGGTTATGTAGAAAATGCATATAATGATCATATGAATGTGTATACGAAGAAACAACTTGTGTGTTGTCTTCTGAAATAAATCTTACAAAAATGAGAATAAAAGTCAAAATGCAAAATAAAGCAAATTAACTATTCTAGTCGTTTCTAGAAACGAATCTATCATAACTATATATAACCTATAATTACTAATATACTTACCTAAGTATTTCATTTATGGGAAAAAAATAACAGTATTTTGTTACATTTGTTACAAATTGAAATTTCTTACATTGCGTCAAAATATGACACTTAGGGATGGGACACGTAAATATATTGATATCGATGATTGCATGATGACATCGAAATGAAAGTTTATCATTCATAGTTTCATAACTTTTTTGACCATGACATTCATTCCATTTGTCAAATAATTTGACGATAACATTCCATCATGGACTTTAGGACCTTCGAAATAGGTTTCACATGAATATGACATCTAGAATCTCATCAGTTTGTAAAAACTAGGTGATTATAAGAAGTGTGGACAACGCACATTTTAACGTTGTTTTATTTAATATGTAGCTGACTGTACATAATAGTATTAAGGATAAAAGTATTAGATGAGATCTATTTAAGCATAGAAAGATTTCGGTATTGTTATATTATTTTTTTAAATAATTTGCGCGTAGCAACGAAACAGTATTTTAACCTTTTTAATTTTGGTAAATTGGAATACTCGATCATTTGGTGGCCAGTTTTTAAAAGTAGATCGGAAATTGTATGCTCTGTATTTTTAAGTGTAAAAAAAGATATCTACTTAAAAATTTTGGCATAAGGTTTTTAGAGTCAAGTGTAGAGTAGGGCCTAAATCGTCGGAATAGTAGGTATTAGTTTTAAAAGAATTTCTCGAAATTACATGTAATTTTTCTGTCGGTTCGACATTTTAATGTTTAATAATAGAAATGTCTAATCAAAATAAATAAATAAATGTAAATCTATAGTCTTGTGTCGATAGATGATTTTAACTGCTTTTTAATATGTTTTAGGGATACTAACTCGCAGGGAGTTGTAATAGTTATATTGACAATAAATAAATGTCAAGTTTCCTTCAAGAATAATGTCGACAGCGTAGTTTTTTAGCAATTTACGTTTTGCAATTAAGTTATTTTTGTAATACCCAAGTCTTTGACTAGATTTGTTTTAAAATTTTGTGATTTGTGTTTTTTAGGTATTTTTAAATGTGTTCTTCTCGATTAATAAGTAGTGATGTAAAAATAATTAAAATAATGTCAGTCAAGTAAAACTTATAATAGGCTCCATTTCTATTTATTTTATAACTGTTTATTTATTACACTGTTTGTGGTAGTTTCTCTTGTATTTGCGGAAAACTGCCTTGTACTTATTTCGCATTGTATTTCTGATTTTATTACAATAGTTTTATTTTTTCTTGGATAGTTTTAACACACAGTTTGACATGTTCTACGTAGAGATCTTACCACATGATCCTTTGATTAATTCATTTAAAAAAACATCGACTATATATAACTGCAAGTAGCACAACACTATCTGAGAGAAAATAAACTTTGCTTCTTAACTATATTTTCTACGGAGTATTTAAGAGAAAGTATTAATTTAGATTAACAGCTTTTAACTACATAGACTTTTTAAATAAATTATTTACTACTTACATAGTTGTTTTGATTATACTTTTACACTGAAATATATTACACTATAATAATATATTAAATGAAGAAGTTTAGATGATTGGATGCTGCACTTTTAGTGCTAAGATTTTTGCATAGATGTAGGTCTAGATCTGGAACAACATCTACTTTTTTAATGATAAATTAGTTCCTTGAAATATTAGGTACACCTTTTTCATAGAACAAACATACCTAAGGTTGACTATGATAAACCTAAAATAAATTCCTGAATTAAAGAATAATTTATGAACATTATTATAAAGACGACCGATGCGGCGTGGCGGGCGAATGTCTGCCTGCGAAGCAGGAGTTTGCTGGTTTGTGAAAAATATTTCTACGATCTACAAATATTTTAGGCAGCTAGCTTACCAGCCTATACCTATAACTACAATTTATTTAGATATAGTCCTGTAATCCTAAATCCATATCCTGAAGATAAGTGTGACCTGACGTGACTTCACTCATAGTTGGGGATTAAGAATGCCTCTCAGAGAGCTACTGTACCTACCTACCTTAATTGCTTGAACTGTAGAATACTTACCTAATCTCAAAACTCCTATTTCCATTGGCGTATCTAGGCAAGTGATCCGCCGATTCGATTGGTATACCAACTATCCAGATTTTTACCCTAAAAAAAAGTTTGTTTTCAACCTAAAAAAAAGGGTTCTCCAAATGCGAGTGATAAACATACTATCCAGATTTTGCGTCCTAAAACTACAAATAAGTTAGATAAATAAAAAAAAAAGAAAAATATCGTTTATTCCAAAAAATAACAAAGTAGCCTTAGGCTCTAACTTCTACTTAATGTATGTAATTTTATTAAGTACTTATATACAGTGGTGGTCATATAATTAAGAACGATTTGAAATTATAGAAGTTATTTATTTAAATCGTGGTATACACAGAGATGTGGACCTTCTCAGAAGCAACTAGTTATGTTTTTAAATAGCCACATTAATAAAGCAACGTTGCTTAGGAATGAAGAATAAAATCGCTAACTATTTTTTTTACATATTATTTCTTTTACCAAAGTATCACATTCAAATAGAACTGAAGCTAGACAAATAATTAAGAACGATTTATTAAAGTGCTCGGTAATTATTGTGTTTAACACTTACATTAAAAAATTCTGAACAATATGTAGCGAAGAAACTTTAAAAAGCAATTTCATAAATTTTTCACTAAAATTAATAGTGAATAGCATATCCACGGCTTTTGATTACTGCTTTACACCGGCGAGGCATTGACTCTATTAATTTTTGACATTTGGCAAGAAAAATAGAGTTCCATTCTTCTAAAAAAACGTCGTACAGCCCTCTTAAATTCCCACACTGTGTATTTGAAACCTTTTTCTTTACTTCGAACCACAGATTCTCTATTGGGTTTAAATCTGGGCTGTTAGCTGGCCAGTCTAAGACTGAAACTGATTGCGCTGTAAGAAATTCCTTTACGGTTCGCGCGGTGTGTTTTGGATCATTGTCATGCTGGAATGTCCAAGTAACCGGTAGAACGTCTTCAGCATAAGGTAACATTGTTTCTTCCAGTATATTTTTGTACTGGAAATGATCCATGTTACCTTCTATCAAATTTACAGGTCCAACACCATGTCCAGAAAAGCACATTTCCACCACCGTGCTTTAAGGTAACTTTCGTGTACTCAGGGTCAAATGCTGTATTCGGGGGACGTCGTACATATCGTTTCCCATTAGAACATACTCTGTTCATATTCGTCTCGTCAGAACAAAGTACATTTTTCCACTTTTTCAAAGTCCAGTTTTAATACTTTCTCGCAAATGCAAGACGGGCTTGCCTGTGACAAAGTTTCAACATGGGTACCTTTCTTGCTATCCTACCGTGCAATTTTTCTTCTACCAAACGTCTTCGAATAGTGCGTGCTGAGATTGCTAAAGGGTCGTTTTCACCAAAATATTCTTTTCTCAGCTCATTGGACCCTTTAAAAGGATTTTGTTTAGCAATACGAACGATGTTTCGGTCATCTCGAGGAGTTGTTTTTCTCTGTTTAGGTACACGTGGAACATTTGAAGTAGTTTTATACGTAGCAAAATGCTTTACAGCATGGAAAACCATCGTTTTTGAACATTGCAGATGGTCGGCTATCTTTTTATAAGACCAATTCTTCTAGCGAAGTTTTATTATTACTTCCCTTGTAGATTTGTCACAAATTTTATTTTTTCCCATTGTTTTTATAAGGAGAAATCACTTTTAATCTTTTACAGCACGAAACGGCGCCAAAATTATACAAACAGTTACCAAACAAACCATCGAGTGTTCTCTATTTAAATTTGAAAAAAGATATAAAATATTGAGCGTTCTTAATTGCGTGACCAGCCAGTACATAGGAATACTATGTTTAGAAGTAGTGTAAAAAGTTTGTCTATTTATTTTTAGCTAATCATTGTGCAGCAATGAATACAGTGCTATTATGTAAAAGTTTTAAGATACCGAGAGAAATAAAAAAAATTGCATGCAATCAGTTTTGGGTCTTAGTTTGAAAAAATCTTCGCTTTACATCAGCGTTCTTAATTATATGACCACCACTGTATATCTATGTTATACCAGTACCTACTTAGTATAGTTTACAACATGACGCAGTGAATAAGGTATTACATAATATACCTATATATGTATATAGCCTTAAGGCTTTTAAGGTGTTGAAAGACCAATACCTTCCGTGTTAGTAATCCATACTGTGTTACAGCAAGGTAGAGCTCAGGACCTCGCATGGCGCTATGTTACGAGTAAAGCTAGGTACATTTGTGATTGATGAATATTACCGTGGACAATTATTAATTAGTAAGAACTTCAGTAGGTAAGTAAATTAAATTATGGAACTTAAATCAACATAGGCACAGAAAAAATAAAACAGGTATTTAAAAACTATAGCAAAAAATAGGTGATCAATTGAACTTGCAAAGTGAAGTTCGATCACTATTATATGAGTCACTTCATTCGAAGATATAATTAACCAGGTAGTACTTTAAACCTACTAGGCAGTCGCACGATTTTAAAAGTAAATCGATTTACTCGATTTCATGTATTTTTTTTTTTTTTTTTTTGAGGGTAGCTAGGCCTTAGCTGGCTTTGTCCGCAAGGCGATGTCTTCATTTCTTCAGAGAAAATTTAAAATTTATTGGGTGGGTAGAATCATACCTACTATGGGTGGGTGATTTTATATCTTCGAATGAAGTGACTCATATAATAGTGATCGAACTTCACTTTGCAAGTTCAATTGATCACCTATTGATATTTCGTCACTTCATTCTTCAGATATAATTAACCAGGTAGATGTTTAGAGTATGCATCATTTGCAATCAAATATGCTTTTATAAAATCAAAATAAAATTTAAATTTAGAATTATAATACAAGCTTTACCCAAAATTAGTAGGTAGTTTGTTAGTATTTTTACTAACTATAGGTACCTACTGCAGAAAGACATCCTCAAACATTTTACAATGTAAGTTATGTTATTTTCTATTTGTTTTTATCGTTACCTAATACTTATAATCAAATAAGTAGGTACAAAAAGTAATTCGCTATTTTTCATTAATAAAAGATTTTGGTTTAGGGAAAAATCCCTTCTTATAGGGTGATTGTAAATCCTAGCAAAGTTTTGTGAGGATCCATGCCATCCGACCGTTTTCTGGAAAAAGTCAAACGAGACCTCAACGGAAGCCGCCGCTAATGCGTGTCTAGCGCTATATATGGTCATGTCAACTCCATTCTCCACTTTACATCAGCAGGACTCAAGCTTGATGTCATTAATCATTAATCCGGCGCAGCAGCCGGATAAAGCTTTGAATTTTCTTTGATAAATTGCAGGATCAAGGTCTGGTTCACCAGCAGTAGGAGTTTTTAAAAGATCAGAAAATTGGATTTGTTACCATTTAGGTATATTTTTGTTTGACACTTTATAAGCTAAAGCGCTTGAGCCCCTTATGCAGGTATTACTGTCGTAATGACCGATGTAATGACCAGCAAAGTGAAGCACTAACCGAGAACCCCAAGGTAAAAAATGTTTTGGAATAGGGAGGTTTTGTTTGTATGTAAATGCCGTTTAGCATACGTCTAATGTTACCACCCAAAAGCAATGATAGTGCTGACCGTTGCAAATAAAAGGTTGATTAGAGTACCTCTGCTGAACTGTTATATTTTGAAAGTGAGTAGGTACATCCGCTGGTTGAGAAGTCAATAAGTCACCAGCAATAATATTTTAAATATTCATAGGTATTTACAATAATGTGTTCTGATTACGTCAGTTTAGAAACAATAAACTCCCAAATTTGCTACCACCCACTGTGGGTGGTACGTTAATACTACCAAAGACGGTGGATAACATTAAGTTTTAGACTAGACTTGCTAGAGGTGGGATAGTTTGTTGTTTAAAAGTAGTCCTGAGCTTCGCGGTTCCCAAGGTAGGACTTCTTTGTTATGATATTTAGTGGGATTGAAAATGATATTTTTTATAATGTAAATTATTCTAATATACTATTTCAAAATCTAATACCGTCTTTAGGAAACCAGGAACCTGTACAATTCCAGTTGCTTCATTGCTTAAATTTCATAATACTTTAGGACAACAGAATATGCGGGAATGCATAGAAGTTGCTTTTCTGCTATCTAATCGTTAACGCGTCTATCGCCGAAGTATCTGGATTTCGTTTGTAGACTGTATAGTCGAACATTTCGTATAGGTGCGGAAAGCAAAATGGTTGAGCTATTGGAAAACTCAATGGAATAGTCCTCACTCTATATTAGGTATAGGTAGATATGTGTCGATATTAATTTAGCGTGATTCTTCGCTAGCTACGATGCACTAGCGTAACAATTTAAAACCATTTGTATTGTAGTAAGGAGCTCATACAAAATCAAGAAGCTTCTATAAAGACTTCTATGGCAAAATATATATATATATATATTTTTATCACTATGTAACTTAGAGATAGGTAATAGTTCAACTATGTTTACTACATTCTGGTGGTAATAATTGTATGTTTCCGATACATAAAATGTCACTGAGATAAATATAAAGCGTTAGTATTTTCTAATAGCTTTATTTACAGGTAGAAGCAAATAAGCCTCTTTAAGGAATTAATGAATGAATGAAGGTTTATTGCAGCTAGGGATCCGTGTTTAGGAATCAGTTTAGGCACGATCCTATGATCCGTCATCTTAAAATGAATGAATTTAATGAGAGTTATTAAATTCAACATAAAAGGTTTATGAACTTTAGAATAAGTGGTCACAGTTAGTGAAAATAAAGACTCCTTGAGAGCGACCACAAACTAAAATAGCCCCTATGTATCTAATCCGATTAAATTATTAATCGCTGTTAGCATTTCAGGTTCATCATCGCAAGAAAGATGACTAAGTACCCTTTTCTATTGTACAGTATAAATAGATAGTTAACTTTTCGACTAACTTACTCTAACTCTACTAGTTAACTTCATAGAATAACTTAAATCCAATCAGTTTTATAATGGAACGACAATTATAAAAATATAGGTTATGCTCAGGGTGTACCCAATTTTAAAATTGCGGTGCCGGAGCACGTGGCTTGCTCTAGTTTAGAGTCTGAGCTGTCGGCCTCGCTCCTGCCTGAGGCCCCCTGTAACCTGCGGGGTTACCTCCCCCCCCATAGTTCATGTATAACGACGTATATGTATAAGGAGGGCTGTTCTGTTCCCCACCCGGGGGCGACTGGTCGTCGGATGGACTGACGCCACTACTGGTGCCTTTGCGGATGCGGTTATTTATTTTTTAATATCAGTAACTATAGTAATTTTTATAGCCTTTTAATCTTTAAACTAGTCTTAGTGAGAGCTTCTGACCAAATAATTACATCGTGGTCTTCATTCTGGATAAGATTTCATCACGATCCAGACCGGGAGTTAATAAGTTTCCCTTGACAATTTTATAACTTATGTATAAGAATTTTATAATAACTTCAATAAGTACCGAGAAGCCCCTGTTAATAGCAGTGGTGCCTTAGCTTAACTGCTGCTGAGCTGAGTCGACTCTCTTATCCTCTGTCCTAGTGGCATCAGATATTGTAGCAGCAATTTTACGTTTTAAATTGAGTGCTTGTAAGAAGCGCAGTTTTCTGAATTGCAAGACAAAAAACGGGCAAAGTAAACCAAAACATATAATATACACCAATACTTATCCATCATGCTTGGCAATGTCTCTTTGAAACCCACCGAGAGTTTTAAGAATTAGTTATAATTTACCTCGTACGAGCGTAAATAGTACACCTAATGCTTAATAGAATTGCCATGTGTTGTTCGACAGACAACCACCAGGCGAACCCAATGACCTACTTAACAAGAGTGATCTATATTGAATCTAATTATATAAATATTTAATTTAATGGTACTGTGATAATCCACGTTTACCATTTATTCAATAAGAGACCACGTGTTAACTTTCCGTTAACATCAAGGTTCTAATTTGCAAAAATAAGCAACTACCAGACTTAGTTGTAGTTTTTATAATATGTCGCTTTGCGAAAACCCACGTATAACCTTTAGCATAGCAGGTTATAATTTGAGAGTGTAAATGTCAGCAAGTAAAGCACCAAACGTGGTCCCAACATAGTGTAATTATTGTAATATTTTGCTTTGTGAAGATCTATGATTTGACTTTTAGCACATAGCAGCCGTGGTGGTTCTAATTTGCGAACCTAAATGTAAGTCAGTACCATACGTGGTAGTGTAATTGTTGTAATAAAGCGCTTTGGGAAACCCACAGTTAACCTCTAACAACCATTGAGGTTCTAATTTGTGAAAATAAATACAAGCAAGCATAATTGGTTATGTAATAGTTCCAATATTTGCTTTGTGAAAACGCACGGTTAACCTCTAAGCATAGAACAGTCATCGTTGTTCGAATGAGCGAAAATAAATGTTAGCAAGTTTTTATTCTATTATTTGCTTTGTGATAACCCTCGGCTAACCTCTAAGCATAGAACAGTCATCGTTGTTCGAATTAGCGAAAATAAATGTTTGCAAGTTTTAGTTCTATTATTTGCTTTTAAGTTTTAGTTCTATTAACAGCCATCGTTTTGACCCCAGGGTCAATCCCCCAGGCTTAAGTAGGTAGTTACCTACCAGAGGTAAAATCTACCTTCTTGCTTTATGTACGTTTCGCAAAAGTTTGTATTTCGTAAAAGTTTGCAAGTTTTAGTTCTATTATTTGCTTTGTGATAACCCTCGGTTAACCTCCAGCATAGAACAGCCATTGTTTTGACCCCAGGGTCAATCCCACAGGCTTAAGTAGGTAGTTACCTACCAGAGGTAAAATCTACCTTCTTGCTTTATGTACGTTTCGCAAAAGTTTGTATTTCGTAAAAGTTTGCAAGTTTTAGTTCTATTATTTGCTTCGTGATAACCCTCGGTTAACCTCCAGCATAGAACAGCCATTGTTTTGACCCCAGGGTCAATCCCACAGGCTTAAGTAGGTAGTTACCTACCAGAGGTAAAATCTACCTTCTTGCTTTACGAACATTTTGCAACAACACTTGAAAAGATAATAGCACTTTGCTTACCTTGTTCACTTAACTCCAAATCTGACGAATACACTATTATTCGTCGGCGTTTTTTATTCTCCTTCTCTTAATTTTATCATTATAACACTATATCATGTCGAAACTTCACTTCGGCATGAGGAATAAATTTATTTTACAAGAGGGAGCTGTTACGTCCGTACGCTGCCTCGCACGAAAAAAGAATGAAGACATCGCCTTGCGGACAAAGCCAGCTAAGGCCTAGCTACCCTCAAAAAAAAAAAAAAAAAAACATGAAATCGAGTAAATCGATTTACTTTTAAAATCGTGCGACTGCCTAGTAGGTTTAAAGTACTACCTGGTTAATTATATCTGAAGAATGAAGTGACGAAATATCAATTAAAAATAAGCTAAGATTATGGCAACAAAACATGTTAATTTCAACTTAAATCTAAGATTAAACTTAAATCTAAGATCCACTTGCAGAAAGATCATTTACTAATAATAATAATAATTACGATTATTTAGCTGTGTAATCACAATTTAAACATCTTTGTGCAAGAGGGGCCTAGAGTTTACTACAGTAATTTATTACCTAGTAACAACAAGAAGCTGTTCAGTCTCTTCATAATTTAGTGGTTGAAGAAATGCATGCAGAATCTTGCCACATATAAATCTTGTCTTCTCTATTAAATTCTCTTTAGTAATCTTGGACAAACGGTTATAAAGAAAAGGTCCAAGAATATTAGAATTAGACGAGCAAATTGGGTTTTACACATAGGTACTCTGAACTTCGTAGGACCTTCTGGAACAACGGTTATCCATTCGATGTGGTACAGAATGTTGTCTTACTTAACATATTAGTTTTAATGAGTCGCTCCCAGCGAGCCCGGGGGGCCCGCACCGGTACCGGGGTCGTTTTCAAAATTTGTTTCAACGAGCCCGGTGGTGCCGACCCGGTGGCTTACTCGTTGGCACAGATCATGTTTCATCGAGCCCGGTGTCTCTTAAAGGAGTGGATAGCACGTTGATTGAGTCGCTCCCAGCGAGCCCGGTCGGCCCGCGCATGTATAGTTGCCTGACCGTTAACATGCCAGACTCTCTGTAGATATCTACTGTTGGTTATCTATAGCCCTTAAATTTGATCACTTTTAGGATGCAGCGCTGTGCTCTTTCTAATTTAATGAGGTTCGTTTTAGCTGCGGAGCTCCAAGCTGTAATACCGTAACTTATGACAGACTGACATAAAGTTTGATAAACAGTTTTATTCGTGTAATCGTCTCTCAAGTTCCTGATTTTCTTAAATACGTGTATAAGTTTACGGACTCTTGTTTTAAGACACTCTATATGATATTTCCAGTTTAAGTTGTTATCTATAATTATTCCCAGATATTTTATGCTTTCAACAGCACTTAAAATAGTGCAGTTGCAGACAGTACTGTGTGGGTTGCATGTATGAGCTTTTAGGGTGAAATCATTATCTGGCCGGTTATTGTTATAGATTGTAAATGTAATGTACTTTGTTTTTGTTAAATTAAGTGTTAATAGGTTTTTATCAAGCCAGGAATTTACAATACGCAAACCAGATTCAGCAGAGAGCCTAGTTTCCTCCCAAGTTTTGCCTGTAAAACTGTGTCATCCGCGAATGTGATGATAGAAGCATTATATAACTGAGTTAAACATAGTGAGTTTATGTATATTAAGAAGAGTTGGGCCTAGCACTGACCCCTGCGGAACTCCGAACTGAATGAATCGTTGACTTATTGCTGTAACGGTCCTTGATTTTCACAGTCTGGGTGCGATTACTCAGATAGTCTGTCAGTAGGTTTAATGGGATTCCTCTAATTCCTATAGATTCCAGCTTACACAGAAGCAAGGGTACCGACACGGTGTCGAAAGCCTTAGCCAGATCTAGAAAACACTTAAACATTTCTTTCGGTTGTCTAGACTATTTGTAATTTGAGAAACTAGGCTTTCGACAGCGTCAACAGTTGACCTCTTGCTTCTGAAACCATACTGGTTCTCAGCAAGAACCTTGTTATGCTCAAGATATTTAACAAAGCGAATATTTATAAGTTTCTCTATAATTTTTGCCAATATTGGTAATAAGGGTATTGGACGGTAGTTGGATACACAGTTGTTATCTCCTGACTTGAATATGGGAATAACTATGGACGCTTTTAACAGTACAGGAACGACCCCGGTACTGAAACAAAGGTTACTTATATGAGTAATAGGCTTACACAGTGACGTAGAGAAATTTTTGATAAAAGTAGATGAAATCCCATCCCAGCCGCACGAAAATGATTTCTTAAGGGATCTTATTATATTACTGACTTCTTCATCATTAGTCTCTAGAATCACGAACGAGTTAAGCGAGGTATTTGTCGGCTAAACTCGTTGATTAGTTCATCTTGGGATATATTCAGCTTTTGGAGAATAACGTCAGCTAGATTCCGACCGACGTTAGCAAAATAAGTATTTACTTTATTAGCAGAATCTTCAGGTGTAGGCTCTAGTTTTAGTATGCTATTTGGATCATTAAGGTTTGTATTTTGTGGATAACATACACGTTTGATGACATTCCATGTTTTTTTAATATCATGCTTAGCGTCGTATAATTCCGCTTTCTCATGATTGTTTTTAAGGTTGTGAAGTAGATTGTTGCAGTGATTTCTGTAGCGTTTAAAGGTTAGTTCTAGATCCTTGTCATTGGGGGACCTTTTATGGCGCCTACTTAGTGCATCTCGAAATCTTATGCAACGTAACAAACCTGGTATAATCCAAGGCTGCAGGACGCGTTTTCTGTTCGGAACTTTGTGAACTCGAGTACTTTTATTAATAAAGTTAGTAACAGTCACTACGCTATACGCTACGCTATACGCTACGCTATACGCTACGCTATACGCTACGCTATACGCTACGCTATACGCTACGCTTTACGCTACGCTATACGCTACGCTATTACGCTAAACGCTACGCTAAACGCTACGTGAATGGCGTAGCAAACTTCGCTAAACGCTACGTGCATGGCGTAGCGTGATGTTTTGCGTAGCGTTTAGCGTAGCGTACAGCGTAGCGTATAACGCTAAACGCTTCGTGCATGGCGTAGCGTATAACGCTAATCGCTACGTGCATGGCGTAGCGTATAGCGTAGCGCTACGCTATATACGCTATACGCCACGCAATACGCTACGCTATACGCTACGCTATTACGCTATACGCTACGCTATACGCTACGCTATACGCTACGCTATACGCTACGCTATACGCTACGCTATTACGCTAAACGCTACGTGAATGGCGTAGCAAACTTCGCTAAACGCTACGCTAAACGCTACGTGCATGGCGTAGCGTGATGTTTTGCGTAGCGTTTAGCGTAGCGTACAGCGTAGCGTATAACGCTAAACGCTTCGTGCATGGCGTAGCGTATAACGCTAATCGCTACGTGCATGGCGTAGCGTATAGCGTAGCGCTACGCTATATACGCTATACGCCACGCAATACGCTACGCTATACGCTACGCTATTACGCTATACGCTACGCTATACGCTACGCTATACGCTACGCTATACGCTACGCTATTACGCTAAACGCTACGTGAATGGCGTAGCAAACTTCGCTAAACGATACGCTAAACGCTACGTGCATGGCGTAGCGTGATGTTTTGCGTAGCGTTTAGCGTAGCGTATAACGCTAAACGCTACGCTAAACGCTACGCTAAACGCTACGCTAAACGCTACGCTAAACGCTACGCTAAACGCTACGCTAAACGCTACGCTAAACGCTACGCTAAACGCTACGCTAAACGCTACGCTAAACGCTACGCTAAACGCTACGCTAAACGCTACGCTATACGCTACGCTATTATGCTATACGCTACGCTATTACGCTATACGCTACGCTATACTATACGCTGTACGCTACGCTATTACGCTATACGCTACGCTACGTATAGCGTAGCGTAGCGTAGCGTATAATGCTAAACGCTACGCTAAACGCTGCGCTAAACGCTACGCTAAATGCTACGCTATACTCTACGCTATACGCTACGCCATGCGCGTAGCGTTTAGCGTTATACGCTACGCTATACGCTACGCTATACGCTACGCTATACGCTACGCTATACGCTACGCTATACGCTACGCTATACGCTACGCTATACGCTACGCTATACGCTACGCTATACGCTACGCTATACGCTACGCTATACGCTACGCTATACGCTACGCTATACGCTACGCTATACGCTACGCTTTACGCTACGCTATACGCTACGCTATTACGCTAAACGCTACGCTAAACGCTACGTGAATGGCGTAGCAAACTTCGCTAAACGCTACGCTAAACGCTACGTGCATGGCGTAGCGTGATGTTTTGCGTAGCGTTTAGCGTAGCGTACAGCGTAGCGTATAACGCTAAACGCTTCGTGCATGGCGTAGCGTATAACGCTAATCGCTACGTGCATGGCGTAGCGTATAGCGTAGCGCTACGCTATATACGCTATACGCCACGCAATACGCTACGCTATACGCTACGCTATTACGCTATACGCTACGCTATACGCTACGCTATACGCTACGCTATACGCTACGCTATACGCTACGCTATACGCTACGCTATACGCTACGCTATTACGCTAAACGCTACGTGAATGGCGTAGCAAACTTCGCTAAACGATACGCTAAACGCTACGTGCATGGCGTAGCGTGATGTTTTGCGTAGCGTTTAGCGTAGCGTATAACGCTAAACGCTACGCTAAACGCTACGCTAAACGCTACGCTAAACGCTACGCTAAACGCTACGCTAAACGCTACGCTAAACGCTACGCTATACGCTACGCTATTATGCTATACGCTACGCTATTACGCTATACGCTACGCTATACTATACGCTGTACGCTACGCTATTACGCTATACGCTACGCTACGTATAGCGTAGCGTAGCGTATAATGCTAAACGCTACGCTAAACGCTGCGCTAAACGCTACGCTAAATGCTACGCTATACTCTACGCTATACGCTACGCCATGCGCGTAGCGTTTAGCGTTATACGCTACGCTTTACGCTACGCTGTACGCTACACGCTACGCCAAACGCTACGCAAAGCGCTACGCTATACGCTACGCCAAACGCTACGCTAAACGCGTGAATGGCGTAGCGTGTAGCGTATAGCGTAGCGTTTGGCATAGCGTATAGCGTAGCGTTAAGCGTTATACGCTACGCTGTACGCTACGCTGTACGCTACGCTAAACGCTACGCAAAACGCTGCGCCATTCACGTAGCGTTTGGCGTAGCGTTTGGCGTCGCGTTTAGCGTTATACGCTACGCTAAACGCTACGCTGTACGCTACGCTGTACGCTACGCTGTACGCTACGCTGTACGCTACGCTGTACGCTACGCTGTACGCTACGCTGTACGCTACGCTGTACGCTACGCTGTACGCTACGCTGTACGCTACGCTGTACGCTACGCTGTACGCTACGCTGTACGCTACGCTTTACGCTACGCTATACGCTACGCTATATGCTACGCTATATGCTACGCTATACGCTACGCTATACGCTACGCTGTACGCTACGCTGTATAGATAAAACTACGCTAAACGCTACGCTACGTATAGCGTAGTTTTATCTATAAGCTGCGCTATAGCTAGCTATATAGGTAGCGTTTAGCGTAGCGTATAGCGTAGCGTATAGCGTAGCGTATAGCGTAGCGTACAGCGTAGCGTATAGCGTAGCGTACAGCGTAGCGTATAGCGTAGCGTATAGCGTAGCGTATAGCGTAGCGTAAAGCGTAGCGTACAGCGTAGCGTACAGCGTAGCGTACAGCGTAGCGTACAGCGTAGCGTTTAGCGTAGCGTATAACGCTAAACGCGACGCCAAACGCTACGCCAAACGCTACGTGAATGGCGCAGCGTTTTGCGTAGCGTTTAGCGTAGCGTACAGCGTAGCGTACAGCGTAGCGTACAGCGTAGCGTATAACGCTTAACGCTACGCTATACGCTATGCCAAACGCTACGCTATACGCTACACGCTACGCCATTCACGCGTTTAGCGTAGCGTTTGGCGTAGCGTATAGCGTAGCGCTTTGCGTAGCGTTTGGCGTAGCGTGTAGCGTACAGCGTAGCGTAAAGCGTAGCGTATAACGCTAAACGCTACGCGCATGGCGTAGCGTATAGCGTAGAGTATAGCGTAGCATTTAGCGTAGCGTTTAGCGCAGCGTTTAGCGTAGCGTTTAGCATTATACGCTACGCTACGCTACGCTATACGTAGCGTAGCGTATAGCGTAATAGAGTAGCGTACAGCGTATAGTATAGCGTAGCGTATAGCGTAATAGCGTAGCGTATAGCGTAATAGCGTAGCGTATAGCGTAGCGTTTAGCGTAGCGTTTAGCGTAGCGTTTAGCGTAGCGTTTAGCGTAGCGTTTAGCGTAGCGTTTAGCGTTATACGCTACGCTGTACGCTACGCTAAACGCTACGCAAAACATCACGCTACGCCATGCACGTAGCGTTTAGCGTATCGTTTAGCGAAGTTTGCTACGCCATTCACGTAGCGTTTAGCGTAATAGCGTATAGCGTAGCGTATAGCGTAGCGTATAGCGTAGCGTATAGCGTATAGCGTAGCGTATAGCGTAGCGTATAGCGTAGCGTATAGCGTAGCGTATAGCGTAGCGTATAGCGTAGCGTATAGCGTAGCGTATAGCGTAGCGTATAGCGTAGCGTATAGCGTAGCGTATAGCGTAGCGTATAGCGTAGCGTATAGCGTAGCGTATAGCGTAGCGTATAGCGTAGCGTATAGCGTAGCGTATAGCGTAGCGTATAGCGTAGCGTATAGCGTAGCGTATAGCGTAGCGTATAGCGTAGCGTATAGCGTAGCGTATAGCGTAGCGTATAGCGTAGCGTATAGCGTAGCGTATAGCGTAGCGTATAGCGTAGCGTATAGCGTAGTGACTGTTACTAACTTTATTAATAAAAGTACTCGAGTTCACAAAGTTCCGAACAGAAAACGCGTCCTGCAGCCTTGGATTATACCAGGTTTGTTACGTTGCATAAGATTTCGAGATGCACTAAGTAGGCGCCATAAAAGGTCCCCCAATGACAAGGATCTAGAACTAACCTTTAAACGCTACAGAAATCACTGCAACAATCTACTTCACAACCTTAAAAACAATCATGAGAAAGCGGAATTATACGACGCTAAGCATGATATTAAAAAAACATGGAATGTCATCAAACGTGTATGTTATCCACAAAATACAAACCTTAATGATCCAAATAGCATACTAAAACTAGAGCCTACACCTGAAGATTCTGCTAATAAAGTAAATACTTATTTTGCTAACGTCGGTCGGAATCTAGCTGACGTTATTCTCCAAAAGCTGAATATATCCCAAGATGAACTAATCAACGAGTTTAGCCGACAAATACCTCGCTTAACTCGTTCGTGATTCTAGAGACTAATGATGAAGAAGTCAGTAATATAATAAGATCCCTTAAGAAATCATTTTCGTGCGGCTGGGATGGGATTTCATCTACTTTTATCAAAAAATTCTCTACGTCACTGTGTAAGCCTATTACTCATATAAGTAACCTTTGTTTCAGTACCGGGGTCGTTCCTGTACTGTTAAAAGCGTCCATAGTTATTCCCATATTCAAGTCAGGAGATAACAACTGTGTATCCAACTACCGTCCAATACCTATAGTACCAATATTGGCAAAAATTATAGAGAAATATTCGCCTTGTTAATTATCTTGAGCATAACTGGTTTTATTAAAAACAGAGGGCGTGGACGCAGCCACACAACATTCCTTCCCCCATTTGCGCATGGCGTTATATGATCATTTATGAGGTATAACACTTTTCCTAACTTACTAATAATAGTTCCCAGACACCAATTAAAATTATCCATATTTCTATATTTTTTATAAAGTCTCCAGCGATTAACGTTTGTTTGTTTTTCCCACCATAGGTTTTACGCTGCAAGCACTGATTACGTTTGACATTAGTTAAGACGGAAGTGGGTGTGGCTGATGATGATGATTCATTTGGTTGTAACAAATCGAGACGTGATCGCAGCTTGTGTCCGAAGACAAGTTGTGCCGGTGAGAACCCAGTAACAGAGTGAACCGAATTCCTGCAGTGAAAAAGATATTTTAGCAGTTTGAGCCTAGCCTATTTGCGCGTTTGTGATGATAAAATGCTTGTTTTTATGCCTTTTTTGACAATTTTAACGTAACTTTCTGCCTGTCCAATGCTTGCAGCATTGTAAGCCGCTGACGTTAAATGCGATATCCCATTAAGTAAACAAAATTGCTTAAATTCAGAAGAAGTAAATGACGAGCCGTTATCACTCACTATTGTATGCGGTAAACCAAAAATGGACATGTACCTAACCGTACAGCTTTTCAACAACAGCACCCGACGTAGTATTATTCGTCATGTCGTACACTTCTACCCATTTCGAATAGGCATCTACGACTACTAAATACATTCCTCCATTAATAGGCCCTAGAAAATCGATGTGAATCCTATAGAATGATTTAGGTGGGTAAGGCCAGGGCTGGAGCGGGGCTCGCGGGGGCGCGGGGCGCACCTGCATGCACACGTCGCATGCGCTTACCAGCGCCCCGAGCGCCTCGTCTATACCCGGAAACCACAACCGAGATCGAGCTTCCGCCTTACTTTTCACAATACCTAAGTGCGAGGAGTGTAATTCAAATAGTATAAGCGATTGCAAAACGCTACGCTATACGCTACGCTAAACGCTACGCTAAACGCTACATGAATGGCGTAGCGTGTAGCGTATAGCGTAGCGTTTTGCGTAGCGTACAGCGTAGCGTATAACGCTAAACGCTACGCTAAATGCTACGCTAAACGCTACCTATATAGCTAGCTATAGCGTAGCTTATAGATAAAACTACGCTAAACGCTACGCTACGTATAGCGAAGCGTAGTTTTTTCTATAGCGTAGCGTATAGCGTAGTTTTATCTATAGCGTAGCGTATAGCGTAGTTTTAACTATAACGTAGCGTATAGCGTAGTTTTAACTATAGCGTAGCGTATAGCGTAGTTTTAACTATAGCGTAGCGTATAGCGTTTAGCGTAGTTTTATCTATACGCTACGCTAAACGCTACGTGCCTGGCGTAGCGTGTAGCGTACAGCGTAGCGTTTAGCGTAGCGTATAACGCTAAACGCTACGCCAAACGCTACGTGCATGGCGTAGCGTATAGCGTAGCGTATAGCGTAGCGTATAGCGTAGCGTATAGCGTAGCGTATAGCGTAGCGTATAGCGTAGCGTATAGCGTAGCGTATAGCGTAGCGTATAGCGTAGCGTATAGCGTAGCGTATAGCGTAGCGTATAGCGTAGCGTATAGCGTAGCGTATAGCGTAGCGTATAGCGTAGCGTATAGCGTAGCGTATAGCGTAGCGTATAGCGTAGCGTATAGCGTAGCGTATAGCGTAGCGTATAGCGTAGCGTATAGCGTAGCGTATAGCGTAGCGTATAGCGTAGCGTATAGCGTAGCGTATAGCGTAGCGTATAGCGTAGCGTATAGCGTAGCGTATAGCGTAGCGTATAGCGTAGCGTATAGCGTAGCGTATAGCGTAGCGTATAGCGTAGCGTATAGCGTAGCGTATAGCGTAGCGTATAGCGTAGCGTATAGCGTAGCGTATAGCGTAGTGTATAGCGTTTAGGGTATAGCGTTTAGCGTAGTTTTATCTATACGGTACGCTAAACGCTACGCGCATGGCATAGCGTATAGCGTAGCGTATAGCGTAGCGTATAGATAAAACTACGCTAAACGCTCTCTTCTTACTATACGTAAGAAGAGAGCGGCAATGTTTAGGTAAATATCGCGGTAGGCACTTAGTTCTTCTGGACGCTGAATTGTATTTTATTGCGTCGCAGCAAGAGTTGCTTTTTAAACAATTGTGGTCGCGAAGTGCAGCTTCTGTACCTATCTATTCTGTGACTATAGTTACTAAAATTCGACTATAATTACAATAATTATTGTATACCTAGTATGACGTACCTAGTACCTAGTTATGACGACATGTCATGTTGTCAATAAGAATGTTATTTTTAAATAAATTATCGTTTTGTTTAAAGTTGAAAACACATCGAAGGCGGAGGCGGAGCGGAGGCGAAGGCGTGGCGGTTTTTCCTATGGCACCGTGTTCGCCACGGCCTGCGGTGTGTGTGTAGGCCTTCATAGGATTCCATAGATTACAACTCGCACGCCTTCGCCTCCGCTCCGCCTCCGGTTTCAGTGTGTTTACACTTTAAGTGTCAGTGACTTTGAGTAGGGGAAGGAGCAAATAATCAGTTTCCCCAGTCCATTCTCTACCTTTCCTAAAAGTACTTCAAGATATATTTCTGTATATAATGGGTTATTCTATTTATATTAGAATGTGGATAACAATTATTTACAACATTTTGTACAAGTAGGTCACGCAGTTTTAGACCCATACCTGCACCCAACTTATCTGATTATATAACAGTCTTCCTAGTATTTTGATTGTCTAACACTAAATCTAAATCCTTAACTGAAGATGGTGCAGCTTGAACTGGACCCTCATTGGGTACAATCGTTGCTTATACCTACCACAGTTAGGTTAGGTAGACTAAATGTCGTTATAATAATATGCAAAATTAAGTTTTAAAACCGCATTAATATTTCGAACTTATGAAAGGCTGAAAGGAACCTTATTTCTAGGATCCAAGAGTCGAATAGAGACTTTTATTTGAACGTTCCTCTTTCTGATATTCACGTTGAAATTAAAAAAAGAGTCATTTACTGGCATTTGTAGACCCCTGCCGCACTTACGAGGTAGGTAAGTAATTTCGTTGGGAAAGTGCGGCTATGGACATGCTGTTAAAAATCCAATGAAATACATAGAAAACTACTTCAGAACTCTAAAATTGCAGGTTCCATTTGGAGATAATTAATCAGGGAACATGGTAATGAAATAAATTATTTTAAAATGTTCACAGTATAAACACAATTCGCATATTTTTGATGCTTGGGAGAAGTCGCAAGATGCTTTAGGCATTTTTTGCGACTTGTCAAAAGCATTCGATTGTGTTCATCATGAGACATTAATCAGGAAACTACATCACTATGGAATAAATGACACCTCTTTGGCTCTTCTTTCTTCTTACTTAAATGATAGGATACAAAGAGTTGACATTAATGGGAAACGGTCTTCGGGGTCTGTAGTTACTATGGGTGTACCGCAGGGGTCTATCCTCGGTCCTTTCCTATTTTTAGTTTATATTAATGACTTGCCTGATCTTGTAAAGAATAATCACGAGATTGTATTGTTTGCAGATGACACTTCTTTAATTTTTAAAATGAAAAGACAATCAACAAATTTCGACGATGTGAATAATGCAATCTCAAAAGTTGTCCACTGGTTTAGCGTCAATAATCTTTTGCTTAATGAAACCAAAACGAAATGTATTAGATTTATTCTACCTAATGTGAAACAAGTTAAGGCTGATATAAACGTAAGAGGAGAAAGTTTAGATATTGTAGAAAGTACTGTATTCTTAGGAATCACCCTAGATAGTAAGCTTCAATGGGGCCCACATATAGATAAGCTATCAAAAAGGCTCAGTTCTGCAGCATATGCAGTCAAAAAAATCCGTCAACTTACAGACGTAGATACTTCTAGACTTGTTTATTTCAGCTACTTCCATAGTATTATGTCTTATGGTATACTGCTGTGGGGGAATGCTGCAGACATTAACACCGTTTTTGTGTTGCAGAAGAGGGCTGTTCGGGCAATCTATAATATGGGTCCCAGAGAATCCCTACGTGATAAGTTCAAAGAAATTAACATAATGACAGTACCATGTCAATATATTTATGAAAACCTGTTGTATACTCGTAGAAATATCAATAAGTTTCCTAAAAATAGCGATATACACAATGTCAATACTAGAAATAAAAATAAACTCGCTTTGCCTACAACTAGACTAAACAAGGTTAATGTATCTTTCAAAGGGCAATGTATACGCTTCTACAACAAAACTCCAAGTGAGTTGCAAAAACTATCAGTAAATAAATTCAAACAAATTGTCAAAACTATTCTTTGTAAAAAGGCTTACTATAAAGTATCTGATTATTTAGATGATAAAAAAGCTTGGGACGAGTTTTGCTCCAACTCGAAAAATAACAACCTAACAAGGTAAAGGTTTTTGTTCGCTTCTTTACTTTAAAAAGATTGAAGTGAACAAAAATCAAAGTGAGCACTTTATTTCCTAGTTTAATTATTAATAACATGAATTTTATGACGTGTCCAAGTGTCCTGTAAGGTCTTAAGGAAATAAAGCACTTTGAGTTTGAGTTTGAGTTTGAGTTTCGAGTGCAAAGTGAACTTAAAATAAAATACGCCGCACTTCCCCCAACTGACCTTATATTATGTAAAAACAGTTTTGGCGCTTACGTCGATAGAAAATACGGTGCGCGTCTATTGCTCTATACTTCTCACTCACGTCAAAACCATATAATGTCGGTCTGCTCCACATTCTGTTGGAGGGAAAAATTGTATTTTTGCGCGGTTATGGTAACCAATCTCATCGATACACATCGAGCATGTTAGGCCGCCTTTACATCTGTAAGTTTTACTCACGTAAGTCACTTACGTAAACCATTTACGATACATTTTCAATTATTTAATTTTTTAATACTTTCGTAAGTTGGAAAATTACAAGTCTAAATGTGTTCGAGTCTGTTTACGGAAGCGACTCCCAGCTTATTGAATTAAATCGATAAGTTGAGAACTTACAACAAAATAATGTCCTCTAGGACACCAAACGAGGTAGAAAATTTAATTTAATCGATAAGTTGAGAACTTACAACAAAATAATGTCCTCTAGGACACCAAACGAGGTAGAAAATTTAATTACCGCTTCGAAGCACGTCCTATAGTCGGGACTATAAAAAAAGGACTACAAAAACCGTGTAAAATAAAATTCACTAAGTACCTACATGTTGAACTTCAACTCAACTTCAACAAATCCAGAGGAAATCGTTAGAAAATTGCATATATTGAATTAAGGAATAATGAATTTAACAATTTATATTGAATAAAATTATATATGCAGCAGGTGCTTGAACGAGGCGTCTATGAGAAAGCTTTTTATTACTGGTCGATTCATTTACTGTAAATGGGCGTGTAATAATTTATGTAAGTTTAAACTCACAAAAATTACGTGAGCGTTATTTACTGTACCTAAGTTTATTTTAGGTGTAATCGTAAGTAACTTACATAAATATTACCAAGGTAACTTACAGGTGTAAAGGCGGCCTAACGCTGTGTTCTAAAATCGGCGTTACATGCTCGTCAAAACTCTGTGCTCCGATCGTAACAAAGGATTCGCCAAAAATGCGACAGCCCCGGGTGGAGTACTAAAAGCAAGCTACGAGCGGCTAGTTGCTCGCTGGTTTCCCCGTAACACGGCGTACTGACTGCAAGAATGTTCACTGTGTAATGTTACATTTGGGGTTACATTACACCTCGTAACGTTGGTCAGTACATGGGCGTAGCCACGGTGGGGCAGGGTGGGGCGCTTGCCCCACCCTGGCTCTGACCTGTAAGGTACTCTAAATGATAACTACAAAAGGTTATAACTACAAAAGGTAGCTACTAAATATCCGTTAGAAAGTTCGCACTCACATGAAATGTTGCAAAAGATATGAAGTATTTTTGTAAAACCCTTTCGGGCGTTTTAAATTATAACTAAGTGGTTATTTTTGCCACAGTGAGGCTGAATTGTGGTATTTATCACTAGTGGGAAGAAAAAAAGAATCGTTATAGTTAATGTTCTGAAAGATATGGAAGGGGCAGGACTGCGCAAAAATAGCTACAAAAATAGCGCTTACTATTTACATAACTGGCCCAACCGTGCACATAGTACGACCTGTGCTATAAAATTGTCTTTCAGTAGTTTACGGTGTGTCAGACGTGGCTTCGCTCCACCATCAGTGGAAATTCTCTGAGCGGTCTTTGTATGCTGAGTATGAACAGGAAAAGGATAGAAAAATGAATTGGAAGCCCAAGTTCTAAGGAGGTTCTGCCAGAACCCACGCTGGCCTCGTTTAAAGTAATAATATGAATTCAGTTAATACCTAAATAAATAATAAACCTAAGTAGTTATAATACCTATGTGTAATTACCTTCTGTACCTGAAATTACTATCCAGACCAGGGTAGAAGCATTTCAAAATAATAAAAAGAAAAAAATAGTAGGATTAAACCCATTGGAAAATAAAATGGTAGTTTGTTGAGTAAGTTGTTTGAGAGCCCATGACGCAATATTCAAAATCAGCATGGCGCGCTCTGCCAACTCGCTCCGGTAAGACTGGGCAATGCTTTCCAGTGATGCCAGATGGGGGGGATTCCCTGCAAATTCGGGGGTTTTTTTCGCCTTTGGGGGGAGATTCGGGGGGAAAGGTTTGTTGGGGGGATTTTCGAAGGTAAAATAAACTTTGGCGAAATTATGAAGTTTTTCTTGAGTATCTCAATCATTCAACCACAAACATAAAATAATTCTCATCACTACTTTAGTGTACCAATGTTGTATACCAATGGCAATAGAAACTGCCGAAGCCAATCTCAGAATACGATATTCATTGCCAAACGGTTGTGTCAATTTCGTTCCGACATCGCAAATGATAAGAAAGTTTAATTCGGAAAACGTGTAGTTACATGTTAAATAAAAATGATAGTGATTGCGAAAATGATTGTATGATAATATTTGAAGTGAGGTTGAATAATATTTAAAATATATTTGCTAATTTTTTTCTCCTATAAAGTGTTTTGGGGGCTTTTTTTCACAAAAAGCTAATTTTCGGGGGGATTTGGAATAAAGTTGGGGGGAAACTCACATAGTGATCTGGCAGCACTGATGCTTTCGTCAAGGCAGAGATTGACCCAGAAGATAGGCAGTGTAAGATTTTATAAAAGCTCGTGCATTGTTCTAATCAGTTACGCCACCGTCAATTTCATAAATTAACCGACCCTGTCCATCCAAATGTTGCCTGGAAGAGATTGCTTGTGCCGCTTTAGATTTCATTAATATTAAGCTGCTCTGTTACATATTTTGATGGTGAAATAAACAAATTATCTATCTAAAGCCAGACTGTACTTCGATGCTGGACAAGGCTTAGGCTGCTTTACAAGTCTGACCCGTGGTACCATACAATTTGGAACAGACGTAGTTCTAGCCCTGAGACGTTTCCATAGAAATCGCATTTGAGGCTGCGGGCAAATACATCTAGATACTTATAATAAAACTGTAACAGGTCCAATTCTGTACATTGAAGATATTTTGAATTTTTTTTTTGGAGGGCACTCTATTATCGATACTCAAGCCAAAACTGTAATTTTTTTCATTCATGTCTGTCTGTCTGTATCGTAAACGCGCATCACGCCGAAACTACTTGATGGATTGAAATGAAACTCGGCATGATTATAGGTCATACTACGAGGAAAGACAAAGGATACTTTTTATCCCGGAATTCAGTAAGGTTCTCATGGGAGAGGGTATAAAAGTAAAATTCCTTTACCGCGCATCACGCCGAAACTGCTGAATCAGTTGGAATGAAACTCAGGACGATTTGAGTTCATACTACAAGGAAGGACATGGGATACTTTTTATCCCGGAATTCGGTAAGGTTCCCCTGGGAGAGAGGGTGAAAGAAGAATTCTTTAACCATGCATCACAACGAAAGTGAATGAATTCGAATGGAACTCGGGACGATTGGACATGGGATACATTTTATCCCGGAATTCAGATTGGTTCCCCTGGGCTATACGAGTTTTCAAAAATTCAAAAATGGCTAAAATGACTGACAAATAATAAATGGCAGCCAGGGGAACCAAACTGAATTGAACTGATAAACGCGAAAGTTTGTAAGTATGAATGGATAGATTGATGGATGGATGGATGTTTGTTACTCTTTCACGCAAAAACTGCTGAACGGATCTGGATGAAATTTGACACAGAGATAGATTATAAGCTGGAATAACACATAGGCTTTATTTTATTCCGAAAATCCCACGGGAAAGGGAATTACGCAAGTAAAATCGCGAGTACTCGAAATACTAATCATGCGCAGACAAAGTCGCGGGCACCAGCTAGTTTTTTTTATAAAACTGGAAAGTTTCGATACTCCACGAACCCTAGGGTCTCGGCTCCAAGGGGAGCAAATGCGTAGGTTCTGTCGAGACCTGCATATTTGCGCCTCTTGAGATCCTCGGCCAGATCTGCCGCCGCACCAGCCCTCGTGGATGTCCTTGGAAGATGGGAAGGTGCAAGTGTTTTTAAAAGTCTATTTTTTGTCTATTTTCTATACCTACCTATGTCAACTTCAATGTGATTGTCACTTCAAATGTCTGGTATAGCTTACTCGCTCTAACATTGTTTGTAGCTATCTCTCTTGCACTCTTGCCTCCGTATAGGCCAGTTTTGTAATTTGTGTAAGAAATCTCAATAAAAATCACATATTTTGGAATTCGGGAGCATCATTTTCCATTAAAAATTAGTTCAAAGAATTAGAAGTAGCAGTGGGCCGGCCATATCTCGCCAAGAACCGACAACCGTTGGGGGTAAACGTGTTCTTGAGTGGAGACTGCGACTTGGCAAACGTATTTTAGGACGCCCTCCGGCCAGGTGGGATGACGATCTACGGAAGACTGCTGGCAGATGCTGGATGCGTCAAGCTGAAGACAGGGCGCTATGTCGCTCATTAGGGGAGGCCTATGTCCAGTGCACTAATAAAGGCTGATGATGATGATTTAAGGAAGAGATACGAAGTTGCTATTGGTGGCCAACAAACATTTTGTATCTCCTAAAATATTCCAAATAAAACTACTACAGATGAATTATTAAAAGCTTATGATAGCTATAACAAACTGAACGTTTAATTTTTGGAAATTCCTTTCTCTACCGAAATTATATGATAAACTAAGTTAGTTAGCTAGCTAGTGTAATTCCTGCTTGCGCCTTAATCTGAATAAATATCACCTATTTTGGTATTCGGGAGCATTATTTTCTAACTAGTAAGAAGAGGAAAGAAAGAAACACGCAAGATAAAAATATTACAAGGACGTTTACTGTAAAAGTTATATTTTTGTTTGACAAGTCATTATGCGTTCTCACTGGCCGCTTCCTTGGCCTTGGCTCGCTTCAAGATATTCCTCCGATGGGATCTTTTCTTTGATAACGCGGTGCTGCCCGCTAGCTTCCCAGCCTTCTGCAGAGCCACTAGCTTAGCGGCTTTGCCCTGGAAGTTATAATAAACATTGTTTTTAAACACATCAATCCTTTTTTTGTTTGTAATAAGGTTGCCTGGGAGAAATTGTTTTCAGCAATAAGGCCGCCTGTTGTACCGTTTCTATTATTTATAAGATTAGATATAAGTTAATTTAAGTATTGTTTTATTTTCAAAAAGATACAATAAAGTGTTCATTCATTTATTCATTCATTCATTCAATCCTTATAAACAGATTGAAGCGAAGAGAAAATCTAGAAGTTATAAGAAGCATTCATCACTACATAGTATAAAACAAAGTCGCTTTTTCTGTCCCTATATCCTTATGTCCCTTTGTATGCTTAAATCTTTAAAACTACGCAACGGATTTTGATGCGGTTTTTTTCAATAGATAGAGTGATTCAAGAGGAAGGTTTATACGTATAATAAAACCGTGCGAAGCCGGGGCGGGTCGCTAGTCATAGTATAAAACAACGTCGCTTTCTCTGTCCCTTTGTATGCTTAAATCTTTAAAACTACACAACGGATTTTGATGCGGTTTTTTTTAATAGATAGAGTGATTCAAGAGGAAGGTTTATACATATAATAAAAACGTACGAAGCCGGGGCGGGTCGCTAGTAATTTATATATATATATATATAAAACTCATCAATCCAGATTTTATTTATATTTCAATCTATTGATTGAAGCGAAGAGAAAATCTAGAAGTTATAAGAAACATTAAAAATTTATAACTCTCAATCCTTATCAACAGATTGAAGCAAAGATAAACATTTCTTAGAGTATTTTGATAATCCTACTAATATTATAAACGCGAAAGTTTGTAAGTATGGATGAATGGATGGATTTTTGTTACTCTTTCACGCAAACAAGGATATGGATGAATGGTGTAAACTGTACAATTATAAACAAAAAAGTAGGAACTTTTGGTGGATTCTAAGTAGTGATTATTCTTATACACTGACCTTAGCTTCGCTTTTAGTTAGCTTGCTCTTCTCCTGAAGCGTGAACGAGACGTTGATCCGTTTGTTATCTAGCATCGAGTGGTGCTTAGACAGGGCCGCCTGAAAGTAAACAAATTAATATATAATGCCTCCGCACAGTAGCGATTAGGAGCGCACCTTGGTCGATTTCTTGCGATTTTATAGCTCGATTATTTACGCACAGCTGCGTCTTAAATCGCCGCATCGCCCGCCGCAAAACGTAAGAAATAAGCTCATCAATTTTATATTGTCCATACATAAAATTGAATTATTTAATTGTCTAATGTAGATAGTGAATTCTAATACAATAATCATCATCATCATCAACCTATATATATTAGTCCACTGCTGGACATAGGCCTCCCCTAATGAGCGTCATAGCGCCCTGTCTTCAACTTGACGCATACAGCATCTGCCAGTAGTCTTTCGCAGATCGTCATCCCACCTGGCCGGAGGGCGGCCTACACTACGTTTACCGAGTCGCGGTCTACACTTGAGTGTAAACGTGTTTTTGAGAACACGTTTACCCCAACGGTTGTCGGTTCTTCGCGAGATATGGCCGGCCCATTGCAACTTCAGCTTGCTAATTCTTTGAGCTATGTCGATAACTTGGTTCTCTGTTGGATGTATTCGTTACGAATTCTATCCTTCAGAGAGACTCCGAGCATAGCTCTTTCCATAGCTCGCTGGGCGACTTTGAACTGGTGGGCCAGCCCTACCGTGAGTGTCCACGTCTCAGCTTCGTAGGTCATTCTAATAATAATATAATAATAATGCAGGACAATCAACATAGCATCATCTAGCCCCAAGCTAAGCAGAGCTTGTGTTATGGGTACTAGACGACTGATATAGTTATTACAATATACTAGTACTTCATCATCATCATCAGCCTATATTAGTCCACTGCTGGACATAGGCCTCCCCTAATGAGCGCCATAGCGCCCTGTCTTCAGCTTGAATACTAGTACTTACATAGATAGATATTTTTTATTAAATGTAGAAAACACCCAGACCAACGGAACAAATTTCTGCAGATCGTACACAAATTTGTTCCGAGAAGGGAATCGAACCCGCAACCTCCTGCGTCGCAGGCGGACTTTCGCCCGCAATTCATTGAAATAATTTTATTTATACACTAGCGACCCGGCTTCGCACGGTTGTATTATAAGTAGGTATATAAACCGTCCTCTTGAATCTATCTATTAAAAAAAACCGCATCAAAATCCGTTGCGTAGTTTTAAAGATATATTTATAAGCATTCAAAGGGACATAAGGACATAGGGACAGAAAAAGCGACTTTGTGTTATACTATGTAGTGATTAAATAATGGGTAGAGTGTAGAACTAATCTAGAGTTAAAAGAAAAGCCCGCTAGAGCGCGAGATGCGAGCGACAAACGCGGCCACAAGTAGCGAGCGGTTTGCGTCGATACTATACAAAATGTATGTATGAAAAAACTTGTGGTCGCTACCAAAAGCAGCGACTAGTGACTTAATGTTCGGGCTGCGTTAAGCACACATCACTAAATAGTATAAAATAAAGCCGCTTTTTCTGTCCCTATGTCATAGTGTCCCTTTGAACGCTTCAATCTTAAAAACTACGCGACGGATTTTGATGCGGTTTTTTTAATAGATAGAATGATTCAAGAGGAAGGTTTATACGTATAATAAAACCGTGCGAAGCCGGGGCGGGTCGCTAGTATTATTATAATACACTCAAGAAACAGTCTTTATTTACCTCATAAGTGGTTTTGTCGGAAACCTCCATAAAAGCATATGCACTCTTTTTCTCATCTTTGACTAGCCGCTTCGGTAAACGGATATCTTTGATATTGTTGACGATATCCGAAAAATGTTGCTTCACCTTTAAAAAGGAAAAAAAAATATTAAATTTAAAGCTAGTGAGTATCTATCTCAGCACATTGCCATACAGCGTGGTTATGCAGCCAGCGTCTTGGGGACGCTTCTAGTCATCATCATCATCATCAACCTATATTAGTCCACTGCTGGACATAGGCCTCCCCCAATGAGCGCCATAGCGCCCTGTCTTCAGCTTGCCGCATCCAGCATCTGCCAGCAGTCTTTCGCAGATCGTCATCCCACCTGGCCGGAGGGCGCCCTACGCTACGTTTACCGAGTCGCGGTCTCCACTCAAGAACACGTTTACCCCAACGGTTGTCGGTTCTTCGCGAGATATGTCCGGCCCATTGCCACTTCAGCTTGCTAATTCTTTGAGCAATGTCGATAACTTTGGTTCTCTGTCGGATGTATTCTATACACTCGGACGCATCGAGTATTGATCGTTATTCACAAAAATAACAATCGGGTAAACATTATCTTAAGATATGAGACATCCCTTGAACATTATAGTTGCAGGTGAAAAAATATATCCATTAAAATCATTTCCATTTTAAAATGCTTGAACATGTAAAAACAATATAAAATCCTGACTGATATTAAAATCCTTTCTAAAGTTATGTATGTATGTTTGTTTCTTTTTCACACAAAAACTATGGATGAAATGAAAATTATTTATTTCTCAATATCCACAAAAACCATAACTAATCTAACATTAATAATTAAAACTATCTCAACGAACTAATAAAATTAGAAACCAGTTTAAAGAAAATTTATAAACTAGGTTAATCTTTGTGGCAGAGAAATGGCTCATAGCTCAGCTTAATACTAGAGCATGTTGCCATGCTGTAGCGCTGGTATTCTGCTAAGACACCTTGACAGATAAAATAAAACTATAAATGGATTGGTCTGAAATTTAACAGACATAGTTTTAGCCCTGTAATAACTCATTGGCTACTTTTCAGCCCATAAATCAGTTCCCGCAACATATAAATAACATTGAGACGTTTCCATAGCAACTGTGAAGCCACGGGCAGACCCTTGTTATTACTTTTCTATGTATAATAAAAATAAATAATAAATAAATAAATAATGCTGGACAAACCACACAGCACTATCTAGCCCCAAAGTAAGCTACTAAAAGCTTGTGTTATGGGTACTAGATAACTGATATATTTAATACATTATAAACATAGATAGATATTTTTTTTATTATACATTCAGTCAAAAAAGTATCGGGAATGGATGATTTGTTTATGGTTCCAAATTCAAATTTTTGTTTTTTTTGTTGTTGTTAGGTTGGCACAACTGTTTGCCATTTTGGCGCGGAGTTTGAGTTGCATCTGTTATTTATATTAAATACAGTGCTGTTTTTAGTTACATCATATCTAGTGTGTATTGCGAATTTCACAATGGACAAAAACATCGAACAAAGAGTTTGTCTTAAGTTTTGCATCGCCAATGGAATTTCGTGTTCGGAGTCACTGAAAATGTTACAGAAGGCTTTCGGTGAATCGACTTTATCAAAAACACGTGCTTATGAGTGGTACAAAGCGTTCAAAAGCGGTCGAGATGTGATGGAAGATTTGCCTCGCTCTGGTAGGCCATCAACGTCTGCAATTGAAGTTAACATCGCAAAAGTGAAGGAAACAGTGACTGAAAATCCTCATTCAACTTTGCGAGAGATAGCCGCCGAACTTTCTGTATCTCACGAGTCGATCCGTACCATTTTAAATAATCACTTGGGTATGAAACATGTTGCCGCTCGACTAGTCCCAAAAGACCTGAATTTTCTCCAAAAACTCAATCGCATGAGAGTCGCTGAGGACATGCTAGAACGAGTCAATTCCGACCCAACATTCATGAAACGCATTTATTACTGGTGACGAGACGTGGGTTTATGAGTTTGACATGCAAACAAGTCAACAAGCTTCGGAGTGGCGCCTTCCAACAATCGGTACAAGACATAAAGGAGAATTCGCGGCGAGAACTGAACTCAATTCCGGAAACAGCGTTTAAAAATTTTTTTGATGATTGGATAATTCGTTGGCGTAAGTGTATCGTTTCTGAAGGAGCATACTTTGAAGGTGATAAAATAAATTTGGATGAATAACAAACATTTTGTGTATTATTGATCTTTTCCCAGTACTTTCTTGACAGAGTAGTATATATTAAACACCAAACACCAACGGAACAAATTTCTGCAAATCGTACACAAATTTGTTCCGGGGCGGGAATCGAATCCGCAACCTCCTGCGTCGCAGGCGGACCTTAAAAATATCTACATATCATGTATATAATGTATTAAATATATCAGTTATCTAGTACCCATAACACAAGCTTTAGTAGCTTACTTTGGGGCTAGATGGTGCTGTGTGGATTGTCCAACATTATTTATTTATTATGTAATTACAATTAATAATATCGGCTCAGTTACCTTTTCTTTAGTGATATTCAAAGGTAGGTTTCCCACAAAGACAACATATCTCTTCGGTCCTTTCTTTTTAGGACTTTTATTGCCTTTTTCCTTTTTAATGTTGTCTCCATCATCCTTTTCATGCTTTGAAGTTTCTTCTTTTTTAATTTTTATCTCCTTTTTTTCTATAGTTTTAGAAACCGATTGAGTTGGTTTAGAAATCGATTGAGTTTGTTTAGAAATTGTTTCAGTTGGTTTAGAAACCGATTGAGCCATATTGTACAAGATCCTTATCTTTCTCAAATCTGAATCTTTCAGATCATTTGCACTTTGGAGTATTGACTGGATTTTTCCTTTGATAAGGTTAATTGAAATCTTGTTGTCCGAGCCTTGGAGTTGAGATCGGAGAGCTTGACGAATACGGCCTAAAATTAAAAGAAATGCACAATATAAGCTACTAGCTGACTCGCTCACGATTTTATTCACGTGGACTTTAAGTAATAGCACATTGACCCCATTTTAACTACCGTAGAATATGAATTTAGAAAAATCTTTTCTTAGCTACTTTATGTTACATAAAGGACGTTGGTGGGTGCCAACGTCCTAAAAGTAATGTCCATGCAAAATTTTATCATATAATATATGGAGTAAAATTGTCAGAGAATAAACGATAATTTTAAAATTTTTGAAAGTTATTCCAAAATCAGAGGCTCAATAGTACTACTAACAGCATACATGTATATGTATACTCAACAGCAAACAAAAAGTACTAATATGCTACATTCAGCTTTAATTTTATCTATATTTAACCCTAGAGACCTAACCTTCGCAAATACCCCTTAAAGCCTATCCATTAGTCGATTCAACGAGTATATTTTGAGCTCAAATATTTTATAAATACTTACAGTTTCAGTTAGTTTTATCAATTGATTATAGGAATCTAGTATTGTTGTACTAAATAAAACAATAAATTTGTATTATAATGCGAAAATATTTCTTTAACACCATGTTTTGTAAAGCACCAGTCTCCAGAAACCAAATGAGACGCTTACATAAAAAAAAATATTTAAAAAAAACAACACATAATAACCCTTATTTCTTTGACGACGAACATAAATTATAACGCTCTTTTCATCCTGAAAAACACATAAAACCTATTACTTAGAAGTGCATTTTATGCAAAAAACCACTTTGTGTTCAACACAAATTACTGTTGCATTTTTAGCAATACCAGTTAGTCATACGCCTTTTTTATATGAATATTATGAAAATCGCAGGGTGAAACTGGATTAGACTGGCGCAGGACCGTGTGGAGGCACAAAAGTTTGAAGTTTTACCCAGCAGTGGGTGAAGACGGAATGTGGATGATGATGATTATACCACAGACTTAGCGATTCTTCATATTTCGAGCCTAGTCTGGTTGACCTTCACCTTGACCTAGATCAGACTCAGCTCCTAGATTTTGTCTTTACATGGGTTGTACAGGAATCGTACAAATTTTCAGCATGATTTTGAGCCTGGTTCTTCTAACTGTATATACAGAATAGGCGTAATTTTATGAAGATAATGCATAATATGCATCTTCTACGTAAAATCACGCCTAATCATTACTTGGTACAGCCATGGTATCCTGGCTATCCTCCTGATCAAAAGGTTCATCTTGAGTATCAATTCTAGCATCATCCACCTCAAGATCATCTTATTTTTCATTATCAGTCAATTAATCCAAAGCACTACTGTCTTCCACTCTGAATAATAAACGCGTTATATGGTCATCAGATAACAAACATTCAGAAAGCATGGTAATAGATGCAAAAAAAATATGCATGAGCTCTGAAAAAATTATACGCAAAGCCTAACCATTCGTCGAAACAACGACTATTTTGGTAATATGTCCAAAACTAAGGTGACAAACACTTACATGACGAACACAAAGCCTCCTGAAAAAGCTCAGCGAATAACGAGTTGACAAGAAACAAAATTAAGATTGGCAAGCGAACAAAAAAAATATCGCAATATTTATGTTGCGTACTCGTCGATTCGACGAAGGTTAGGTCTCTAGGGTTAAATGCTATGGAATATTAAGCTGTACTAACCTTTTTGGTTGTTAGACATTGGTACACTCCGGCATCTTTGGACCAAATCATCATTTTTTAATATTGTGTGTACTGTGTCAACACTTTCTTTTTTAATTTCCTTTTGAAGCACTGTTGTTGTCTTCTTTGGCATTTTCTTTTTTTTTAATGTTTTGGATTTTGGTGATACTTTTGTATCAGGTGTTTTTGAGTTTTGTTTTTTTATCTTTTTTATTGGACTGGCAGATTTCAGAGGCGAAGTAGGAATAGATTTAGCCTTTTTAGTGGCTTTAGGTTCTTTGTGTGTTGCATCAATGGACAACTTGCGTTTACGGATCTTTTCGGACGCAGTCTGTTGTTTTTGGTTTTGCATTCTGTAAATAATAAGTATAAACAATTTTATTTTACAAGGTAGGTGTGATAACGAATAACTAAATATTGATTGTTATAGGTTAGGTATGTTTATGTCTTAGGTTAGTTTTAATTTAATTTTACTATTCCATGAGCGATTTTCCTGATGGTCGATTCCTGTGATTACTATTATTGTAATGTTTAAGTTGCACGTGTCTTCAGAAAACATGTAAAGCATTGTGTAAGTATTTGTAGCCAAGAAATCACATTGGACATGGAATAAAAATGTAGTTAATTGAGTAAAATTTATTTACTTGTTTGATTTTCGTAGGAGATTTTTTCACAGGTTTATTAGCATAATTTTTGAAAGTTCTTTCCTCTTTCCTTCTCCTCTCCCAGATCCGAAAACGCGAAATTCTCAAATTCAAAATGAAAAGCCTACTTGTTTTTTTTTGCCAATTTTTGTCAATTTCATTTCGTCATTGTAGGTACTTTGAGGTTATCAGTTTTGACAGCTTGACAGTGTTTCAAATGTCATGTGTCTTACAATCAAATCTATCTAGCCAGCGACAAAAACACGTTTGCACAAGGCTAGCGATTTAGTCGTGTGGGGTGGCCAGTTTTGTTGAATTATTTATTAAATTATAACAGTTTATGACTTCTTCTTCCTCCTGACCTTATCCCACGCTAAGTGGGGTCGGCACAACATGTTTTCTTCTTCAGTTTATATTGGTAAAAATGCGTTTCGCTAAGTAAGCAAATTACAGCGGCTAAGCCGAGCTCTGAGTGTCCCACCTCAGTCACTCCAGCAACCTCCCTTAGAAAACACATAGCCTAATTAAGATTTATAGAGTATCGTAAATGTCATTTCTTGTATTCGTGTTTCTGTGTATTTAATAGACTCTGTATATCGCACAAAATATCTTTTATTCTAACCAGCCCACAGGAGCTTCCATAGACTTGTAACATAATTACAAAACCGTCATCTCCTTATTCACACCTTTCTTAAGCATATCCTCTTTCACACAATCCATCCATCTTTTCTTCGGTCTTCCTCTCCTCTTAAATCCCTCCACATTCAAATCCATCACTCTTTTCGTAACATGATTTTCCTCTCTCCGTATAACATGCCCATACCACGCTAGCCTATTACTCCTCAACTTTTCCGTCACTGGCGCTACTTTCAAACTTCCTCTGATGTACTCGTTCCTTATCTTATCCATCCTTGTCACTCCACACATCCATCTCAACATTCGCATTTCTGCTGCATGCACAGTTCATTCATTCTTCCCTTTCGTTGCCCTACATTCAGATCCATACAGTAAGACAGGTCTTATCACGGTCTTGTATATTTTCCCCTTAAGTTTAAGGGGCATTCGCCGATCACATATAGTGCCTGTGACCTGTCTCCATTTCATCCATCCTGAGCTTATCCTGTTCTTGACGTCTGGGTCTATCTGGCCGTCGTTTTGGATTAATGAACCAAGGTACCGAAAATCGGAGCAGACTGAACGGGCTATGTACTCGTACCCCATCTATGGCAATATTGGCAAAACTGGAGGTACCGCCGAAGTCAAGAAAAAACTGTTCAGTTTTTGACCGACTTATTCTCAACCCGACACTCTCCAATTTTTGCTGCCATTTTGCCAATCTGCTCTGGACCTCAATTGCATTCTCCCCGACGAGAACAATGTCATCGGCGAACAGCATGCACCAGGGTGTCTCCTCCTGTATGTCCGATGTTAAGGCATCCATAGTCAGGAGGAACAAATAGGGGCTTAAAGCGATCCCTGGTGCAAAAGCCTACAGTCACATTAAACTCGTCGGTAACACCGGCTTCAGACCGGACGTACGTACAAGCTCTACTGTACATTGCACGTAATTAGCTGCAGGTATTTCCCAGGCACTCTCTTCTCTTTCATTGCCCACCACAGAACCTCACGGGGTACCTACTCTATCGTACGCCTTTTCCAGGTCAACGAACACCATGTACAGGTTTTTGTGCGCATGTCTGTATATTTCGCACAATTGGCGAAGTGCGAATATGGCGTCCGTTGTCCCTCGCCCAGGCATAAAGCCGAATTGGTTTTGGGTTATCTCACTCTCCTCTCTCATTCGTCTCACAATTACTTTCTCCCATACTTTCATACTATGTGACATGAGCTTTCTTCCCCGATAGTTGTTACAGCCTTGTACATCACCCTCGTTTTTATAAATGGGCACTAGCAAACTTTTGCACCTTCTTCCGGGATCGCCTTAAATATTAATTTGGTACACGATATAAAGTTATAATTAAATACAATTAAATGAGAGGATAAATAAATTAAAATGATATTAAAATAATTCTGACGTTCACAAAATAAAAAATATTGTCTGAACTATTTTTTCCACTGCGCTGTCAGCGAACAGTTCAAATGAATGAAAAACGTTTATTCTGATAGATTAGTACACATTAAAATTAGAGCTTATACATATATACAAACTACACACACTGAGAAAAACTTAATACTAACATGCAAATAAATGTAATTAATATAAAAGTATTTAAGTATAAATAAATTCAAAATTATATAAATAGATGCGTGTTTTTTATTATTGATCGATGTAGAGTGTACTGCGCTATCAGAAGAGGTCCATGCTCAGCTAAAATGGTGCGAGTAGGTGTAGAATAATTTTTTCTTACGCTGATTTTCAGCATACATCAGTTCGACATCAGGCGGGGCTGTCGTTCAAGAGAGCGTTGAATACTCGAAGGACGGCTGTCATGGACTGCACCGTGTCGAACGGGACTGCGACATGGCCGGCAAAAATGTTGCTTAGCTAAGATAGCAGTACTACTACTTACCTGATTTTTTAGAGCTTACCCTCTAACCGCAACTTTAGTTGGTAGGTAAAGGTAGCCTTCCGTTCCTAGCGACCGCGACGCGCGACCGAATTTGGGTCGCGCGACCCACTGCTTTGTATGAATTTGTAAGGAGCACTAAACACAAGGCGCGACCGCGGTCGCGCGACCGGTGGGCGTGGCCAGCGACCCTAGGGTCTCGCAGCGACCGAGGCAGTGCCGTCGCGCGACGCAGGCGAAGAGCACTGTGTCTGTGAAAATGGCGTCGTTTCTAAGTCACGAGGACGAGAAATTAATCGAATTAGTAAATAAAAACCCTCCCATATATGATGTAAGGCTTCAGTCATACAGAGATAATATTGTGAGGGAGAATATTTGGGAAGGAATTGCCAAGTCATTGAATAAACCAAGTAAATAAGCGTGTATTTTAATTTCTACATTTTTTTAATTAATTTATGTAAAGATTATTTAACTATATTTAGATGACATAGCTCACTATGTCATCTAAATTCATGTAAAGATAAGATTTATTTTAAATTTTCGAATATTTATTTATTCTATACTAGGAACGAAATTTTAATGGAAGAAAGATAAGGATAGGCTCTAGCAATTAGGTTTGATACTACACTCGAGAGCAATGAATCCGGGTCACTCAAAGAATCCAAAAAATCTGGGAAAGTAAGAATGCTAGGTTAATGCAATAAATTGTATTTAATAGACAATTTAATTTAAATTAAGGCCTCCAGAATTTCCGGGAACGAGTTCCCGGAAATTCTGGAATTTTCTAGAATGTTGATGTATTTTCGCTGGCATCGTATTGATAGACGAATCGTAAGAAACTTTTATTCATATGCGTTTTTCACTAAAATCAATATTTACGGAGAAAAAAGTTCTTATTTAAATGATTTCGACCAAATTTTCTCAAATGCATAATAATGTTTTGTATTGCCGTAAATAATCTTATGCCTAGACGAAAAATAAGACAACTTTTATTCTTACACATTTTAATAAAGTCAATACCTATTTTCCGAGAATATTTTTTTCTAATATATTGACTATTGAAAATAACACTCATATTTTACTATTGTTTTATTACCACATTATGGACTTTAAAAATGACCCATGATAATTACGGAAAATATGGAACAAAATAAGTTTGGTGTTATCTCAGAAAACATCGACTTTCATGATATTTTTTAAAATAATAACTATTTCTATTATTCGTACGCAATTATCAAATAAATGATAAATGCGTATCAAGAAAAGTGTTTTATATTTCACCTAAACGGATTTGGGCAAAAATTCTAAATTTCTCCGAGAATATTGAGTTTAGTAAAAAAAACGTCGGAATAAAAGTGTCTTATAATTCGTCTTTTTGTAAGATTCCGGTGAAAAGAAACCAACATTGTAGAAAATTCCGAAATCCCGGGAATTCCCGGGAAAGAATTCCAGAGAAAGAGGTGGTTTCAACCGCTCCATGTCATGTCTTCTCGCCAACTTTAGGTATATAAGCGCCCGAATATCCAATCAACCTCAACTCACTCAGCTGTTTAAGGTCACGTGCACTAACACGAGAGCGATATACGCAACATATATAATTTCCAAACATAGTATCAATCAATGATTAATTTAAAAATCAGTACATAATTTAGAAAAATTATATGCTTATTAAGTATCTATGCCTCCGAAAAAAGGGTTTTTATTGACTAATTCTATTAATATCATGTCCTCGTGTGATGAAAACGGCGCCATTTTGAAAGGCTTCTCGCCTGCGTCGCGCGGCGGCATTGCCTCCGACGCGACCGGAAGGCTACCTTTAGGTACCCAATAAAAGCAATGTTAAATGAAATACGAATTACTTATTTCTCTTATAATGTTTATTAATATCGTATCAATCGGATATCTTTATGGCTAATTCATAAATAACATTAATAAATGCACTCAGTTATGTAACTTAAAATATTTTATTTACAATAAGTAGGTACTTAGCTTATTTATCTAAAAATAAATAATGGAAGGACGGAATCGTTGTTATATTAAATCTTATTTATATAAATTATCATATTCTAAATTCTTTAGTATCTATTTCCTACTTATAGTTATTGTAGAATAAAAGTAATTTTCCTGTTTGTATGATGCTTACATTTTACTATTACATTAAAAGTAAGGAATAACGCAAGCACAAAAAATTTTGTTCGACAACATAGGTACCTACCTAAACTATAAAGGTATATTTTTGTTCTCTCGTGTTTTGGTATTCATCTAAAGCCTGCAATACATGTTGGCCGAGCTAAGGCCAATGCGAGCGAAGGCAAATCTGTGCAAGCTAAGTGCTACTGTCCAGACGTTCGGCAAGTCTACGCAAACTATTGCAAACGGCCAATGTAGACGAGTTTTCTGTGAAGCTGCCCACACGTTGGTAGCCGTCAGTTCTTGTTGTACATTCGAACTAAGTAGTCATCAAGCAACAAGTTGAAGTTGAACAACCGATGTTTTGTTTATTTGATTTTGATTCTTACGTACATAGTAATTATTATCTATACTTATAATAAAACTGTAACAGGTCCAATTCTGTACATTGAAGATATTTTGAAATTTTTTTTTGGAGGGCACTCTATTATCGATACCTACTCAAGCCAAAACTGTTATTTTTTTCATTCATGTCTGTCTGTCTGTCTGTATCGTAAACGCGCATCATGCCGAAACTACTTGATGGATTGAAATGAAACTCCGCATGATTGTAGGTCATACTACGAGAAAGGACATAGGATACTTTTTATCCCGGAATTCAGTAAGGTACTCATGGGAGAGGGTATGAAAGTAAAATTCCTTTACCGCGCATCACGCCGAAACTGCTGAATGAGTTGGAATGGAACTCGGGACGATTGGACATGGGATACATTTTATCCCGGAATTCAGTTTGGTTCCCCTGGGCTATACGGTTTTTCAAAAATTTCTCACAGCATCTGAACGACGCGTGTGTACGCATCGTTCAGATGCTGTGAGAAATTTTGCTGTATGCTGTACACACGCGAATTCATTCACTTCCGTCGTGATGCGTGGTTAAAGAATTTTTATTTCACCCTCTCTCCCAGGGGAACCTTACCGAATTCCGGGATAAAAAGTATCCCATATCCTTCCATGTAGTATGAACTGATAAACGCAAAAGTTTGTAAGTATAAATGGATAGATGGATGGATAGATTGATAGATGGATGGATGTTTGTTACTCTTTCACGCAATAACAGCTGAACTGGATGAAATTTGGCACAAAGATAGATTATAAGCTGGAATAACACATAGGCTTTATTTTATCCCAAAAATCTAACGAGAAAGGGAATAACGCAAGTAAAATCGCGAGTACTCGAAATACTAATCATGCGCAGACGAAGTCGCGGGCACCAGCTAGTTATATATATATAAACAGATTAAATAAATAGGTGCGTGCGTGCGACGGTGACTGACACCAACCGCATAATGGCGGGCTGGCAAACATGTGGACACGATTGGCCGAGCGCTGACAAGCGCCTTTGATTTGTGCAGAAAAACCGACACGGCTCCGAAGTGAGGCGAGTGGCGGCGAGCGACAACGAGCGGTGACAAGTCACTGCAAATGACCTCTATACACGTTGGCGCTTGTATTCACTCGGCCAGCTAGGCGAGCGACACCGAGCGATGGCAAGGCAAGGCAAAAATGCCGTCTACACGTTGGTATTGGCCTTCACTCGGCAACGTTGGGCCAACATGTATTGCAGGCTTAACACTGATGAAGTGATGATGAATAACCGCTTTGACAGATTAAGTTGCGGCACACTGGTGACCATTTTAGACACTGGCATGATTGCTTTAACCTTTTAATTACTTAGTGAAACTTGACTTATATTTGAGCATTTTTTTACCAAACATTCACGCATTAAATCATACAATAAATTAAAAAGGCTGAACTGAACTAAAACTGGAATGTGTTTTACATAATTGATCAAACTAAAAGGCTGTATCTGATTCTTTTAACTAAAATTGAAGGATTTGATTGATCCAATCTCTGAACTCGGAGATTCGCGTATAGACGCCTGGTTGGTTCGGCTCCGCACAGCCGATTCCCCACGAGATGACACCACCAAGCACGTATCTGCCGTCTCTTTCTCGTGGCAGGACCATTGGGCCACCACTGTCGCCTGCAAAGTAAATAATGTGAGTTGGGATATGTATTATTATTGTTATTTGTAATACAACGCTCCTAAACTGGTACGTATTGATAATAATATCTTAGCCCTTGTTTGCAGTTTAAATATTTTTCCAGTCTACTATATTATTGTCTACATTCAATATGCTGATTTCGTTCGTCCAAATTCCTCTCGTCATCTAACGATGATGGATGATGTACGTATCGCTACTAAACAAAAACAAAACACCACTGTCTGTGTTTGCCTCATCTTCTAAGCCTTTCACAGATCTCACCTTGTCTCAAAGGAATACAGAATCCAAAGTCATAATTGAACTATTTTATCTATCTACTTAATTTCCACCCAATTAGAATTCCAAATTCAACAGAAAAATATCAAAGTTTCATATTCAAACAGCTAGTTTTCATAATTAGAATTCTAATTACTACTATTGAGTTGACAATCTAACATTCGTAATTCAAAATCCTTCATTCCATTCTCTCGTTTAACGTAGGTTTATTGAAAGCTATCAAGCTACCTTCACAGCTGTCAGTGCCCCCTTTGCTCCGTCCGGCACATATGAATATGTTGGGTATGTGCTCGTTGTAGCCCGCGGCTTGATACATTGCCTCGCAGGCAGAGTTGTTGATCACCGGGACCATCACCTCTTGTAGAACGCTTGGGAGCGGACCCTCTGTAATAAAAGGTATGGTGTATTATTTATAAGTAAAGTAGTAGGGAATCAGTTCAGTTCGAACTTGGCTAGTGTAAACAGGCCTTTTTTAGTAGTGAATAAGTTCAGTTCGAACTTGGCTAGTGTAAACAGGCCTTCATAAGAAGTAGTGAAAAAGTTCAGTTCGAACTTGGCTAGTGTAAAACGGCCTTTACAAGTAGCAATACTTTTGGGTAGTAGGAGAAAAAGTTAAGTTCAAACTTGGCTAGTGTAAACAATACTTTAGTACCTAGTCGGGTATAAAGGTCTTCACACACTGAAACCGGAGGCGGAAGAGAGGCGAAGGCGTGCGAGTTGTATTCCATTGAATTATAATATGAAAGTCTACACACACCACCCACCGCAGGCGGTGGCGCGGCGCCGCGCGCCGCGCCTTCGCCTGCCTCCGGCTTCAGTGTGTGGAGACTTTTAGTTTGTCCGAACTTGGCATATGTAACCGATTTACATAATACATATCCCAATCAATACTTTTTATTTTACATAGAAAACATCCATCTGCAGATCGACAAACATTTGTCATGAGGCGGGAAGCGAACCCGCCATCTCTTGTATTAAAAACCTACACGATCACGATAACATTTGTGATTTTAGGATAACTAGCGGCAGTAGAAATATATCATCTGTGAAAATTTTCTAATGGGTTCATGAGATAGGTACCTAGATAAAGCCTAGCCTGGTGACATGAAATGAACTTAGCGCTATTTTGGAGGCTTCTAAAAGAGCCATCTACCTAGTAACTGATTGCATAATATAAGTAGGTAACTAATTTAGGCTGCGTTCGCTGAAATCACTAGATACATAATAGTACCTATAAAACAAAGTCGCTTTCTCTGTCCCTACATAGGTATTATTATTATGTCCCTATGTACCTATGCTTAAATCTTTAAAACAACGCAACGGATTTTGATTTGTTTTTTTTATTAGATAGAGTGATTCAAGAGGAAGGTTTATACGTAAGTATAATAAAACCGTACGAAGACGGGGCGGGTTGCTAGTATTAAATAAAACAGAACTAGGTAAGTCTATGGACTACTCTAGTCACACTAACGTTCAAAGCAATATATTTTTGGGCGACTAGTCGTCTGGACGTGTAAGTGGTGAATCCCTCAACTTACCGTCAAAGAGTCTCCCCCAGCCCGTGACGTAGGCGCTCCTGCCGACGTAGTCATCATCATTGTCAGGCACGCAGACGGGCAGGATGTTGGGCTGGAACGTCACTGGCTCGTAGAATCTGTAAGGAGTTTTTATTCAGAACTTAGAATCTAGGTAGGACTCTTTACTAGGACCTCTTTCAAAGAACCACAATGTGAACAAAACAATCTAAATTTGAAATTTAATTTGAATTCACGCTTGTTGAAACCGGAAAGAGTTTATATTTAGAAGATGGAATAGAATTCTAAGTATTTAATATTAGGTAGTTATATACCTACATTTATTCACTATTTCGTTATAACATTGTTAATAAATAGTCTTCTGATAAATTTTGTGTGTTTTAATTAATTATTCTAAGTTAATTTTACTATTTCAAGCTAACCTATTATATACCTACTCTTGCAAGTGCCATATCAAGTAATAATACTACCTACTAAGGAAAAAACATGAACATCTAGATCTAAACAAAAGAGTTTTTTGCCCCTTGCCTGTCTAGATCTTCCTGCTGATAATGATGATATCTCATTTATATGCAGCCCGTATCTCAAACCAGTCGTTAAACAGATTCCAATTTTATTTTACGTTTTTGTAATTCACGGTCAGAGCTTTTATTGCTTCCGCTCGCGACTTCGTTCGGGTTTTAACGAAACTAAGAATTTTTTTTAAAAATAGAAATTTATGATTATATTTATGTTCCTAGTTTACTAAACATCTAAACAACTAGTTTATCTAAGACCTGATTAAAGGTTGCCTCGAAGAGATCCCTTCTAAGCGATAAGGCCACCCATTTTACTTGTCTTATGTTATGTTCCTTTTTGTAATGTTCTTTTTCTGGTGTACAATAAAGTATTTTTGTATGGTATTGTATTGTATTGTATAATATAAGTGAAATTAATTAATTTACTAATTGTAAATAATTATTGACCACGACATAAAATAAACGTTAGTAGATGTGCAAGCAAACATAAAAATCCAAGGCGAAGCCGCGGGCAGATACTAGTAAGTTATATTTTTTTAATCAAACACAATTCTGTAACTGTCGGCCTTATCACCCAAAATTTTACAAAAGAATGATATTAGTTTACGTGTTTTCGCGATCCCACGCGAATAAATCCACACCGGTCACTCACCACTGCACTTGACCTTAGCTAAGTTCATCAAAATCGGTTCAGCAACTTGTTTATGTTAATAACTGACTGAGGTTCGCACCTTCATTACGCGCAGAGTTTTTAAGACTTTTTTATTTTGTCAGCGATTTAACCTGAGGTCTAACTAAACTGATAGTTGGATAAATTACATACTTAATACTTATTATAAATCACATAGATGCATAATTATTTATTACCTATAGGTACGTCTATCTTTACTCCTTATATAACAAACGCGAAAGTTTGTATGGACGAGTGAATGTTTGCATGTTTGTTCTTCTTGTACGCAAAAACTAGTACTGAACGAATCAGGTTAAAAGTTTGGATTGACGTAGTTCTAGCCCTGGAATCCTATTTATACTATAAACGCGAAAGTTTGTAAGTGTCGATGTTTGTTACTCTTTCACACAAAAACTACTGAACGGATATGGATGAAATTTGGCACAGAAATAGTTTATAGTCTAGAATAACACATAGGCTATATTTTATCCCGGAATTCCCACGGGAACGGGAATTACCGCAGGTGAAACGAGGTGCTGCTCAGCAGTACAGTAACACATAAGCTAAAGCTACTTTTCATCCCATAAATCAGTACCCACGGGATAAAAATAGTCTACAGCCATAGTTCTACGTTTAGATAGGGCTGGGACTCCCTATTTTATCCGGACATTTTAAAGTTAGTGCCGGATTTAAAAGTGAATTCAATTTAATTCCGATGTAGGCCAATTATACGAAAAGGAAACGGAAGTTACAAATTAAAACCAACGATGGTCTGTGGATGGATGGATAATGCCTAGCATTATTTGTTATTACCATCACAACTACCATTGGAATGGATGATAGATCGGCTTGACATTAGCTTCGCTTCTTCCTCTTTGTCTTGGATGTTTTGTAATATACATATTTAAATACTTATAATGCTGGACAATCCACAAAACATCATCTAGCCCCAAGCTAAGCAGAGATCGTGTTATGGCTACAATGCGTTACATAGAAATATATTTTTAATTCTACATGTAGTTACTCGTACACCCTGAAAAAATATCTGTACCTAACATTTGCTCCAACCCAAGGCAGAAATCGAACCGACAACCCCCTGCGTCGCCGACAGACCTTTGCCTTCCGCGCCACACAGGTCGTTAATAACCAGGTGGTAAGACAATCTGCTCTACACTGTTGCTACATTACAGAAGACAGTGTGCTTTGACCCTCATTTCTATATAGTATAAAACAAAGTCGCTTTTCCTGTCCCTATGTCTTTATTTCCCTTTGAATGCTTAAATCTTGAAAACTACGCAACGGATTTTGATGCCGTTTTTTTGAATAGATAGAGTGATTCAAGAGGAAGTTTTTTACGTATAATACAACCGTGCGAAGCCGGGGCGGGTCGCTAGTGAGGTATAAAGTATGCCGTCCAGCAGTAGCATTATGCTGATGATGATCTTACCTCAATAAAGCGAGGTCATACTCGAAAGTAGCCGGATCGAAGTGCGGGTGGCTCGCCACGATCTGAACGCGGCGCTCCGCGAACCCGTACGGTTCGTCCTCGTTCGCTAGGTCGTGTTCGCCGAGACGGACCAGGAGTTCGGAAGGTGGGACGCTGGAAGAAAAGTATTACTGATATGAGCCTGATTTTTTAATACATTTTGATACGTAAGTACCTACGAATAAAAGCGTTCACACGATAGATAAATTGCTCAAAAGTTGTACATATGGGTGAGCATAATGCTAGATAGCAAACTCTACTTGAGTATTACTGTACCTACGATACGATTTTTTATCGACTTCGACTTTGTTTCGCTCTCTTTCTCTGACATGATTACTGTCGTTAAACCGTACTAAGATTAAGGCTAAGATTGTATGGTAATTGACGCATATGACATATGACGTTGCAGTAACTATTTAAATAAATTAAGCTACAATATGCTTATGTTAAATTTGTATTTAAATTTGCATAGTGGGTAAATACCCACTATGCGCAAATGGCCCTATAATAACACTTCAGTCCCTCAGACCTTTGTGTCCTAAATAGGACACAAAGGTCTGAGGGACTGAAGTGTTATTTTGACTATCTCTCTTATTTTTCCATTATTAAAATCACTGCTTTCTTAGCTGACTGATTTAAATGTGTTTTGATTAGCAAAAAAACACCAAAAATTAACAAGCATTTGCTAGACTTACATATAAGAAAAAATGAAAATCTTACTGTTCAACACAATGCGCAGCCGTGATTGCCCAGTTCTCATTCAACAGCGCAGCCCCACACTTGTGCAGATACGTCGAGGTCCGATACTGCCGCAGAGATATCTGCCACGGCCACATGCCGAACCCAGACTTCTGGCCGCCGACGATCCTGCCCGTCGGAGCCTGCCACAATCTCCTGCCGCAAACTGCCAGTAACAGGAGCGTAGAGTTTATTATCATGGTTTTAGAAAAATGCGTCGAAAAGTCCGGATGAAAATGTTTTGGGTTGCATCACTACTTTAGGAGTTCGCTTTTGATGGAGCTATGCTCATGTTGAAAAGTCCGGAATTACTACTAGCATTTTTATCAATTTATTCTTCTTTGTTACACTCTGGCTATTTAGTCAGAGCGGTCATGATCGATCGTGCACTTAGAAAATGTAGAGATTAGAAATGCCGGATAATCGGTGTGTTAAATTTGTGCAGTCGCATCACTAGTTTAAGAGCTTTCGAATTTATTTTGAATTTTGAAAATAGCTCGCGTTCGAAACTTAAAATCTTTTGTTTATGAAGTTCACTTTATTGAAGAGAACACGTTTTAAAGTCAGGTTCAAGTTTTTTCTAGAATGAATGGCAACTGCATTGTGGTTGCAAATTATACAGCCAATCTAGTTTTAAAGGAGCGTTTTGTTTTTTTGTACCCGATATGTCAGTCATTTAGTTTTCTTGTTGTTTTTTTTGCCGTTCGTTTTTTGAAGTGTTAATCAATGTCACTTTGAGTATCAATGTCCTCTTGGATGTTTATTATATGAACCGACACTTGAAATTTTGGCACGATTGATTTTGGTTTTAAGGTTCCACTTTATTAGTTAATTTGTTAATAAGTAACACTGTTCATAACAAAAACGTACCTACAACACTGCACTTTTAACACCATAATACAACAAACATGTGACATTTAATCTTATAAACGGCACTTATTTATCTCATACCGGTAATTTATGAGTTAAAATAATTAATCATTTTAATCCGATAGCTTTAGAGCTGAAAATTCAACGTATCGTAATATAATTATAGTTTTCAACCACAAACGTCCTTGCTCTTGCCTTGGCCGTGCGCATCGCGCGCTGTCAACTCTTTGTTTGAATTCCGAACGGAGTTCTTTTTACTTTTTTTATCATTGTTTAATATGCGGCCAAAGATGGACTAAAGATACATTTGTCAAAAGGTCTTTAACCTAGGTTTTTAACCTGGGAACGACGTATTTGCATTTCAAGGGTCTTAAACGCTTAAGAGGACCACTACCTACCTACTATAAGGAAAACTACCAATGGTATATTTTTAACCTACTTAACAAAGTACCTAGAAGGTTTTTTCATAAGTTACTTATTTATTGAGTTTTAGTTAGGGTGCTATGGGTTTAATTATGGCCTACCTAAAGCACGTTATCTTTGAAAACAATAAAAATAACACGTACAATCACTACATAGTATAAAACAAAGTCGCTTTCTCTGTCCCTATATCCTTATGTCCCTTTGTATGCTTAAATCTTTAAAACTACGCAACGGATTTTGATGCGTTGTTTTAATAGATAGAGTTATTCAAGAGGAATGTTTGTACCTACGTACGTATAATAAAACAGTGCGAAGGCGGGGCGGGTCGCTAGTACTTAATATTCAACATTTTGAACAAAATATTTCATACATTTAGTCAAAATTAACCAAAGAAACTGCTTATAATTGTCCGATTATCTATTGAGGAACCCCACCCTTAATAATGTTGATAAAAAAAAAATAACTAAAAATACTAAGTTGACATATAAAGGCGGGTTGAAACAATAGAAGAGCAATTAGCAGAGGAACATCCTCGAATTTAAATCAACCATAACCAGTGACATTTCCACTATACACGCTATTAACTGCAATTATTATCACGTAACAAACTACAAGAATTTGCTTGATTAGTAAATTATGTAACTTAAAATTGTTTTATAATTATTTTGATCTTTACCAATCAAAAAAATTATAAAACAATTTTTAAAAACAAATAATAATTAATGAAAAATAGTAATTCACGCAAACTTTCTAATTTTAATGTTTTATTGCATTTGTTTTATTTTGTTTGACGAAGGAGGTTGCAGATTCGGTTCTGTGGATTCCCAGCTCGAGACTATTATTGGTTCTGGGGGTTTTTTATGGACGTGTAAGTATATAAATATTCTAAATTATCTTGTTATGTTTTAAATAGTATAGTATCAGTTATGTAATACACAACACAAGCTCTGCTTAGTTGGGGCTAAATAATGCTGAGTGAAAATAATTTTCTTTAATTTCTGTACTCTTGTCGTACTCTTGTCTTGTCTTGTCAGTTCGTTTTTTTCGTCTTTCAACGAAAAAACGTACTGTTTTTGTAGTTATTATATACTTTTTATCGCAACTTAAAAAAAAAACACGACTTAGCATCTTGTCAGCTGACTGCATATTTAATCCAAGATATAATTCCTCAAATTCACACAATTACTCAAACAATTGTTGACGTAAGGTATTATTAAAATAATTATTTACGAAGCAATGTGTTAGAAGCGATTCCAACACTTCCTTATTATTATGAATAGTTTGTAGGTTTTGTGGCTTTAGCAACGGTAACCGGTAAATTGGTTTCTAGATATGAATACAATTGCGATTTGTTAGTATTTCAGGGTTATGGTTGGACACACACTGTTTTAATTTGTTTTTTGTTATACTAGCAACCCGCTCCGGCTTTGCACGGTTTTATTATACGTATAAACCTTCCTCTTGAGTCATTCTATCTATTAAGAAAAACCACATCAAAATCCGTTGCGTAGTTTTAAAGATTTAAGCATACAAAGGGACATAGGGACAGAGAAAGCGACTTTGTTTTATACTATGTAGTGATTATATTGAATGTTATCACTACATAGTATAAAACAAAGTCACTTGTGCTGTCTATCTGTCCCTAAATATGCTAAGACCTTTTAAACTAAGCAACGGCTTTTGATGAGGTTTTTTTAATAGATAGGGTCGCTAGTAAAATAATTATGAACCTATCTATCTATCAGGCCCAAAAAGAAGATCAATGATCTATACTTTGCACTTGATTTGCGTCATCATAATTATCAACCTATTATGGTCCACTGCTGGACATAGGCCTCCCCTAATGAGCGCCATAGCACCCTATCTTCAGCTTCCCGCATCCAACATCTGCATGCAGTCTTTCGCAGATCGTCATCCCACCTGACCGGAGGGCGTCCTACACTACGTATGCTGAGACGCGTCTCCACTGCAGAATACGAGTTGATCCTTACTCTCACTTTTACTTGATCCTATTAATTGTAGAAAAAGTTAAAAATAAAACATCTTACCATTTTTATAGTCGGACATGTTAATAAACTCCGTGGTTGTTTCGACTGTCGTCGTGGCATTCGTTGTAGTTTCCAACGCTGAAATTATAATTCAAATTAAAGATTAAGATATATTTATTTAATTAAGAATAATACCTATACTTTAAAACGTGCTTTAGAATAAAAAGTCTAAATATTATGCCTGCGCCGCGTGAAAAGTAATACAAAGTCTTAGTAGGTAGGTACCTAGTTTTATTCCAAGCCTTGAATTAATATTCAAAATTTGAGCCCGGTCTTTTCATAAGTTTTGGCGTGAAGGTAACAGTCATCCATCTAAACTACCGCATTTATAATACTTACTGTACCCTGTGGCTTCGACCGCGTGAAAATTAGTGTGTTTATATTTATGGGAAAATTTTAGAACCCAGGTAAAATCATTCATACATCTATCCATCCATCCATCCATCGAAACTTTCGCATTACAAAACTTAGATACATATCATTAGTGTGATGTTCAGACTGACATTCTTGGGGACGCTTCCGACTGGTATTGACATGGATCAATTGAGCTACCTTTAGACTGTTTGCAACCGTCTGCAGTTAGCTCAATGGTTTCAATTGTAAATACTAGTTGTAATTTTTCTATTTCTTGCTTGTAATTTTCGTTGTTAATAAAGAAATTCACTGACAAACATATAATATATCATCATCATCATCATCAACCTATATTAGTCCACTGCTGGACATAGGCCTCCCCCAATGAGCGCCATTGCGCCCTGTCTTCAGCTTGACGCATCCAGCATCTGCCAGCAGTCTTTCGCAGATCGTCATCCCACCTGGCCGGAGGGCGTCCTACGCTACGTTTACCGAGTCGCGGTCTCCACTCAAGAACACGTTTACCCCAACGGTTGTCGGTTCTTCGCGAGATATGGCCGGCCCATTGCCACTTCAGCTTGCTAATTCTTTGAGCTATGTCGATAACTTTGGTTCTCTGTCGGATGTATTCGTTACGAATTCTATCCTTCAGAGAGACTCCGAGCATAGCTCTTTCCATAGCTCCCTGGGCGACTTTGAACTGGTGGACCAGCCCTACCGTGAGTGTCCACGTCTCTGCTCCGTAGGTCATTACGGGTAGGACGCACTGATTGAAAACTTTCGTTTTCAAACATTGCGGTATGGATGAAGAGAAGACTTGACGTAGTTTCCCAAATGCTGCCCAGCCTAGCTGGATCCTCCTCTTGGCCTCCTTCTCAAAATTGTTTTTACCTAGCTGTACAATCTGCCCAAGGTAAGTATACTCGGAAACAATTTCAAGAAGGTGACCATCAACGACTATCGGTCCCGGAACAATGTGGCCATTGATCATGACTTTAGTTTTATCCACATTCATGCCAAGACCGATACATCGCGAGGCTGAAGCTAGGCCGTCCAGCATGTGGGTCAGCTCCTCTAGCGACTCCGCCATTACGACTATGTCATCAGCGAATCGAAGGTGTGAGATGTAATCGCCGTTTATGTTAATGCCCTTACCTTTCCAGTCCAGCGTCTTAAACATATCTTCCAATGCGCTCGTGAACAGTTTCGGGGATATGACATCCCCCTGTCTCACTCCTCTGCGCAATTGGATAGGTTTAGACTGCTGGTCCTGTACTTGGACACTCATAGTGGCAGCTTCATAGAGACACCTCAGCACTTCGATGTAACGATAGTCTACTTGGCATCGCTGTAAGGATTCCAGAACAGCCCAGGTTTCAACGGAGTCAAAGGCTTTCTCATAGTCCACAAAAGCGAGACACAGGGGCTGATTATACTCTTCGGACTTCTGTATAATCTGCCTCACTGTGTGTATGTGGTCTATGGTGCCATATCCTCCGCGGAACCCGGCCTGTTCCGGTGGCTGGAACTCGTCAAGTCTCCTGGCGAGACGATTCGTGATCACTCGTGAGAACAGCTTATAGATGTGGCTCAGGAGTGTGATGGGTCTGTAATTTTTAAGGAGAGTTTTATCACCCTTCTTAAAAAAGAGCACCACCAAACTCCTGCTCCACATCTTAGGAGTTCTCCCACTGTGGAGGACGGTATTGAAGAGGTGTTGTAGCTCCTGTATTACGGAGGCTCCTCCTGCCTTCAGAAGCTCTGAAGTTATACCGTCCTCACCGGGGGCTTTTCCATTTTTAAGCTGCCTCAAAGCTAACACGATTTCGTCTTGACTGATGTCTGGCAGTTCGTCGGTGTAGTGGCGTGTCAGGGTGGCTCTAGAATCAAGGTCGTCTCGTCGGGAACGAGGGGCATGTGCAGTGTACAGACGGCCATAAAAATCCTCTATCTCGGCTGAAATCTCCGGTTTCGACAGTACGGTCCTCCCATCGTGCGTTTTAAGCTTCGTCAGGTGGCTCCTGCCAAGCTGCTGAGTGAATACTTTGGACCCTCGGTTTCGCTCTATCGCCTCTTCAATGAGGCGTGTGTTGGAGCTCCGAAGGTCGCGCCGTACCATCTTCGCAATTCGCTTGTTTAGGTCTGACCTCTCTGCCGAAGACACTTGGGTGGTTTCCCGTCTTCTTGTCATCAGATCCAGAGTCTCATCCGAGAGTTTGGACTTCTTGCCAGTTCGCTGTTTTTTGCAGAACTTGATGCCCTCATCCCTCAACGTTTCGACCAGATTGTGTAGGCTCTCGTCAGCGTCATCAGTGGGTTCCAAGGCAGCAAATCTGTTTCCGAGTAGCTGCTCGAACTTCTCGGTGCCCGCCATGATTTGGATTGGATTTGGTCGGAGCGTGGACTTCATCAGACGGTGTCTTTCAAGCTTCAAGTTGATATTCAGAGTGCCTCGGAGCATTCGGTGATCAGATCCGGTATTGAACCTGTTGATCACTGAGACATCTCTGAATATGTGCTTGCTATCCGTCATGATGAAGTCGATCTCATTTTTAGTCACAGTGTCGGGGCTTTGCCACGTCCACTTCCTTTGAGGCTGTTTCTTAAAGAAGGAGTTCATTAAGAACAGTCCCTCTTTCTCAAGGAAGTTGACAAGCATTTGCCCCCTGTGATTCCTGATTCCATAACCATGCGGGCCTATTCGGGATTCATTGCCAGTCTGGATTCCCACCTTGCCGTTAAAGTCCCCCATAACAACGTTGAAGTGAGCCTGGGTGGTGTTGTGTAAGGCTTTGGATATGTCTTCGTACATATCCTCCACTTCATCATCCGAGTGTGCCGAGGTCGGTGCGTAGACCTGAATTACCTTCATGCTATACCGCTTGGAAAGCCGAAGGATCAGGTACGCTACCCTGGTCGACACACTGGAGATTTCTTGAACGTTGCTAGAGAGGGCCTTATTGACGAGGAAACCTACTCCACCCTGGGATGTTTTATCACCCTCACGAAAGTAGAGAAGATGGCCTGAGTCTAGGGTTACGGTGTCCTCCCCCTCTCTACGGACTTCACATAACCCGAGAACATGCCATTTAATGTTCTCTAACTCCACTTCCAACTGCGCTAGATGATGGTCAAGCCTCAGAGTGCGTCCGTTAAACGTTGCCAGGGTCATTTTAGTAAGCGTGTGGTAGCCTGAATACCGGTGATTCTTAGCACCCCCTGCCCCGCCGTTACCATGACCGCTACCATGGCCAGGAATAGCGAGGCGGCCGGGAACTAGGGGCCGTGTTTTGGCTGTACTTATCATTAAGGGGTAATGCCCATAATCCCCACGCTGGGCATGCGGGTTGGGGATCGCAGTTTGATGGTGGGGTTGTTCTAGAGGGGTGCTGCTGCCCACCCCCCCGTATATCCCTTAGTCGCCTCTTACGACACCCACGGGAAGAGTTGGGGTAGTGCTATTCTAAGCCGGCACCACACGGCATATAATATAATTAAACATAAATTACATGGGTAACATTGTTAAAAAAACAACAAACTTACCTAAATTACCTTCAGTAGAAGTTTCATTTCCTTTAGTATCATTACTACCACTACTAACAGTAGTAGTAGGTACTGTAGGTGATAGAGTTACATTAACTGTAAACTCTTGGAGTGGCTTCGTTACTTCTGGAACTTTCTCTTCTACTTTAGTAGTAGTTACTTCAGTAGTGGCAGTACTAGGAGTTGATACAGTGGTAGGGGATGTCACTATAGTGGTTGTAGGTTCTGTCACTTTGACAGTAGGTGATTCTGTCACTTTGACAGTAGGTGCTTCTGTTACTTTAGTGGAAGGAGCTTCTGTCACTATAGTGGATGGTGATTCTGTCTCTTTAGTAGAGGGTGATTCTGTCACTTTAACAGTTGCTTCTTCTTCATTAGTGGTTACTTTAGTAGTTGTCACTTTAGCAGTCGTTGGGATGGAAAATTCAGTTAAAGAAGTAAAGGTTGTGATTTTATTGGACTGTGTTGTTGGTTCGGTTTCGATTGAGCTTGGTTCGGTTTCAGTTGGTTGGGTTTCAACGTTCTCTGTTGGGGTTTGGTTTGTTTCGGGGTTTGAAACCGTGGTTTCTGGTTTCGGTGCGATGGTTGAGAGGAGGATCCAGCCTTCTGGTGGGGTTATTGGTGACCAGGTTTCTGAAAGTTGTAGTAAAGTTAGTGACGGTCAACTCTCTATTTTTATTCAACAATACGTAGACTATTTTTATTGTATTTGGACGATTTCCACAATATTGGATTACCAAACTAAACAATTTCTTATATTTTTTCTTATATTTTGATAATTTTGTACATATAGTATTAAATTTGACTTGTCTAAGTGCTTATTTTGTAAGCCTAAAGAAATGAAGATATTGATTTATTGATTTATTATTTATAACACACAGTTTGTACAAAAATCAACACGTAAATTTATTAACTTTCTATAATGTAACCAATCTATAAGGAAGTGCTGGGTTCCATATAATCCAAAATATACTTAAAAAAGAACCCCAACTTAAGTAATTTAAAATTCTTACTCATAATAAAAACGCGAAAGTTTATATACTTATGGATGTGTGGAATATTTTTACTCAATCACGCAAAAACTGCTGAAATTTAAATAGGCGTAGTTCTAGCCCTGGAATAACACATAGGCTACTTTTCATCCCATAAATCAGTACCCGTGGGATAGAAAATAGCCTAGAAACGTTTCCATAGAAACAACGCTTGCGAAGCCGCCGTCAGATACTATAGCTTAACTAAAACTAAAAACTTTTAAGAACCCCAACAGTTAAGATTTTCTATGCCACCAATAAATTAGTCAAACAATGATCTAAGGCTGTGTCCCCAGTAGGCAAACTGTGAGCGGCCGACTGAGTGAGCCGCAAATTTGTGACGAACAGCTACAAACTCAGATCAGTTTGCGTGCGTATCGCAAGCACTGGAACCTGCGAGTCGGCCGCTAACTGAGACAGTCGGCGCACGTATCGCTGCAAACTGCGTGCAAACTGCGTACAGTGAGCGCAAACTAGAAAACTGTGAACACTCAATTTAAAATATATGGCAGGGCGTACTGAACTGATACGCCGCAAACTCAGTCGGCCGCTCACCGTTTGCCTACTGGGGACACAGCCTTATTCATGATGAACTCATTTCACTCTGTCACGTAATTCCGTGACTGTCTTGGGCCACTTGGGCACTGAAAGTGATAACGGGTTTACTCAGATCAGGGGCAGATTGTGTTTGTAGAGCTTTATTATAATTTATAACTGAGGCAATGCATGCAAATCTAGGAAATCTCTATTTTAGACTACCCGCTCTATAATATTAACTGTTAACTATACAGTCTTATTCAGTTAAACTTTTTAAAGTTAAAATTAATTCATGTATACTTTCTGTAAATTGATCTTAAGTCGCTGCTTTAGTTTACACTTTTAATTGGCCTTAATTTAAATATTCTTTGTATCTCGTCATTGTCTAGCTGTAAGTTTTCCAAAGATTGCAAAAATAAAATAAATTAATAAAATAAAATAAACGGACTTATTCAGCGATCCGACGACAGACATAGGTCTCTAACAAGGGTAAAAGAGGGCCTAAAAGTTACTTAAAACACAAAACACAACACACTTAAAGTTACTTAAACAAAAGCAGTAGGTATAGTTAACGAAATTATGATGAAAAAACACTGATATAAGCAGCCGCGAAATGCAGATCTATGACTCTATCAGTTGACGACGTCTGTGTCGCAATGTCGCGAGTTTGAATCCCGCCTCGAGACATATATTTTTACGATCTGCAGATATTTGGATAGATGGCAACAAGCCCGACGCGACGGTATGACACTAGTCCCATAGGAGTTGGGAGGCCCATTGTGTGGGACGCTATATGCGTCGACACACTTGTACCTTCCGATCTTCCAAGGACATCCACTAGGGCTGGTGCGGCGGCAGATCTGGCCGAGGATCTCAAGAGGCGCAAATATGCAGGTCTCGACAGAACCTACGCATTTGCTCCCCTTGGAGTCGAGACCCTAGGTCCGTGGGGTAACGAGGCTCTCCGGGTTTCAAATAAATATCTGAGCGTCTGGTTGATGCGACGCGTGAACCGAGAGCTGGTAAGTATCTGGCTCAGCGCATCAGCATTATCATACAGCATATGCAGCCAGTGTTTTGGGGACGCTTCCGACTGGTCTTGACATGGATCAATTGAGCTACCTTTAGACTGTTTGCAACCGTCTGCAGTTAGTTCAATGTTTTCAATTGTAAATACTAATTGTAACTTTTTACATTCCTTGATTTTAATTTTCTTTGTTAATAAAGATTGTAAATAACTAAAAAATAATTAATTGAAACTTGAAACTGAACTCTATTTGGAATACCCAACTTCCTACATTCAGGCAAACCTCATCTGACTCAGTTGGGCCGCTATGCCAATCACGTATCTATGCCAGGTCAAGGTAATGAAATTAAAGACGTTACTTTCTTCGATTTCATGACGGCAGATGGGCTTTTGATTGATGATAGGTACTTATTATCTAGCTTTACTTTTATTTCTCATTAGCTTTCAAAAAAACAATAATCTCCTAATATAATTTAATTCATAGTCTTAATTTACTGTAATTTTCATTATATTAATAATCTATCTTTATCTGTGCCCTTATCGAATTTAAAATCCATAAAAAATCGTTTTATTGTAATATACAGGGTGTTAGTGTGAACACCGTTGTCCTTGAAACCAGAGGTTCAGCATCATGAGTAGAATCCAAAACCGATGAGAAAAGCTTAACACCTATTTTAGTTTTGCAAGATTTTGATATTTCATGTCTTCGCTATCGTACACGATGCCATAGTCACTCTACATACTTTAAGTACCTACCTACGTAAGTACTTATACCCGCGCCTTACTTGGATCGTAACTTCATTACTTGTGCCCTTCAAAAGACGGGATATTCGCACAGAAGGTGATCCGACACTGAGGTGCACATGCCACGTGTCGCCTGGTCGAAGTACTTGTGTCACGTGTTAGTGAGCAAACGTTTAGTGTTTATAAAAAATTTCTTTAAAAAATGAGTAAAAAATAGAATCATTTTTTTTCATCCGTTTTGGATTCTACTCATGATGCTGAAACTCTGGTTTCAAGGACAACGGTGTTCACACTAACACCCTGTATATGGAATAATGATTTTTAACATATTTCATAAAAAAAAAAATTATACCACCAAGGTGGGCAAACAAGCATGCGGCCCGCCTGATTAATTATTCTTATACTTATTCAATTTCAAAAGGTATTTGCTATATTGAATTTGTGATAACTTAACTGATGCTCCTTATAGTAAAGGTCCTTTGTTTTTCAGTAAAGAAAAGGGACAGCAACCTTTTTAGTCAACTTAAATTTTATTAAAATTCATAACAGAATCAATACTATGTCCCACTCACTCCACACGACAAAAAAAGAGACAAAACAGACTGCTGTCCAAATAAAGAACTACAATAATTGGTTCTTTCTTGTCAACAAATCATTGAACCTTATTCCAAAACTACATCATGACTCACTGTGAAGTTGTTATGATAATTTTTCACACTCCCAAATTACGTGTAATAGCTACTTTCGACCTTATAACTGGTGGTATAAGTCGATGAACTGTCTGTAAGCGTTTACGTTGAAAAATACAAGAAAATATTATTACTAGGTGAATTACTAATTTTCAATGTGTTCAAATTTTCGATGTGTAGGTACCTAATCTAGAAGTTTAACTGTTCCACAGTTTTTGTAGGTAGATATATCAACCTTCGATATCAACCAATAATTTAAATTATCTACCTCTATGCTCATGAATTTTGAAAATGGAATTTTGTAGATATACCTAAGTAATTTTAAATGTGGAATACTGAAGTCTGTGGTAGCTCTAAGAAGATATTCTACCTACATCTACTTAAAGGTACCTATCCTAATCATATCAATATGTATGGCAGAACTTGTAAGAAATAAATTTCAAATCCATAAAAAGCTGGTAGATGAAAGTCTATATATTTTTGTTATATTTTTGTCTGAAATAAAGATGGTATGATTGAATCATGGAACCTTACCAACGCTATTATTAGAATGAATTTGCTTTAGTTAGTTTGCTTTGATTGGTTTTTGCGTTTCGATGTTTCAAATTCGCGTTCGGCTGAAACTTTAAAATAATAATTCTTACCTTCAGTAGTAGTGGTAGAGGCTTCAGTCACTCTCTCCGGCATCTTAGTAGCATCAGAATTGGAAGACCATGTCGCAAACGGTGGGTACTCAGTCGATGTGGTCGTCACTTCTGGCTCAGGAACATCAGCCTCAGTCACCGGTCTTACAGTCTCTTTTTCTGCGACTTCAAGAGTTGTTTCATGCATTTCCTCTGTTGTTTTTATAGCTTCAGTTGTTTTTTCAACTTTCTCTGTAGCTGGTTCTATGAAAATCGTTGTAGGATCGGTTTCTGGTATTTTTTCTGTAGTTGGTAACTTTTCTGTTGTCGCAACCTTTTCTGTTGTGGCAATTATTTCTGGTGTGGTCACTTTTTCTGTTGTTGTAAGTTTCTCTGTTGTTGGAGCTCTTTCCGTTGTTGTAAGTTTTTCAGTGCTTACAACAATCTTTTCTGTAGTAACCACTTCTTTCGCTGTTGTTATTTCATTAGGTTCATCTTTAACATTTGTAGTATTGATGTAGGTAATAACTGATTGAGGTCTTGTGAAAAGAGGTTTCGAACTCGTTGATTGTGGTAGAATAGTGATATTCAACCTCGGTGGAATCGGTAAGGGTTTTTTAGTCGATGGTCGTTTAGGCGGGGGTCTATACGGTGGTTTTCTAGTTGTATTTATAACTGGTTTAGTTGGTTTTGGTTTGTGTGTATATTGCGGTCGGGTTATATTATAAGGTTTGTACGTTGGCCTTGTGAATGAGGAAGGTCTTGTTGGTTTTCTAGTCGGTTTTGGTTTTAGAGTTACTGGTGTAGTTTGAGTTGATGAAATAGTGATTGCTTCTGTTATTCTTTCCGTTTCAACCTTTTCTGTCACTGTATTGCTGACTTCAGCTGATACTGTTTGGAAAGTCGACAGTTTAACCGGCACTTCTGTAACCTTTGGATCAGAGGTTACTTTCTCAATCTTATTATCTATAGTTGTATCATCAGATTTAGTTTCAGCTTCCGTTTTAGTAACAGCCTTTTCCGTAGTCGTCTTCCTGAACTCGAAATTGATTTTATCAGTCTGGGGATGGACGAAACTGGCGCCATCTATTGAGTTATCGTCGATATGATTGGTTATAATCGGTAAGATTGTTTTGTCGGGGATTTGGCAGCAGGATCCGAAGTAAAACCGGTCGATACAAGTACCAAGATGGGTGCCGTTGGCTTTGAGGCAGTCTATGGCGAACATACATAGACCTTCTTGGCCTGATCGCCTGGATATGCAGGGCAAGTGTCTTATATTCCTAGCTAGTGGTACTGGACCTGGAATGATAGAAACAATATGTTATTAATGTAGCCAACATAATGAAAATAGGGTGTGATAGTACACTCAGAGCTTGCGACCTTCTCACGCATTGAGTGCATTACTGACTGTGTCAACAAAGCTTTTTGTTTTCTTTTTAGTTTAGTGTACAATACAATACAATATACTTTATTGCACACGATGTGTTATGTGTACCTTACTGTCTTAAAAAAAATATACCTATTCCTTATCTCTATTTCTTGATTTTTACCTATAAGGAAACTACGGCCCTTGTATGTAATTTCTCTTAGTCAACTCTAACGACATCCACACAGGGTGGCCTTCGGCTTCCACAATACGTTTGAAGATTAAAAAGAATTAAGAAAAAATCTCACAGGACTAGAGGAATTTAAAGTTGCAATGGGGACATAAAACTATAACCTAGTTTTATAAGCAGTAAGCAGTTATGTGAGCTCGGTTTAAATATTCGGTATCGCGTATAATCTGTGCGGGGTAAGTATAGTGAAAACCTATACTTAACCTATACTACACGTATAAAATTGCTTAAGTCATTAAAATTTCAAAAATATTTTAGAATAACAGATTCAGGAAAACCAACAGATTGTACAATGTACACAACACACAAAATATAAAGTTCATAAATAATTTTAATATCAAGTTTTCAGTTCGTAGTATCGTAGTGACATCTACATGTCGCGGTTTGAGTCACAGAACATTTAGGTTCTACCGTGGCATCCTTGCAAAGATCCTTGCTAGAGCATTTAATAAGTGATTGAGAAAGTTAGCAATAGATGGCGGTTAACATAATGTTTATCCTATCTGTTAAATATTTATTTGTTTTCGTCAGTGATTTGTTTTTTACTTAGTTACAAATTTTTATGTCCTTAAAATTTTTTGAGTTTTCTTTTTAAATTAAAAATCTTCGAATGCATAATTTTGATATCATCATTCTATATTAGTCCACAGCTGGAAAAAAAGGCCAAATGTTATGTTATATTTTTTTTTTTTGCATAAAGTCTAGTTCGTAACAACAACTTACCTTCTATATTTTTGAGTCTTAGGTCCTTACTATAAGGTACTTATTTAAGTTCTACCTTAGCCCTTATTCTTGCAAATAACATGTTATTTGTAATTAATAAATAAATTAAAGATTTTTAATAAATAAATAAAATAAAATCAATACCTACTGGTTTCTATTTGGGTCAATTAAAGTAATTTTATTTTAACAAAGACAATTACAATCAAATGAATCAAAGAATAGAAAAAAAACTAGTATTTACTATATTTATTGATAACACATTATAAATGGGGTAAGTAGAAGTTATTTCATAAAAAAAATTATCAATATTTACAGATTTTATTAGCATTCTGGGCACCATGCCCTCTGGTGACGGCTTAGATTTTAGTACCTAAATTGATATTATTTAAACCTTAGACTAGAGATAAACCTACTAGTTGTAAATTGTCTTCAAAAATGAAAATTGAATTTTATTGTTGTTTATGATTTAGTAGCAAAACCTTGTTACGACCTTCAAAAATATTTTTAGGAGATTTAAGCCGAATTGATGAGCTTTTCGTGTTTTAGTTGATTTTTTCCTCACATTGTTCCTTTGAAATAAAAATGTTTTTTATGCTTCCAATTTCTATATGTCTAAAACGTTTGAATTCCCTACTTTCATTTGTTTTTCTGGTATTTTTTGTAAAGTTGGTAGAGCGCGTTGATATCTTTTATATGGCTCAATTATTTCTATTCCTGCGATTTCAAAACTCTAATGTAAAATAACTTTTTATAATGTTGGTAAACCATGTCGGTATTTTAACGGTATTTATTTAGTCCTGTTTTGGGAAGATAAATAAGGTTCGAGGATCTATTACTAACAACTAAAACTAATTGTTCTTAGTCCGTGAAGCATAGATAAAGTTTAGAGGCAGTAGTAGGTATCTATTCATTTGTTTTTCTGTTATATTTTTTTAAAAGTTGGTAGAGTGCGTCGATATCTTTTATGGGGTATATAAGTTTTTCCTGCGATATCTATATATTTTTTACATTGTTACAAAACGTGTAGGTACTTTTTACGATATTAAGTTCAATGAGATTCAACAATCTATTACAAACTCTTAAAACTAATTGACTTGGGTCCGTAAACCAAAACGTGTGACGTCATAAAGTACCGTTACCCCAAGGCTGACTAACAGACGCGACACACATATATTATTTGATTGATTGATACTGGATCCATTGATTCCATGAATCTATTGATCACACAAGGTTTGAAATCAGGCCTTTAGTGCTGCAATCTTTGAATTTTAGAGCTTAATTCTTAATCGCTTTAATCACTGGCCAAATATGTACATCACTACATAGTATAAAACAAAGTCGCTTTCTCTGTCCCTATGTCCCTTTGTATGCTTAAATCTTTAAAACTACGGAACGGATTTTGATGTGTTTTTTTAAATAGATAGAGTGATTCAAAAGGAAGGTTTGTACGTATAATAAAACCGTGCGAAGCCGGGGTGGGTCGCTAGTACTCGTATATAATGATGGATAATGCTGGACAATCCACACAGCATCATCTAGCCCCAAGCTAAGCAGAGCTTGTGCTATGTTTGTCAATGAGCAATTATTAATTATATAGTTCCAGGTTATCTAGGTGATAGGTGTTATAATAAAAAAAAATATGTATAAGTAGCTGTTCCCCCGCGGTTTCACCCGTGTTAAATTCTATACTCAGTTTTATTTTGTTTCTTTTAGTTGATTGTAAATTTCATAAATATGCAATGTGCGTAAATAAATGAATTGTTTTTAATTTTCCTTTGTATATAATCCTACTAATATTATAAACGCGAAAGTTTGTAAGTATGGATGGATGAATGGATGTATGCTCTTTAACGCAAAACTACTGAACCGTGAACGGATATGGATGAAATTTGGCACAGAGATAGATTATAGTGCGGAATAACACATAGGCTATATTTTATCCCGGAATTCCCACGGGAACGGGAATTACCGCGGGTGAAACCGCGAGGCGCTGCTACTTTTAGTAATATACACGACAGTTTGCATGTATGTTTGTGAAGCTAGGTTCATATTGCTGTGTCGGGGTGTGTTGTGGCGCGACAGAACGCTATCGGTCTCATACATTTAGTATGACTAGATTCACATTAGTAGCTTGTGTTGGGGTGTGGCGCGATCTGTCGTGACGGCAATCGCTCGGCGCCCGGTCGCGCCAGAGAGGTGGTGGGGGATCTGTCGCGACACAACGCGCCACATCAATGTGTATCTGCCATTCTGGCGCGTAACCGCGTGGGATGCAGTTCATTCCGTAAATAAATTTTTTTTTCGTTCTACGCAGTTATACCTACTTCATTTAAAAATGTCTGATTAACTTATAGAGTTAGTACGGCAATATTATAGTGTACTCTATGACACTAAATATAAAGAAAATAAGGATCAAGGTATCAGGAATGGTGTTTGGGAAGAAATAGCAAAAACATTCAATATTTATTATTTTTTTAAGATGAGTCATTAATAAGAAATTGAATATTTTCATCAAAATGACTGTCAGTATCAGATGATTCCATTTTAAAACCAACACGTTTTCACGCCACAACTCTCAAACGATGAATGATCTAAAAATGCGACATATTGCGCCCCAACACAACACATCAGTATGAACGCTCAGCGAAACGACAGACGGCGCCCCGACAGACCCCGACACAGCAATATGAACCTAGCTTTACTCTTTTACGCTAAAACTAGTGTACGGGTCTGGATGCATATTCGACTTCAACAAATTACATTATGATGGAAAATATAGGTACAGGGTGTCTCATTTTTAATGGACAATTCGGCGGCTGTTACTGACTGGGGTAGAAATGGCCCGTGGCTGATCAGTTTAACCTCACGATTTTTTTTAAACTTATTTTTTTTAACTTGAAGAATATTTTTTCCACGGTCTTTTACCATTTACAGAAGAATTAATTATCTCTTAGAAACCTTTGTTATTTTGGAAAAGTAATCCACTGAAAAGTTTTATATTTGCAGTTGTTGTGGTTTCGAGAAATCCATAAGGTAAATGGTCAGGATACGAGAATATTCTTTGGTTTCTCTTATGACTATCAGATGAGTCACTAATTGGACACGGAGATAACATAACTCCTTGATAGAAAGTCGATGAGTCAGTTTTTATGAGTCGTTTGACATGTTAAACTCATTTAGTTATAGATCTGTTTACATACTGAGTGTTTTTAAACTTACCTATAGAGAGAATGAAAAAAATACTACACTAATTATTATTTAAGGGTCCCAGGGGAAAATAAAAGGGTTCCGTTAGCTTGATACTTTATGGGTACGGAAACCTAAAAGTATATTTTCCTTGCTAAAACTAAACAATGGTTTTATTACAAATTTTTACTGAGGTCCTTGAAGTTTTCATTTGTTCATAAAATACCTAAGCTTTTCCTTTAACAAATAAATAAATCTAAAATACTTGCTATAATGTTATAAACGAAAGTTTGTATGGATGTATAAATGTACTACAGATGGAGGTTTGTTCCTCTTTCACGTTAAAACTACTGAACAAATCAGGCTGAAATTTAGAATAGACGTAGTTCTAGCCCTGGAATAACATGCCTATATGTTATTAAATGGCATTTTCATCCCATAAATCAGTTCCCATGGGTTAGAAATAGCCTTAAAACGTTTCCATAAAAACAACGCGTGCGAACCCTCGAACATATTATACTAGTAATACTAAACATAACGGTAGGACTTTCCGTTTATAAGATTCAATTACATATGTAAAGAGTTCAGAATAAAGTTGACTACGGAACCCTAGACGTTTATTTAAACAACATGACTGACCCAGTGCGTAAGTTTATATAACAGTCAAACATGTCACAAGGTGAAAGATCTGACTCACCATGGTTCATTCAACTTTTTACCTAATTCGCTTTTCTAGAGCGTCATTAAAATTATTTTATATAGTGATTTAATTGAATAAGTTTTTATTTCATCTATTACAGGGTGACTCATTAGAGGTAGACCAAACGAGTAACCCCCTTAGTGGTGGGAGAAGATGTTTTTTTAATTTCTTCTTTTAATTTATATGAATTTAAAATACTTTCAGCGTGATTTTTAAAGTTTTTTTTAATAAGGAAAAGCTTTAATTATTTTAAAGTAAAGCTTTAAGACGCTTTTTTGAGGACATGTAGCCACTTAAAATTTAGCACGGTAAGGGCATAAAGGCTTGTCTAGACTCAGCTTTCCACTTAGCTCCGAACGTTTAGGCATTGTCTCCATACTTTCACTCGCTGGCTGTAGGTCACTCATACTTATTTGTATGTAGTATTGGTTCACGGTTCACTTGACTCGAATAGCTTTAGTTTTGACTTACAAAGTCGTTTGGGACAAGTTTGTACGATTTTCAAATATTTGTTCCGGGTTTCGGGGTGTTTTCTGTGTAATAAGAAATACCTATCTACGTAATGTATTACGTAAAGTATATCAGTCATCTAGTACCCATAACACAAGCTCTGCTTAGCTCGGGGCTAGATGATGTTCTGTGAATGGTCCAACATATTTGTCTTTATAGAAAAAACAAACAAGAGAAATAAACACTTCTTTAAGGAATATTCATAAACTTTAGTATTAAGAGACATTTAAATTGTTATTTACTATCTGAATTTTTTTAGGAACGCCGTGAACTCCTTAGTTTTCGAGTTTCTGTAGGAAAGAAGGCGCTTAAATTATAAAAAACTTATATTTAACCAATAAATAAATGTACCTACGCAAAATGGTCGAGTATCGTCGAAATTATTTATAAAATATATTAACCGAAAGACTTAAGTTAAGTGAGATACCTTGCTATTTTCTCAAGGTGACTCTACCAATTAATAAGAAAAGAAACAGAATCTGTCAGATGCTTTAAACAGTTACTTTTTGACTCATCAATGTGTCAAAATAAGTCTTCACGTCACAAAACTAAATTTAGCTTCAAAAAGAAAGTAGAAAACAAAAGTGTAAATAATTTGACAATAGATGGAGCGTGACTAAAACTAGTGTAAAACGAAATGTTAAATCTGTGAAATTATAAAAGTGAAAACATGTCGTTAACATGCAATACCAAATCATCAGAGATGAGTTAAAAAAATACAATTCTTAACATTTGAAAGACAATAATATGTTGAATAAAATAGAAAATACTGCACACTTAAAAGCATAAGAAAAAAATTACAACCAACAAATAACAAACTAAGCAATAAATAGGCGGTCTGATCGCTCATGAGCGATTTCTACCTGACAACCTTGAATGGATAGGATCATTGAATAGGGGTTCTGTATGCTTCCCTATTTATAGATAAAATTGTAGATATTAAGTATGCGTAAAAATATATCTACTTATATAAATATTAAACTACTTAAATACATAGGGAATTAATATGTCTTCGTAGGTACATATATAAGAAACCAACTAAAATGTTCTTAAAATTCTATTCTCGATATTAATTTCCAAGAAGCGTACATCCCTTAGTTCTGTGAGATTTTAACTTCATAAGTACTTTTATTTTATGATATACTTTCATCTTTATTCGATCAAGTGTATGTACCCATCTTTTAAAAGTTTATTAAAAAAAAAAAGTTTAAAGTTTTATTTCAAAATCGAACTTAATTCTTTAACCAAAGATTTTCTTAGATTTTTTTTTAAGACAAAGCTTCATAAGTTATTCAAATAGAGGATGTTTTCATTCGATCAAGTAATGAGCCAGCTTTTAAAAAAGTTGTAAGTATTTCAAAATCGAACATCATTCTTTAACCATAAACTTTTTAATCTTTTCTACTAAGCTTCTGAGAATATTAGGGGGTATAGAGGAAACAAATAGAGGGTGATGAAAAAAGTAAAAAAAATCATCTTACCTTGAGAATACTCCATATTAAAAACAACGGGTCCAGCCCCAACATATTGAAAACTTAACATAAATTGAACAAAAATTAAAGCGAACGTAAAGTTAACACTTATAGCTCGACAACTGTCATATATTTTAGCTACACTTTTATATATATAGTCACTTTGTCTGTCCGTCTGGCTGTAGAGCCAGGAAAGAGGGGGACCCATGGTTAGTGTTGTGCTATGACTTCTCTTGGTGCATTGTTGGATGACCTGGAAAGAAAGAGGTTTTGTTGTTATACCTATGTATACAGTTTTGAAGAGGCAGTTAACTAATTACTCTGTTATTATAAGTTTTTCCAGTAGGTATAAATAATCAGAAAAATGGACATTACTTTTTTCAAATTTCAAAACCGATTCTTATGTTTTTTTTATTTCAATGCTGGTCGTTTTCATGTAGGTTCCTTACCCATTTAATTTTGATTAAGGTAAGAAGTTTTTGCCATTTTCCTTAAAAGTGCGTAAAATAATTAGTTTTTATACAAAAAATTAAATTATTAGGTATATAAGTTCATACATAGGTATACCGAGAACTAAATTTAGTAGATCGAGTTTCTTGACGACCGATCAGACGCTGGAGTGAGTTTTCTGTGGCTCTTGTTTTTCTGGTGCATTCTAAGTATAGTAAAAAATATCTATCTATGCAATTTATTCTACTCAGTTTAGTAGGTATATATTAAACAGTACCCATAACACAAGCTCTGCTTAGCTTGGGGCTAGATGGTGTTATGTAGATTGACCAGACTTATTATTATTTATTAAAGTTAAAGTTATTCAAATGTGCATCACCCGCTTTAAACTTTAGTAACCTACTCAACCGTAAAACCGCACGCAATTTTACACTGGAAGGACTCTACCATGTTTGTGTGTAAAACACATATACAGCGTGCGTATATTTCTAAAGCAACGGTAACTACTAATTATTTCCTACTGTCTGTCACCTACATCTACCTCCACGCAGGTGGTGTAGCAGTGGAAGTCAGAATACAGTTACAGCTGGTGGGACCAGTTAGATTACTTGTGTAGTGGCAAATCGAAGGGAAAATCTTATTTTAGTCGATTCTCATGCAAAAGTTACGTAGAGAATTTAGTAGAACTTCAACCAAAAAGAAAGGAAAGGATACAGCGTGATTTATATTTCAGTTCAGTTTAAAATATTTAATTTCTTCTTAATTATTCTAATCACTCTGTATTATGTAATTTCACAATCAACCTAAAAACTGCTACTAAGTGGGTACTATTTTGAATTAGGTACATACATCGAACATTGATTTGTATTTCGAATTGGTATTAGTTCGACGAGACTGAAAGGATTATGGCGCTTTTACTTTGAAATTAGAATGTCATAGACCCCGCACAGGTTGACAAGACGCACTACCACAAACTTTTTTGAAATATCCTTACCAGCTTTATGGAGTTCAAACTTCAAACTTCTTTTTTGGAAAACGCTCTATGGAAATAGCCATTAAATACCTACAATATGAAATATTAACTCTATACAAATCTTAAACCCGAACCACGAACTTTTTGTCATATAAATAAATAATACCCTAGCGCTTTTTTATTTCACACTAGTTACAGGAATACTCCTCCTTACTCTTCAGTAATCATGCTTGCTGTTTTGCACTGTAAAATGGAATGGAAATTAGATTGGAAACACTTTGTAAGGGTCGTAATAATATGTCGCCGGTCGCCGACGGTGCACTGTTATTTTTGTTCTAAGAAAGTTGTGAAAGCTTATGTAGGATTGATCTCCAAATAAATATGTAGTTAAATTAATTTATTAATTATTATACCAAGTAGAGTACCTTGGCATATTGGCCATCGAATTTACGAATTTCGAACATCGCGCATCTTCGAAACGTAAAAAATAATATGTCTATGTCATAGATAACTGAACTCTATAATTTGTGTTCTAAGTTTAACGAAATTCGGAGTTTTTCAGTTTTTAATTAATTCGCTAGATATATGTACTAAAATACTACTAAACAAAAGCTTAAATCTACAGCTTACAATCCTACGATTGACAAAGAGCGCGTTGAATTCTTTTGTTCCATATTTTTTTCAAACTTAGCAAAGAATTGTTATAAAATAAACAATTGTTTTAAATAAATCGACTTGGTTAAAGAAATAATTAAATACTCGAAAGCTAAAAGATGTTTGGTCTTTTATTTGTCCTAATTATTAGTGGTCAGAGGCAAAGAGGCAAAATATCGAATCACCGTTCTTTATAAAGGTTGCTAAACTAATCGCATAACCTTTTTGGGAATTGAATGGTAGATTCTCAAATTCTAATTTCAAAAACTCATTTCAATTCAAAATAAGAACCGAACTACCATGCTAGTTTTTGCACCAATTATCTCAAGTATCGAAGTGCAAAATTGTACGCATCTACCTCGAAATAAGATTGTTTTTAGATAAGAAATAATTGATGGATAAAGCACTCAAACTTTGAGGTCAATAAACACGAAAAACATTGTGCGTCTCTTTGATTTTGTTATTTGTAAATAATATTAGTTCGAAATCTATTTTTAAAAAGGAAATTATTTTTGATTTGCTGCGTCCCGCGGCTTCACCCCGTAAATAATTATTATAAAAGTACGCTGTTTCATTCCTGGCCTAGAACTACGAGTATGTCTAATCTAAACAGCCCGTCAAAACTACTGAACAGCAGTAGTTTTGACGTGAGCAGGTGGGTGATTCTACGAAAACTGGTTTTTTGTCTGACTTCTGTGGCACATTTTTTTTTGTTGAAATTGCACATAATGATGGTATATTCTAAATGAAGATTTAATTTTGAATTTTTTGGTAGTGAAGGGAACTTTATTGGCTTTATGGTTACGAAGTTATTCAATTTTAAAAATATGGTGTCCACGGAAATCAGAATTTATATCACCAATATCAAATATGGGTTGGTTTATCAATAAAAATATGTGTTTTCGGTAGTAAGTAGATTATTAAGCTAAGGACCAATTATTTGACGTTTGTAGTTTTAATCAGTTTTTACAAAAACACCTTTAAATCATTACTGTAAATACAAGTAACTTTTTACAAAAATCACACTAATAATGTTTATCTTTGTATTAAAAATATTATAATTATTCATTTTGTATTTATTATAAACTTTTATCCTAAAAAACATCATAAAAACTGTAAAAAAATATTATTGAGATGTTAATCAACCCGTAAAATCCACGGAAATCAGTACCACGGAAATCAAAAATAATTACAAAATCTTAGAAATTTTCTTAATTTGCTGGTTTATTTTACATTGAAATATGCAGTCGAAATTAGGAACACAAAAGGCATGAATTATCATCATTAATAAAACAATAGGATTAGCATAAACAAATTTATAGTCAACATGGTAATCAGAATTTCTAGATACCAAGCCACGGAAAGTGATTACGTACTGAAATAACAGAGTGACGTGGAGACATACACACTTGTTGTACACACCACTGATGGGGCGTGACTGATAGTTTCTCTCAATCTAACAACTATTTACGCAGATATTAAAGTACAGTATTTATGAATAATTTAGTGCGCACCACGGAAATCAGAGCTAAACGACGGACGCGAAGTTATCTCGTTGTAACTTGTCAACTAAAGCTTAGTTTTGCGTAGTAATAGCGTCAAATAAGCAAGTAACTATCTGGGTTAATGTGAACCTATGTAAATTAGTACCAGAGTTTTTAGGAAATGATATAAAAATTTATTAACACAGGAACATGAGGTCCGGACGCACCACGGAAGTCATAATTTCCAAGGATTTTATTTATTTTTACTTATTTAAAATAAGAATATTAAAAAACTAAAAAAGGCCTCCCCTATTATCTTTGTCTAATCTACTATCATAAAAAAAATCAAAGGGCTAGGGATACTTTTTGTATGATTTTTCGAGCCGGACATGTATTTTTGAAACCCGGGAGAATCACCCAGGTAATAAACACCTTCCATCCATACTTTCGCAATGATAATATGTGAAAATGCCTGTGACATATGGACAATGTGATAGACAAGAGGTTTGTAGGTTCGATTCCCGCCTTGGAACTAATTTTTTACAACAGATTACGATCTGCAAATATTTTTTCTAAGTTGGTGTGTTATAAATGCATAATCAAAAATATAAATCCATGTTATGTATTGTATTAAGTATATCAGTCATCTAGTACTCATAACACAAGCTCTCTTTAGCTTGGGACTAGATGATCCTGTGTGGATTGTCCAGCATTATTTATACATAGTTTTTAGACATGCCAAATTATATTTCACAATAATGTATGTAAATACATGAGCCAGAAAATTACATAATAGGAAGTATCACATTACGTTTCTCCGATAACCATTTAACTGTATCCATGCGGGCGCTTGCGTACCTATACAATAAAATATATAGATAGATGTTAAACTGGAAATAGGCAGTAAAATCTGGATTTTAATGCCTATAAAGAAAACTATTATAATAACAACTTACGGAAATCTAAGATGGCGTTGGTAGCTATTATTGATTTGGAAAATTGTTGACTGAGGTTTTTGGTATAGACAAAATCCAATATGATTCACTGCTGGACATAGGCCTCCCCTAATGAGCGCCACAGCACCCTGTCTTCAGCTTGCCGCATCCAGCATCAGTCTGCTGTCTTTCGCAGATCATCATCCTAGGGCATCCTACACTACGTTTGCTGAGACACGGTCACCACTCAAGAACACGTTTACCCCAACGGTTGTCGGTTCTTCGCGAGATATAGCCGGCCCACTGCCACATCAGCTTGCTTATTCTTTGAGCTATATCGAAAATTTTGGTTCTCTATTGCATAAATACATGCAAAATGTTAGAAAGTTACTAATTCTATCCTTCAAGGAAACTCCTCACATAGTTCTTTCCATAGAAAGATCGTAGATTAGATTACTTATTGTTATTATTATTTTTTTGTCTCCATTATGGTTCTTTTTCTGTTTTTTTCTTTTCTGGTAATGCATCTGCAAACAAGTTGTTTAGTTTTTATATGCGAGGACATTTTAATGGTTAAGAGTTATTTTTAAGTTTAATTATTACTGTTTGTACAACTGTTTGTTCTCCAAATAAACCAAAATAAAATAAAATAAATAAAATAGCTAGCTGAGCGACTTTGAACTGGTGGACCAAAAAAACTGTTCGGAAATCGGGTCTTTACTTAAAGGTTATGTCAGCTACATAATTATTTCGTTTTTTTTAGGTTTTCTATATCCAAAGGGTAAAACAGGACTTTAACACCATGAACTTAGGTATTTATGTTGCCACTGTAACAACAAATATCTACTAAAAATAATTAAATAAATAAGTATGGGGGCAGGGCTATTACCTACAACAGACATGATTTGAAGACTTTTTTTATAGAAAATGGTACGGAACCCTTCGCGTGCGAGTTGACTGGCACTTGGCCGATTTTATTCATAAGTATATGATGTTAGATCTCTTTTAAATAGTCATCCAGTTATTGTAGTTCTTTTTTCAAATAAAAATGAGGTTATAAACAAATGACAGCAATATTGACAATTATAACAAAACAGAAACGTTCATTACTACCAAGGAGGTTTTAAAAGTTTCGAACTTTTAATTCTTTTCTTGTAAATTTTGGTGTTTCAGCTGATAGACATAATGCAATCATTGGTGTTTGTCTTTCAAAGTATTTCTTTGGAGGTCTAATCATAAACAAATGAAATCTAATCACTTCGCATTTCCCATAAACTTACACACTTAAACTGTACTAGATTTGATACAAGAAGATTAGAAAAGCTTTTAAAATTTCTTGATCTGTACAATCATAGCCCACCGATGGTTCATTTAATTATTACCAAACTTCAAATTCGAGAACATAAGATGTCAAGGATTAGGTAAGTACTCAAAACTAATGGTCAGATCTTGATCAAATTTATATATGGGCACCAGGTTTCAAAAGAATCATTAAACTTTGTAATCATAGTATAAAATTCTGAGGTAACACATTAAAAACAGTCTAATTGAGAACCTACCCCTTTTTTTCAAATCGGTTGAAAAGCGCAAATCCCTACTTTCTCGCCAAAGAAAGCTCTACATAAAGTCAATGACCTCAGAACCAGCTTATCTCACATCTTCGCCCAATTAAATTCCTACAGGTATTCCACATTCAAATAAAACGATTACGTATTATTGCCTGGCAGAATAATGCACGGATCATTCTACAAATAATTTAAAAAGAAATTGTGGTAGAATGCGATCGCCAATTAGGTACTGCGTTTATGTTTAAAAAGAAATGCAAATTGGGTTCTTTTTATGTGATGATTGTTTATTTTTTGCATTTTTCCGTTATGTAACGAACTGTTACTAATTGAACCATACGTAAATACCGTACTTTTATGAGCTTTTACAGTTTTGTAATTCAAATTTCTGAGAATCTTACTTCAAGATAAATGATTCATAATGTGATTGTTGATTCATACTAAAGAAAGAAAAAGTTACTTACACTGAAGGAAACTACAAAAAAAAAACTATATTCAGAGACTTATTACGGGACAATGACGCTATTCTAAGTTTATGTAGGAAATCAAAACAATTTTTAATAGAACACAGTTCATAATATAGTTTTTAGAGCTTCAAGTATTTAGATTATTTAATTTAGTATACCTACCTTGTTTTCATATTCTTAGTAAGTAACTATCATATTATTTACCTATTCTTATTATTATTTTGATAAATTTTATTTTAATATCTAAACTTTTACGTGTTGGAAAAGCCACTCTAAATATTTATAAGTAGCACTTAAATTTGTTTATGCCCTCTCCGGGTCTATGTTTGATTCCTTATCTTCTGTACAACATGGTAATTAGGTACCTACAATAATTTTTGTACCTAATACAATAAAAACAAATCATTGAAACTTTAAGGTCTACTTATTATGAAACAAAATATCGTTTCCTCAAAAAACTTCCGCAGTCTATTTCAGAATCAGCCAAAGTAAGCCAACGAACATTATTCTAAATTCAAAAAACCTCAGTCAACAAGAATTGATCCAAAAAGAAAGTTTTCGTAAATCAAATCTGTAGGTAATAATAAAAAGAATGTCAGCCGTTCGGTGACGACAAAATCGGTCAGTCGTGGATGTCGGGTCGGATTCCGAACGGGACCTTGTTTCGATCATTTCACTGACCTACATTCGTTCACCTACAAGACGGACGAGTAGAAACTACATTTCGACTTAGATAACGCTCTAAGCATTGCTCAGTTTTACGTCCTTGCAGATAAATCTACACTGATTAGCTTTCTTTGTTTGCGGAGCTTTTGTTGTTTCAAATATGTGTATTTAAGCGCTTTGTGATTTTGATAATAATGTTGATAGTGTTTTAGGTAGAGTTTGCGGTTTGTTCTCGATAGAAGTACTAGGGGTCATTAAAGCTTTCTGATTAGGGAAAACTTTTTAACCTACTTTTAATTAATGGATATTATTTTATAATTTATGCGCATAAAGCTTTATGTGGGTAGTAAAAAGGTAAGTATGCATTGTACCTAAGTTAAAGAGTATTTTCTGCCAGAAGACTTTTAATCCGGTTAGATCTTGTATTATAGTACAAGAAACGTTTACGTTAGTAAGCTATAATAGTTCCTCGGCATTTGTTAATTATGGCGACAGCTTTCCTCGGCCAGTCAGCCTGCGCTAGCGCAGTAGGAAGAGCAACAACCTATGATTACAGGCCGTTATTCCCGATCGTCTCGACTGCGCACTGATAGCTTGCAGAAAAACTCGTATTTACTCACACTTTACTCGTTTTAATCCATCCTTATTCAGTCTACGCGAAAAATATAACGGTAAAAACAAAAGTGTATCAGTAAATTTGAATATGGAACGTAAAGAAAAAGTTGGCAGGAAACAGAACGCATATTAAAATAAAGTGATTGATTTTTATATTCACCTGTCTAACGGCCAGTAGGTAGGTACTCTCACAATCACATCGAACTCATTATCCGACACTGAGGAGTAACAGTTATTTGTGCTAAAATACGCTGATCAACTTCCGATACTTTCCTAATTGAAAAAGTTTGAGTTTCGATCGTGCGACGTAAAGAACCTTTTTTGACAGTTCGCGGGCGCGCGCTTTTGATTTTTTTTAAATAAAAGCTGTAGGCACACAGCGTTCGCCTTGACCGCTAGGCGACTGCGGTCTTACTGAGTATACTGCCTTGCTGCGCTCGCCAAGCAATGTAAATTACTTTCTCAACAGTTAGTTTTCGCTTCGATGCACTGATTCCGGTCAACTTGTATTTTTTCCGTGGAGCTTTGGTCAGAGAAAGAAAGCGTCATCGTCAGTCGGAAGAATGCCAAATTTCCTTAAAAGTTTTAAATGGCGTCATCGAAGAAAGTTGCCAAAGTCCAGGGTCCAACGTAGAGCAAATTGAACTTTGTGCTTTGCAACTTTTTTTATACAAACAACACAAATAATAATTTATCTGCAGTGGTAAAACCCTTGGGCAGAAGAAAACTTATTGAAAGCTAACACAAGTAGGTGCCTAGCCTCGTCATAGTAAACAAATAGGTAGGTACCTAAGTTTTCAGAGAATACCTATTTTGAAAATAGAACGTCAATTTCATTGTCAATTCAAATAGATTCCATTCCGAATTCGGTTTCAAAAATCAGTATGCTTTTATTTAGAAAATAGGGTCACTCATTAATTCAAAAAGATTTCCATTCCACAGATTAATTTCTCCATGTTCACATAACAAAATCAAGGGTAAAAACGCAATGAGTGACAAAAAGGTATGTATTAAAGAAAAGGCAAAAACTGCTCTGCACACCTCAAACTTTTAAAGAAGACTTTTTAACACAGCCTTCCTAAGCTCAAAAGAAAACCTTATCTTGGGCAAATACCGCGAGAGATAGAGCCTCTTTGAACAGGTTTTATGCGACCTCTTTACCTCATATTCTTTAAGTTGGTTACCAACGACACCAATTTGAATATTTTTATCCTTACGTGCTATGCGCACCTTACCATAATACGAATTGATTTGGTATCAAAACATAATAAGAACGCAAATTTATACTTGAAAACTTGTAAAAAATAATGCTGGACAATCCAAACACCACCATCTAGCCTCAAAGTAAGCTACTAAAGCGTGTTGTGGGTACTAGATAGCTGCTATATAATACATTATATACATAAGTAGATATATATTTTTAATTATACATATAGAAAACACCAAGACCAACGAGCGTAACTTTATGATTTTTACTCCAATTAACGCTACATGTAGGTATACTTAGGCATACGTAGATAACCTTCGGTACCTAGTTAAAGTTATACCTAAGAGGCAATATTACCTAGCAAACCGACCCGGCTTCTTACGTTATTTGATTATTATTTGCCTAGGGGCGGCGCGGCGGCGTCATAGGGGGGCGGCAGCGTCTTAGGGGGGCGGCAGATTTCAGAGGACGGTCACTCGATTGCAGACAATCGGCTCAGTACATGGGGCGGCGGAAAAAAGTGGCCTACACTCATTAAAAATATAAATCCGGCACTGACGTTCAGAGGAAGATCAGCAAAGTTCCCAGTTGGTACAAAGTTGTCATGTATTTTTCTATCGAAGCATCGTAATTTTTCAGCCTAATAACACACAAATCTCAACAGTTGGATACTGCAATGGCCGCCAATTAAAAGAAGCAAAGGAAACGCAATGAGACGATGGGAAGACGGGATACAATGAATAATCATCATCATCATCCCATATTAATCGCTGGACCAAATTAGCTCAAAACAGCACAAGACCGAGAGCAATGACATCTTTGGAGGAGGCCTTCATCCAACTTGGGGTTCATGCAGCAAATATAAATTAAATAAAAAAAATATCTATAACTATTAAGATAACTAACATAGGTACTCAGTCCTGGATTTATAAATAGGCCGTAGGTATAGGCCGCGGCCTAGGGGCGGCAGCGTCCTAGGGGCGGCAGATTTCAGAGGATGGTCACTCGATTGCAGAATATAAAAGTCAAACACGTCCACTGGTTTGAATTGGAGTGATTTTGCAATTTTTGGGTTCCTTTAAAGAGATGTTATTGCCAATTGCAGGATTCGAACCTTGTATGTCTACGGGGGGGGGGGGTTCAGCTAATAATGAACAGCTCTGTACATGGGGCAGCGGAAAAAGGTGGCCTACACTCATAAAAAATATAAATCCGGCACTGTAGGTACTAGAGATAGGAGTGTAGCTAAGGATTTTGCAAGAATTATAAGGCTTTTTTATTTGTAATTATTTATTTTAAATCGCACTAATTAATATGTACTACCTACGGATACTTATTTTTGTTACTTTTTCACGCCAAAACGACTGAACGGATCGATCTCAAATTTTGAATAGACGTAGTTCAAGGCCTGAAATAAAACAAGTTTTTCATCAACTTTCACGCGGGACACATTAGGAAGTAATATATATTTATCCGTCCACACTTTCGCACTATTTAAAATCTTACTATTAAAGGTAATTAATGGGAATGTCTGTGTGAATGTTTGTTATAAGTAATCTCAGAAACTACTTAAGTTATTGAAATGAAACTTGGTACGTAGATAGTTGAGAACCTAGAATAAGACATAGGCTATTAAAATTTGGAACTTATAACCTCTGAGGGGTGCTAAAGTTTGTATGGATAAGTATAATTACTTGGTTTGATTCACTCAAAACTCGGTAGGTATAAATAAACTGCAAATTAAATAATTAGACATTTTTTTTTTTATTTTTACGTAACTACTCCTAGGAGGCGTGCTATAATATATTTCTGAAATTTGATAAATAAATTTCCATGCGGGCGAAGCCGCGGGACGCAACTAGTTAGATACAAGTAGGTATGATGACTGACAACCCAAACAAGGATTCTACTAGCTGATTACGGATACAACATCTTTGAATAATTTGGAGCCATTTTGGACCACATAGAACTAAAGTGCCGCAACAACCCAGAAATATAACTCACCATAAAGTTCCAAAAAATGTGGAACGCTTCACGATTTTGCGTGTCATCCTTGCGCAGGGGCCATGCTAATCTTCTCTGTATCGTTCCAATTTTAGTATATGTACTGCCGAAGCAAGTACACTTGTAATGGAATATTGATTCCATAGGAGCTTCCATTACAAAAAATACCTCTTACGCGATTTAGAACTTTTAAAAATATCTTGCTATTTATGACACATAATACACTTTTTGCGTTTTTTATACATATAATATATATATTTTAGTTATTTGAAAACAATTTCATTAATTTACATTAGGAATTTTATTGGAAAAAGCAGAATATTGTGAAATTGTTTTCAGACCGTCTCTTCAGCGCCATCTCTTTTCAAAGCGTGAATAAATCGTCACCAGTTCATTCAATATGGTGGCTGTGATAGTGGTGAGTATGTAAGCTATTTCTAATACATATTAATTGATAGTGAATATTTTTTAAATGACGAATGTATCTTGAGCAGAAATTTAAGCAGAAAATTATTCTCGGAGAGACTCCTCAGCGCCATCTCTTTTCAAATTGTGAACCTGAAATTAGGCTGTTCAGTCACAAGCAAGTACATTCAATTAAATTAAATGATTAAGTATGTATTAGCATAGCTATTTCTAATATAAATTGAAATGATAATCTTTTATTGATCGATGATAATTTGACAAGACTTATAAGTTTAATAAAACAAGCCGTTAAATTAAATAATCATTTATTGTGACGACGACGGTAACAAAGCAGCGCCCTCTATAAGATTAATACACTCAAATCGAAACCAGTAGGACCTTTCTTTTTGCATCAATCTGATTTTTGAGTTTACTTATTTCTATCTTACCTCTTCATTTTTGTGATTTTGAACTGTTCTCGTAAGTCGCTTTCATAAGCAGGTATTTAGTTCTCTGCCGATGAAAAGTAATTAAACCCTCCCTTTTGCCTTTTGAAGCGTACAAATAATACAAGCAAGTAATTTTATTTTCATGCTTTTTATGAGCGTTTCTCATTAATTTATAGTTTCAGCAATAATCTTTCGAAGTTCCTTTATTTTCTTACTATTTGGTTTGATTAAAATCTAAGAAATGGTCGAAAACATGTCCCTGGCTCGTCTCGTCTCGTATTGCTCGCAAATAAAAATCAGGGAGGGTCCCTTTTATAAATTGACTAGCAACCCGCCCCGGCTTCGTAGTGTATTTTATATATAAAAATACCTCCACTCGAACTTACTTTCCTTAGGTATACTCGTACGTATGAGTGGCGAATGAGCTATTAATTTCCTCAAGTTACGTCGCAATTTCGCGAACTAAGTACCTATCTTGAACGCTGCTAAGAGTTTGAAGTGTTTATTTGAAGACTATCTTGATGAAATTATGAGTGCTTATGATGCTAAACCCTTGAGAGGTTTATGATATAAGTGCAGTTGGTATTTAACAAAATTAACCACTAAGCGACTCGGCAAACGTAGTGTAGGACGCCCTCCGGCCAGGTGGGATGACGATCTGCGAACGACTGCTGGCAGATGCTGGATGCGTTAAGCTGAAGACAGGGCGCTATAGAGTAAATAATAATAAGAGTTTGAATGGAGGAATCGAGATACAGGTGTTATCCTGTTGCCAGAATACAAATTATAAACCCAGCCTAGTGGTAATCATTGTCATTTGAGTCCATAAACCATCTCTACTGTGCAATTTTTTTTTGAATCTTTTAAATAATATTTTTTTTGTATCCTGCCTTATTTAAATTTTATTGTATACTAGCATATCCACGCGGCTTCGCACGCGTTGTTTCTATGCAAACGTCTCAAAGCTGTTTCTATTGGAACTGATTTATGGGATGAAAAGTAGCGTATAAGTTATTCCAGGGCTAGAACTGTCTATTCCAAATTTCAACACAATCCCTTTAGTAGTTTTTGCATGAAAGAGGAACAAACATGCACACATTCATACACCTAAGTGCTTATTTTGTAAGCCTAAAGAAATAAAGATATTGATTTACTTTTTACCCATACAAACTTTCGCATTTATAATATTAGTAGGGAAGAGGCAACAAACACTATTATCTTTGGGGATATTTACTTCCTAATTCTAGTAATAAAACACAGAACTAATCTTAACAATATATTCAGGCTATAGAACTAGCGTTGGATGCGATACGGGGCCACAGATCAGCGCATTCCTTAGCCACAGGGCCAGTGATAGCTGACCCCTTCATTTCACCCTTGTTGTTCACTATAACACCCGCATTGTCTTCAAAGTATATGAAGACACCGTCCCGCCTGCGGAAAGGTTTCCGCTGCCGGATCACCACTGCTGGCATTACCTGGAAGAAAAGATGGGTTGAATTTAATGGATAGGTATAATAGACACTGGCTCAATCACTGGTTACAAATAACAGTGTAGTAAAGACATTCAATTATACATTTATAGTAGTGATGGCCGCCTTTTGTACTGTTTATTTTTATCTTGAGTATAATAAAGTGTTAATTCATTTATAGGTATGTGATTTTGTTTTTTATTTAGGTATTGTAGGTTATCAAGTTGAAAGAAAACTATATTATTATTTTTAATTTGTAACTAACTAGGTTATTAAGTTGATAACTATGTATAGTAAATTATTTTGTAAAACTAATATTCGCGTGCCAATCCTGTGTCAAAACACGTGTTTTTGGTTGGAAGGTACAAAATGCCTCGGCATTAAGCCCACCCTTTGTATGTACTTTAGTGCAATAAAGTTATAAATATTTTTTTTTCTTGATGATCTAATTAAATTATCCTATTGTTTGTTTCAAATTGATCAAAATGAGCAGTAGTTTTTGCTATATCTATAATACTGAGTGAAATTGGAAGTCGGTTTTTTGTTTTTGGAAAATAATATCAAATTATTTTGTATGTACATTTGCTAATTTCTCAATCAATCAATTGAAGTGAACAAATTTATTTACACTAATTAATATGTTTAAAGAATGTTCCCAAGACCACCCCCATCCCCAATGGAATATACATTGCTAATGAAAAAATGTATAAATGGAATTTGAAGTCAGATTTATTAATTTTTGTTTATTAGAATAGCTTTTCCAAGTTTTTAGTAAATCTGACACTAAAATCTATCTAAAAACTACTTATTTATGTTTGAGTAGAATCAGAACGAAAAGTTATAACCTTTGTTTAGAGTTGCTCAGTCAGCCAAGGCGTATCAACACTGTTTACACTTCAGGTGTAAAAATAAGCGAAACCATTGGGAATAACATCATCGCAACTCACATTAAAAGTTTTCACTAATTTACGATAACCAAAATCAATATTGTGATTTGACATTTTCCTTTTACTTTATAATCTTTATATTTTCATTCTTCTGATTCTGGGAAAAGGCCTCTCAACGCATACCACTTTGCAACCATCAATTATCAATACTTTGCAACCATCAGCAGTTTCCTCAATAGTATAAACCAGTTTTAATTTGTTTCTAATCCTTGATTGTAATTTTCGTTGTTAATATTGACTCATAAATAGTTCAATATTCTCTTACCTTTTTCCTGAGTTCAGGTTTGCCTTTCTTGACAGTGGCTACGATCATGTCTCCAGATCCGGCAGCAGGGAGCCTGTTCAGGCGACCCTTGATACCTTGGACAGCAATCACATACAGGTTCTTGGCTCCTGAAAATGATCACATCAAATACATACTGGTTTTCCATAGTTATGATGAAGGGACAAGGTGAAAATAAAAAATCTGTCAAACTGAACAGCCTCAGACACAGCCAAGGAAGAAATCATTATAATTCAAAACACATTTAGTGCTCTAGTTATTGAAATCATCATTGGTGTTCAGTCGAACGTGTGTTTGAGGTTATGTTTTGATTGCAGTACATTTAATGTTTTTACCTGTGTTGTCTGCGCAGTTAATGACTGCTCCCACTGGGAGACCCAGCGAGATGCGGAATTTCGCTCCCGCGGAACCACCACGTCCTTGAAACAGAAAAACCACAATTTATTCATCTTCATCACAATCGGAATCACATCACTGTTTCCCGGTAAATCACAAAATATGAACGGTTTTATGGTTGATCAATTGATAGAAGGACAGGGCGCATTTTATATCATGCTATAGGGCACTAATTATCATGATTAGAACGGATTTTCTGTAATTTCACGAACCTCTTTTAGACATTTTGTTGTGTCAAATTTTTAGAGAACTTCAAAAGAACCTGAAATTAGCAGCGCATTGCGACATCACTTTCGTTCAGAAATTTTTGACACTGACATTATTTGGCGGTGTTTTGACCTGCATGATATTAGTAGCAGACTACGGGGCGAGAAAAAGGAAAATTATTTTGAAATTAGCGAACTGAGCAAACCCAAACACAAAGTTAAATAAATAACGCTTGAAAGAGTATTCTCTTTATATGAATAAATAAAAAATGTTATATTGAAGGTTGATTGGAGAGGCGAATATGCAAAACAATTTTTGCTCGAAACTAAAACGCGTTCCAAGCTCCGAATCCAAAAATCCAAATGCTATCAAAATCTTGATGTTAGATGATGATGTTAGAGATTGTAAGTGATTAAAAATATACATTTAAGCATGAGTATGCCTGATTGCTTACGCTATCCTCCTACTTTAAAATAATATAAATAATTTAAACTTACTACTCTAAAGCGATCCACTAGATATATAATTTAAGTAAACCGCAAAAACAATTTTACGTGTATTGAAACGGTAACAACCAAAAACTGTTTGTCATTATCTGTCAAATTCGTTGCCGCTTGTCATTCTCCAAAAAGGAAGGGAATTTTGTCGTAAATTTATATATTTTCAGTGTAAATCATGGCATTTATGGGCGATACGATGAACCCAGCGCCTTTCTGGCAAAATGGACACGCTCCAGGGGCATTCTACAACTTTCCTGCAAACCCATCAAACTATGGGCCCATAAATCACTCTGCACAAGATTTTAGAGCACAGTAAGTATTCCTGTATGTTTTTCATTATTACAATCATAACTTCATAGCTAACATTATGGTAGATCCATGCCATATGACTAAGCGAATTGTTTGAGTATGACCAACCTGTAAGTACAAACTTGCCAAGTGAGGAATAACCACTACAATCCAACTACTGATGATAGTTTAGCCCTTCTACACACAACAATAGGCTTCCTATAAGTTAGCTGTAGATATAAAGTCCTAATCTAATAAAGCCCTTGTCATATGAACATCTGCAAGAAATTGTTGCAGTGGATAAGACCACCACAGGATAGTGTAGTCTTTTAGAAGAACCTACACTGAAACATGTACAAATCTCCTGCAAAAAAGATTTTTGGTTGCAGTTATGAGGAAGGGTTTTTCTTTCTTACCTCAATATTATTTTCTCTTCCAGCTCAGCCACACCAATTACAACCACCACAACAGTGATTGGAGTGAAGTTCGACAAAGGCTGTGTAATTGCTGGAGACACACTCGGTTCCTACGGCTCCCTAGCTCGCTTCAGAGATTGTCCTCGTGTTACTAAAGTCAACGACCTCATCCTGCTGGGTTCAACGGGAGACTACGCTGACTATCAGTACTTGAAGGATATTATTGATCAGAAGATGTAAGTTTGATACTATGACAGTGCTAGGTTAGCTTCCAAGCTAACATACACCCTAATCATCATTTGTCACGAGCCCATTGATAATGATTTGCATACCTAGCTAGTATAAATAAAAAGGCATCAAAATTATAACCTTTTTTTAATTATTTTTTAAAAAATTATTGTGGATAAAAAAATACATCAAAAATCAATGTGTTAGTGAAATTTACTATTTTCTTACAACTACTTAATTATGTACCATGGTTATTACAAGTATAATGCGCAGAATTGAAGTTAGTTTATTGTTTTTTAAAACATGTCAACTTGTTTCTAAATGATATAAATAAACAACAATGCTGGACGCATCACCTAGCTAGGAACAAGCTAAACAGAGCTAATAACTCAACTAATGAGGTTGATAATTTGAAATACCACCATATGCCCTATGCTAAATGATTTTGATGATTTGATGACAAATATTTGGTCCGGGGTTCTGAGTGTTTTCTATGTATAATAATATAATAATAATAATTTATTTTATTTCAGACTACACACAATTAATAAGTACATGAAATAGTCCATATTTTGAAAATTAAATGACATTTTGTTCACTAAGCTAAAATAAAAACTAATTAAATACCTTACATGTTAAAAGATTAAGAGAGCCTTACATGCTCTCTTGTCCAACACTCCATAAATTGACAATCTGTGTCCAGCCTCTCTGCTATTAGACAGAGGTAGCTGTTGGGGCTGTCCCGCACCCTGCGCATTAGTGAAGCGGATAATATCTATCTCTATATATAATTAAATAATCAGTCATCCAGTACCCTCGGAACAAATTTGTGTACGATTTTAAGAAAGTTCCTTTGGTCTGGCTGTTTTCTATGTATAATAAATAAAAAAAAACTATGTAATGTATTGTATTAAGTATATCAGTCATCTAGTACCCATAACACAAGCTCTGCTTAGCTTGGGGCTAGATGATGCTGTGTGGACTGTCCGGAGTTATTTATTTTAACTCTGCTTGTCTTAGTGTTAGATGATACGGTGTGGATTGTCTAGCATTATTGATTTATTTCAGTATCGATGAGCAGTGCATCGGCGACGGTCTCCAGCTCAAGCCTCGCTCGCTGCACTGCTGGCTGACGCGCGTGCTGTACAACAAGCGCAGCAAGATGGATCCCCTCTGGAGCAATTATATTGTTGCTGGCATCCAGGTAATTATTTAATTTTTTAATCTTTCAGGGATCCTTATTAAAAGTCTCCACACACTGAAGCCGGAGGCGGAGCGGAGGCGAAGGCGTGACGGTTTTTCCTATGGCACCGCGCCGCCACCGCCTGTGGTGTGTGTGTAGGCTTTCATATGATTCAATAGAATACAACTCGCACGCCTTCGCCTCCGCCACGCCTCCGACTTCCTTGTGTGGACTTTTAATAAGGATCCCTGAAAGATTAATGCTAATAAATAAATAATATAAATTCCTTTAATGCTAGTATCTGCCCAGACATATGGAAATGATTCAAGGTTATTACTATATCTTGAGAACTGATTTATGGGATGAAAAGTAGCCTGTTTTATTCCAGAGCCAAAACAACGTCTTTGCCAGATTTGTTCCAGATCTGTTCAGTAGCTTGTGTGTGAAAGAGGAACAAACATCCATACAAACTTTCATGTTTATAATATTACTAGCGACCCGCCCCGACTTCGCACGGTGTTATTAAATGTATAAACCTTCCACTTGAATAACTGAATCTGTTAAAAAAAAACCGCATCAAAATCCGTTGCGTGTTTTTAAAGATTTAAGCGTACAAAGGGACATAGGGAAATTGGGAAATAGGGACAGAGAAAGCGACTTTGTTTTATACTATGTAGTGAAGTAAGGAATTAAGGATTACCTTTTAGCAGGGCGTTATGGCGCTCATTAGGGGTAGCCTATGTCGAGCAGTGAACTAGAATAGGTTGATTACAATTAGCTTCTATCGTATAAGTCTAACAGCTATAATAATCAAAACTTACCTGTACAGGACGGTGAACCATTCCTCGGAGCAGTGGACAAGCTAGGCACAGCATACGAAGACGCTGCAATCGCGACCGGCCTCGGGGCTTACATGGCGACTCCGCTGTTACGATCAGCCACCGAGCACGGCGCGCAGCTCAACGAGACCCGTGCCAAGTAAGGTTTACTCTAGCCAAGTAAGGTTTACTCTAGCCAAGTCAGGTTTACTCTAGTCAAGTAAGGATTACTCAGCATATGAAGACGCGGCAATCGCGACCGGCCTCGGGGCTTACATGGCGACTCCGCTGTTACGATCAGCCACCGAGCACGGCGCGCAGCTCAACGAGACCCGTGCCAAGTAAGGTTTACTCTAGCCAAGTCAGGTTTACTCTAGCCAAGTAAGGTTTACTCAGCATACGAAGACTCAACGTTTCAATTATAATATTCTTCTTTGGTCGTTGTCTTATGTATACTCTTGATTTTTTTTCCAAAAGATTAGAGAAAACCAGAATCGGTGTGCGGCATTACTATTTCCCAATGTTGGGTTGCCCGAATAATATTTTTTGAATTCGCATCAATTTTTCAGTGACTACTTTCATTTGACAGACTCTAGTAACAGCTACATACATTGTAGCTACCACAGGTGACAGTGTTCCAACTTCATTGTAACACACATTATTTTTAATAAGTTTTTTTTTTGTATTTATAAACGCGTAGATGTTTGTTACTCTTTCACGTAAAAACTACTGAACGGATCGATTATTAGTAAGGATTGACACAAGATCTTTATTTTCCCAGGGCCCTAATCCGCAAATGCATGGAGGTATTGTACTACCGCGACGCGCGCGCTTTCCAGCGCTACCAGCTGGGAGTGGTCACAGCTGAGGGAGTGGTAGTTGAAGACATTGCAGAGGTCAAGCCTAACTGGTCGCTCGCACACATGATACATATGAAGTGAAGAGTTTAGGGTCTATTTTATAAATAAAGTTTGGATACATTGATTTGATGTTTCATTTCATACTATGGCGCTACTTACATTTTAAGTAACTTAAGTACCTACCTAACCTACCCATGATAGACATTGCCATAGATAGAAAGAAAATTCTTTATTTCACAGCAGAGGTAGTGGAAGACATCGCAAAGGTCAAACCCAACTGGACGCTCGCACACATGATACGGTCTATTTTATAAATAAAGTTTGGATATACTGACTTGTATTTCATTTGCTGTTGTTTTAAACACGAAGTACCTACCTACCTATGATAGACATGGCCAAATGGCCATAGATAGAAAGGTAATTCTCCTCCAAAACAGTAGTTCAACTAGTTGTACAAATCAATCATACACCACTGTATTAGTCTAACTATAAAAAATACCAGCAAATCCCCTGGGTTATCCTTCCTAGAATCTTGAATTCTTATAATTATGGATTCGTGAAATTTTGACTGTTTATTATCAATCCCAAAAATGTTGGATTCTGCTAAGTAGGTACTTAAGTTTACTAATAGAAGTTGCGAAATTTTCACGAATCTTTAGGTATTCCACGCCTAAGTAAGGTTATAGCGGAGGGAGTGGTAGTTGAAGACTTTGCGGAGGTCAAGCCTAACTGGTCGCTCGCACACATGATTCATATGAAGTGAAGAGTTTAGGGTCTATTTTGTTAAATAAAGTTTGGATATATTGACTTGATTTTTTATTGGCTACTTGACTTCTTTGTTGATGGCAACTTGTTTCTAGTTTGCCACTTTTCTGCACGTGTCCAGTTCATGGACATATAGAATGTAGGCGAGGTTACAGAACATAGTTATAGCTAAATAAAAATGCTGGAAAAAACATACAGCAACATCTAGCCCCATAGGATCTTTGGGTTAGCGGTTTTGGGTTGGCAAATAAAAAAAAATTATATTAAAGTAGCTTTATTTCGTTAAAATGCTTTTAAATACTAAGTACATTATTTGCCATTTAGGTCGGTAGGTACTCTCTTAATTATTGAATAACTATAATTAAATTTAAAATCTAGATATAGCAACAGAAATACAAAAGAAAATAAAAAAAACAGAACAATTCAATAAAAAGCAATTATTATTAACAGTAGTTACGAACAAAAACAAATACTTAATAATTGTAAAAAAAAATCTCTACATTATGCGTAGATATTGTACTTAGGTACTCTATTATGAACAAACAACAAAAATCAATAATTATGTTCTATAATAATTCCCACCGTTAATTATTGGGTAAGTTGGAAATTAATTTACTTAAGTTGGATGGGAATTAATATTAGTTTAATAATACACAAAACTATTAATTCTCTTACTGGTAGTACAAAGTCACTTCCGTAATTAAACAAAAATATATCTTTAGCTTGGTTGTTTTATAGTTGGTCACTAAGATAATACTATAAAAGCTTATTCACACTCAATCAATGCTCATTAAATACTTATTTTGCTTATACTGCGACATTCTATAAATAAGGGTGACTTTTAAAAGCGTTAGAAATGTGAGAATACACATCCAAAATAATTGACTCATAACGACTTAATCAAATAACATGTAACTACGTATTTGATGAACTAAAACCAAATTAGGTAGGTACGTAGTTACTTCAGCCAATTTCTTCATAATCCTCGAACATAAGCCTGGTTAACATAATGGCGACTTATCTTTCCAAAGCCTTGTACCTCATTATTTGTTTATGTTATTTAAGATGTACATTTTAATAATAATTATGCTGGAAAATCCATACCATCATATAGCCCTAAGCTAAGCACAGCTTGTGTTATGGGTTCCTACTAGATGACTGATTTAGGTACATAATATACCACATACATAGATTTTTATTTAACATAGAAAACACCCAGACCCCTAATTGTGATATTCTGTATTGGAATATCATGAAAATATTTAATTATCTGTATAGCTGTATTATACTACTTGTACCACTTATCTTTCTAACATATTCATCATCGCAATCTTCAAATCCCAGAGCCTTGAGTCGCTAAAATTAAATAATGCTCGATAGTCCTCACAGCACTATCTAGCCCCAAAATAAGCTACTCGAAGCTTGTGTTATGGGTACTTGATAACTGATATATTATATTTAACTCAACAATTTAATCGTGATGTGTCATTTCCAGAATGTAATTGCGTTGTTACAATAAGGCCCTGTACTAAATACCATATAAAATGAGAAATCACGATCATCTACATTTTTATAGATATTTTTGACTCGGCCCTGTTTTGATACTTTGAAAATGTATGTATACACACGATAGATTAGCTCCTAATACTAATACCTAGTGTTATTGTATATACACAAAACCTAGTGCTACTAGGTAGATCAAGCACAAAAAGCAACTTCAGAAGTTATAGTAGAACGTCTAGGCATTCTAAACCACTGTCACTCCACAAACCTTCATCCAAGGTTCAATATTTCACTTCACTAAGTCTTCTAGTTATGATTAAATTCAAGGACTCTGAAACGCTGTAGAGATATCCTTGAATATCTGATGCTATGCCCTCTTGAAGTACTGTTCGTCTATTCGCTTAGCGAGGGCCACCAGTGTATCGTACCGACGTACTATTTCAGCCAGCCGCCGGCAGGGAAGTCGGGTTGTGATGATAGTGAAAACGTGGCCGAAGACTAGTGCATCTAGTTCGGATGGGCTGTGGAAGAAAATATTAATTTTAATAATATAAATTAAAGTTCATTTAAGTTAATTGCAGAAACTTTCGTGTACGTAATACATTTATATTTGTAACTACTAATCATTTACTTATATTAGGTATGTTCTAATTTCTAATACCTGATTTACAATTTGTCAAGTATCAAGTGTGACATTTGCGTTTTGTAAGCGCGATTTCTAGAAGCCGCGCCGCGCTTTGAAATCGGAAAACTCAAGACGCAGCAGTGTGAAAGATGGAATGCGTCTTACGTTCAAATGTTCCATGAAAAATTATCGGAAATCATTATGTCACTTGCATTTACTACTTAAGTGTGAACCAGGCATAACATACTACGTTTACTAACTAATAATACAGATGCAAAATAAAGTGTTTATCACATGTCACTAACTTACAACGCCTACAGATAAAGTAGACTTTAGAACTAATGGTCTAAATCTAGTTACGATTTATACGTCATCTTTAGCTTGGCAAATCCAATAATAAATAGGAAATTCAGAGGTATGGATGGAGGGGAAAAGTAAGGAGGACGACCCTTGTAAAGCTACTATCGAAGGAATATGTAACTAACTACTAAACAATACGTAAGAGGGCACATTACACCCATTTGTGCGAATAGATAATCGGCCGGTTATTGATCGAAGGCGAAGCGAGGGCCGCCGCCTGGCTTGCTTTCTCCATGAAATGACTTCTAAACTGGTTTGTTCGCGTTTGTTTGGTCTGGATCCATCATAGGTAACTCTTTAGGCGCAAACAGCATCTAAAGTAGCGCCACCACGTATTTTATCATATAATTCCGTTAAACAAAGGAATTTCCAAAATTCACACTTACAATTTGGTAAACCTATCATAATTTTTTTAATGCATATCTATACATCGGCCAAACTCGATGTAGAATGTTTGTAAACAAACCGCCCATACTTAACCTAAAATACACTCTATTACTGCACCTATTTACACGCTATTTACATAACTTGTCCATTTAAGATCCTTCCTTCACTAAATACAGGGTGTTAGTGTGAACACCGTTGTCCTTGAAACCAGAGGTTCAGCATCATGAGTAGAATCCAAAACCGATGAGAAAAGCTTAACACCTATTTTAGTTTTGCAAGATTTTGATATTTCATGTCTTCGCTATCGTACACGATGCCATAGTCACTCTACATAATTTAAGTACCTACCTACGCGTAAGTACTTATACCCGCGCCTTACTTGGATCGTAACTTCATTACTTGTGCCCTTCAAAAGACGGGATATTCGCACAGAAGGTGATCCGACACTGAGGTGCACATGCCACGTGTCGCCTGGTCGAAGTACTTGTGTCACGTGTTTGTGAGCAAACGTTTAGTGTTTATAAAAATTTTCTTTAAAAATTGAGTAAAAAATAGAATCATTTTTTTTCATCCCTTTTGGATTCTACTCATGATGCTGAACCTCTGGTTTCAAGGACAACGGTGTTCACACTAACACCCTGTATTTCGTACACTCATAATCTAAAAATCGACGCCAAGTAAGTGAATTTTAGTTTTTTATGTTGTGGTTTGTTTACTAACATTCTACATCGAGTTTGGCTAGTGTATAGTAAGTAGTATTATTTTGTCTAGTTTAGGAAGAGATACGAAGTTGCCTTTGGTGGCCACCAAACTCTGTTTTCGTATCTCTTCCTAAAATAGACAAAATGAAACTACTACAGATTCATTAAAAAAAAGCTTATGATAGGTTTGTAACTGTACGAGTGAATTTTGGAAATTCCTTTGTTTAACGGAATTATATGATAAAATAAGAGGGGACTTTAGATGCTGTTTGCGCTTTAATACTCTGTATGCGTCTAAGTAAATAAACATTATTGACTTACATTATTAACCACGTTTCCCTATTTCATTAATGATGTCTGGAAATTATATGTTTTCGTTTATTGTATTGTAGTCAATCTAGAACTTATTAATGACTGTGTACCTACTTCATTTTTTGATTATCTGTGTGACATTTAGTACTCTAATCTATGGATCTTTGTATCTGAATCAATAAATGAATTTAATTTAATTTAATTACTATACGAGTATTACGTATTAGGTATATTATTATTATTAGTATTGTCTAATAAACCATTTTCATTCATGCATTCATTTCATTCATATTTATAATAACGATTTTTTATCGGGTATTTATCGCGTACATTGTGATAAATTATCGTTATTATGCCAACGAATCGCGAAAGTTTAAGAATTTATATATAAATGTACTTTTCAGAATATATTACAATTTTTATTTGCCCAATAAGCTATAAAAAATGTTAAATAACACTCAAAAAACAAATAGTATGAACTAATCGACATCTGCAACTTCAAGCTTGTTCGAATAGGCTGCATTCCGTTCGCGCAGATATTTAAGTAAAGATTCAACGCTTATTTCTTCGTCACTGGGTATTTTTATGGTTCCTTTTGAGTCTGAAAACGTATACCTAGTAAATTATTAAAGCTCCAATTATTACATATAGTCAATCAAAATGTCAGACAGATTTTTTTAGTATTTTTTACAGTGTGGATACTGTTAAATGTTTTTTCTGCTCTTTTTTTATTTTTCCACAAGGAATATAGCTAGTAGGTAACACAGTATACACTCCGTGGTAGGTAGTCGTGCGCCATTTCTAAGCCATTTGCTATGGACCTATGCTTAAAACTGCAATACATAACTTCGTCGACGTCCATCACAATACAGAGTCGCCTCGCGTAGAGTGATAAAAATTGGTAACAGCTTTGACCGTGGCCGACTACCGATTATATATTCTTATATAAACCATTATATAACCGTTAATGTGAGCAGAAGCTTCGACATCCGAATAATATACGAATCCGATTAACGACAAATGGGAACGAGCTTTATCAATATTCTGTATGACAAATAATGTAGTTTTTAGCTATAAAAGCTTAAATTATGGAATAAGATTAAATGGAATAAATTCATATTATTTATCTTGTGACAAAAAGGAAACCACAATAGGTTTCCATTAGCTTAGAAGATACTTCCTCGATAGCAACCTATTTAAAAAATAGAAACATAAAATCCTGAAAACTGGAAAACGAGGAGTAAGCTCATAGGTTTTCCAGTTTGTAGCCTGTCTTAAAATAACAAAAAAGAAAAGATAAATAGTAACAAAGACCTGAAGACCCGATGCTATCAGATGACTTATCACCTCCATTATTATCATCAAACTTTCCGGAAGATTTAAATTCGTCATCGCTGCTCGTTACAATAATAGTCGTCGTTAGGCTTTCAGTATTCACTGTTATTTCGTCATTGTTGCTGGAGAAAAATAAATAAAAAATAAAGGACAGAGATAACATGAGAACAGAGATATCATTGGGGACAATATTAAAGCAGAAGTAAAAACCCTAAATTATATTTACTTACTCGGTAAGTAAAGAGTGAATCTTCATCATTAAAAGCTCACATCAGTTCACTGCTGGACATAATTCTTCCCTACGATACCTTAAAGCTGAATTCCAGCATAACATTACAAAATACCTATCATATCAACATTCTATAATGAGAAGAATTATCTGCGATATATAATCGATAAATAATTGTTATAACGATTATTTATCGGATATTTATCACCTACCTTCCATGTGTTTATATTTCCCCTACGTTTCGTATTGCAGGGGCGACTGTTTTAAAAACAGAAGGTACGCGATTAATACCCGATAGATAATCGGCATCACGTTAACAAATCGATATACAATCAAATTTATGATTCTTTGCTATTAGAGATTTACAATTTAAGTAATATTTGTACCTATTCGTAGTAACCTCCGTGACATTAGAAGAAACAATATTTTCGCGGCTGTAACAAACTTGTGAGGTACACTCTAGATGTTTATCATTAATTATTCCATCGCTGTCTTCAACCAAAGGCGTATCCTCATCATGGATTATCTGAAATATCTCACTCGCAGACCTTTGATCAGCTGAGTCAGCGTTTTCCGTAACATCGACAGAATCAGCATTTTCCGTAACATCGACAGAATCAGCACTTTCTTCGATAGTGTCCAAGAATTCATTGATTTTGACAATTACACTTCCGAATTTCACGTCACCGTCGTCTTGATTCGGATAAACGATTTCGAAATCATGATCATCTATTTTATCGTCATCTATGAATGTAATTTCGTGGACTTTATCAAGAATAGTCTCAACCATTTCTAACGCAAAGTTTATGTCGGAAGCTTTATTAGTCAGAGGGATATGACCGTCGTGGTACGTGCAAGTGACGCCTTCGTTGGACGACATTATTATTATTTGCTTTGAAGCAAACGGTTTGAAACCTGTGATAAAATGGGGTATCAAATAAACGTTATTTATACAAATAAGAAGCTAATACACTAAGAAATCATTTATACAACTAAAACAGGCTCGTAACACCTAACTTAAAATCTACTTTCCGATTCATTTGGAAACAACATAACCGATTTCTTTATTTTCCCAATAGCTAAGCTCTTAGCATTTTAATTAAAAAAAACGCCTTATACTTATAATGCACTAACCAACGCCTTCCAAATTCCAATAGCTGAATAGACTATCCGATGGAAAAATCAGACATATATTCTACTAAATACAACTACGTTAAATACTACTAAATGTTACAACAATATTCACCAAAAGTATCTCTGTTATAAGTCAGATTTTTTAAACTCCTGTTGTTAAGAGAAAGTTTGGACTTTCTGAAAGGCGTGCTTTTTCCATGAGCGGTTTCTGGCGACAGACGTTTTCCAGTTACTAGGAAAGCTTGCCTTATTAGATAGTCTTCTTGGAGCTAACAACAGGAAAAAAATATTATAGCAACTCTAACTAAACTACCCTCAATAAAAATTTATTGTCTCAATTCTACTTAAGACCAGCGTTGATTGGTAGTTGCTAGTCAACCAACTCATGCTGAGGCAGAGCCATTTTGTTAGAGATTTACACTTCCTATTTTAGTCTATGTAAGTGTATAAAATGTATTGTGTAAGTACAAATAAAAATATATCCTGTTCTACTTTTGTTATGCGATAAATACCCGAATACTCAACGGATCTCGGATTTAAGCAAGTCTCAAGTGCGAAATTTCGACGGAATTACATAAAAAAATGAGAATTTGAGACATATGCTAATTTACGATTTGCATTCGAGTAGGTATTTGAGCGAAAGTTGCTAAGTTTAGTCGAAAATAAAATGAAGAGAATTCATAATTTTTAATACAATTTAAGATTGTGAGAAATTTCTACTAATTGAACAGAACATCCCTTATATCCGATATTGAAACGCATTTGGACTAGGAAATACACAAATACAGCAAAATAATACAAGCGAAAAAGAACCACAGCTACGCGCGGAAATTTAGCAGCGGAACCGCAGTTGTTTTCCGCCTGTTCTAACCCATACATTTGACTATAAATCTATCTCTTTCTATAAACAACCGGTTGGGGTTTTTGGTATAAGTTCCTTGTACCGCCCTATAAAAAGGACAAAACTACAAACCTGCAAAGTCATTCCAGTAACAGCAACCATATTCACAGTGTGCCTTAACAAGGGCGTAGTAATAGGCCTGATCATTAGGGCCGCTTTAGGGCCATTGGCTGATAAGAGAGCCCGGATGTGACCGAATACAAGGGCATCTAGAGCTGTAGGGCTGAAAGGGGGGGTTAGGAAATACAGGAGGGTTAGTAGGTTAGGGTTGGACTTTTGAAATGAAATGATAGACTTTATTTGAAACGATACAAAGAATATTTAAATTGGAAAACACTTATCTATGTATATCTATAAATATAATGACTCACGTATTTCCGAAGAAGAAATCTCGGTCACCAAGGCGTTGGCTGAGTGAGTTGCAACACTGTTCCACCTGAAGACAAATACATTTTCATATATATAATTGATATAACGAAACGTCTTCGCTTCCGGCCCGGCCACGGCTTTTGTGTGTGGCGGCTTTAAGGGGTGTGCAGTCACATGCGCGGCTCGCTTCGCTCACATTACTGAGTAACAATTTTATCATTGCGGTCACGCTCATCGCTATCTCGCCTGGACCCAGCTACCACGGGTAGTCCGAAGAGTTGTGATGCATCCATTATGGCTCGGTATGAAGACAATATTTAGATATTTCAGGGAGTTTGTCGCATTAGACAAATAAGGTTGAAAATTGCGATGCGTCTGATTTTAGTTGATACTCTTGCTCGGCAATATGAAAATTATTTTGAGTTTTAATTTAATTTAATAATAAATACAATAGTTTGTTAAGACTTTTTACATATTTTTTTAGTTGAGAGAATTTCCTTTTATGTGGTATTAAAATTATTAATGGTTGTCACTCAAAATATTGAGCATTTCGGGACGAAAAGTTTTTTCTTGTTCTTTTTTGTGATTTTTTTTCACGATCCTAGATCGTTTGTCTTTTTTCCATACATTTGAAAAAAGACAAACGATCTAGGAATTACTAAACACTGAATTTTTTGGGCTTGTAATATGTCGTAGTACGGCTAACAGTGCGACGAAAAATTGTACTTTTTACGGTGTCGCTATTTGGGTAGCGCCTTAACAGCTGATAACAATGAATACTTACATCTCCCAAGACCTGGTCCAGCGTCTTATCATGCCAATGCAGTGCCTTCAGCCGCTTGGCGACCACGTTCCGCTTGGACCTCGTCTGAAGCCAGCCCAGAGGCCACGGGTAGACCGAAGAGTTGCGGACTTTGGTCACAGCGTTGTATGTGTCGTTGTCTAACCACGAGATGTATAGCTGGAAAACATCATTTTATTAATAACTAGCGATCCGACCCGGCTTCGCACGGTTTTATTATACGTATAAACCTTCCTCTTGAATCACTATCTATTAAAAAAAACCGCATCAAAATCCGTTGCGTAGTTTTAAAGATTTAAGCATTCAAAGGGACATAATGATATAGGGACAGAGAAAGCGACTTTATTTTATACTATGTAGTGACTAGCGACCCGCCCCAGATTCGCGCGGGTGTATTATACACTAGCATATCTACCCGCGGCTTCGCATTTGTGTGTTTATTTTGACGTATCAAGGCTGTTTCTCCATTGTAACTGATTTAGGAAATGAAAAGTAGACTGTGTGTTATTCTAGAGCTAGAACTACGTCTATTCCAAATTTCAGCCGGATCCGTTCAGTTTTTTGCGTGAAAGAACGAAGAAGTATTAGTAGGTGCATTTCATTTCACTTTTATAAGATTAGTGAGGATTAGCGAGCCGCCCCAGATTAGCACGGCTGTATTATATACATTAAAATTCCTCTTGAATCACTCTATGTATTAAAAAAAGCCGGACCAAAACCGGTTGCGGAATTTTAAAGATCTATGCATAAATAAGGACAGACAGACAGCGGAAAGCGAGTTTGTTTTATACTATGTAGTGATCTGTAAGGGTATTTATTTCATTCGATTTCATTTCCGTAACGGAAACGTCAAATTCGAATTTGATTCCATTTCCGTCAGATCCTTAGAACATTATTTTGATTTCATATCTCATCAAAGGATTCAAATTCAAACGCCAAAATTTTCGAAACCGCTTGTTAAAACATTCATTGTCAAAAGTTTCCGATATCGAATCCGAAGGCGTTTCCGATGAATTAAAATACTCCAGCAGGAAAATCACTGCCAAGAAGGCCAAGACTAGAAATAAATAGCAATACTTACTTCAGCATTGACCAGTACATTCGTAATCAAGCTCATATAGGCCCTCATTTCCGCTTTCTCCTCAGTCGAAAGCTTCGAGCACAGAGTAACACCCTTATTGGCTGCGAACTGAACTATGGGCTCCAACTCTGAGACGACGAATGCACCGCATTTAATGAACGGGACGCGGCCGGACGGTGACATGAATTCGGCGTTCCACCGCATCTCAACTTCAAACGGTAGGTTGGACATCTGGAAAAAATATAGAATAGATTTATTTGCTGACCAAATACAAAAAATTTATGACATAACATTATTTTCAGTACTCATATTCGGAAAGTAGGTCTGAAGTTGCGTGAAGAGCGGGTTGAAAGTGATACTTTTCCTAGGGAGAATCGTTTCGAACTGACAGCTATAACGTTACTATTGAACCATGATAATGGCAGAATAAAGGCAGAAGCTAAAAAAAATAGCCTTAGCGACAATTCACTGAATTCAAAAAATACGACAGACAAGGGAGTGTGGCTTTATGGCTTTCGCCTGTCCTAAATGGATTAATACAATGTATATAAAAAAAAAATTAGCGGCAATTTGATTAATTTGTTTTCTCATGTTTTTATTTCTATTTCCTTGTATTCGTAATGAAAAGCACAGTATTTACCTCGGTTGAAAGTAACTTATTTAGTCCCTCGAACCCCGTCCCGGGACTAAATAAGTTACTTTCAACCCTTGGGTAACAATGTACTATATTGTCCAGCCAGGATGACGATCTGCGAAAGACTGCTGGCAGATGCTGGATGCGGCAAGCTGAAGACAGGGCGCTGTGGCGCGAGTTAGGGAAGGCCTATGTTTAGCAGTGGAGTGTGGACTAATATAGGCTGATGATGATGATAGTGATTATTTTAGTAACGAATACATCCGACAGAGAACCAAAGTTTTCGACATCGCTTAAAGAATTAGCAAGCTGAAGTGGCAGAAGGCCGGCCATATCTCGCGAAGAACCGACAACCGTTGGGTAAACGTGTCCTTGAGTGGAGACCGCGACTCAGCAAACGTAGTGTAGGGCGCCCTCCGGCCAAGTGAGATGACGATCTGTGGAAGATTGCAGGCAGATGCTGGATGCGGCAAGCTGAAGACAGGGCGCTATGGCGCTCACTGGGGGAGGCCTATTTCCAGCAGTGGACTAGATGGTCGATGATGATAATTATTTTAGGTGTAATCCTACTAATATTATAAAACGCGAAAGTTTGTAAGGATAGATGGATGTTTGTTACTCTTTCACGCAAGATGGATGGATGGATAAAACTGATATGAATTAAACTTGGAATAACATACAGGCTATATTTTATCTCAGAATTGTTTTTTTCTTTGAGTCTAACAATGACTAAGTCAGTCCCTGGAACAGGAATTACCATGGGTGAAACAGCAAGTCGCTGCTAGTTTATCTAAAAAATTACTTAATTTCTTTAGCAACCAGTAAATAGGTTGGGTTGTCCTTCGACATAGGCCTCCCCTAGTTTTTTCCACTCATCTCTGTCAGTAGTTTTTGTGTGAAAGATTAAAATGCACCATACACACAAACTTTCACATTAATAATATCAGTAAGGGTATATTTTCTTTAAACAAACCAACCTTCAAAAACGCTTGAACAGCGAGACAGCTTGCATTATCCGGGAGCAAGATCTGTTCTACCTCGTACGGCTGATATAGTTTTACATTGTCGGGCCATGGTTCCTGAGCTAAAACATACAGACAGACAGGTCAATTTCACTACATAACAGCTATTTTTAAACAGTTATTATTAAAAGGAATTATTTATCATCAAAAGGTTTTAATAAAAACACACTTTTTAATCACAGAAATACACAATGTCATGCTACTATGGGATGGATTTTTTTTACAAACAACTGGCGATCTCCCCTACTTCTCATGGGTGTATCACTACATAGTATAAAACAAAGTCGCTTTTTCTGTCCCTATGTCCTTATGTCCCTTTGAATGCTTAAATCTTTAAAACTACGCAACAGATTCTGATGCGGTTTTTTTTAATAGATAAAGTGATTCAAGAGGAAGGTTTATATACTTATAATAAAACCATGCGAAGCCGGGGCGGGTCGCTAGTTTTACATATAAACCTTCCTCTTGAATCACTCTATCTATAAAAAATGCATCAAAGTCATTGTTATTTCTTGATGCTTCTACAAAATGCCTCTCAGTTTGATGAGCTTTGCCACATAGACACCAAACTATATTTCCAACTCTTGTCATAAACTTCTTATGTCTCATGACTTCGTAACTCTTGTCTTAGCTTAATCATGAGAAAAGGGAAAGAAATCAAGAGCTAAGACACAAAACTGTGAAGGGATAAAACATGTGTTATTAACTACATATTTATAAATCAAAACAAGAATGTTTGATAAGGTATTCCAATAAGATATTTTGTACTTATTGGTGTAGTGTGTCCACTCATAAATTGGAATTTACACGGTTTCTTAAAAATTAAGTATTTACATCTTTAGAACTCCAAAAACAAACAATGTTTTAGTGATGATCACAAAAATTATAACACTGATCAAACCTCTAGTATTAAAATATGTACCAAATAGCAAGGCTGCTCCGTTCATATTTCAAAATTAACTGATGCCAATTCTACGTACAATGATGCTTGGCTAATAATATTAAATAAGTAGAGCGTCTCACGTCTAAAATTATTGGATTATGTCATACAAAACATAATAAATCCTGCAAACAGAAATTATGTAACGATTTGAAAACATCACCAAAATACTTCTGCTTATTGAGGAAAGTAAGCTTACCGTTCAAAGAAGTTAAGATAGAATCCGCCAAATGGAATTCCGGCATTATATTTCTGTTTATTATCGGAAAACCACTTGAAAAGTAAAATCCAAAAAATATGAGATTCAATCACGATCGCACTTGACGGACGGAACATAGCCTGGTGGCCGGCGCCGTGGTGGGATTTTTTTGACAGGATAGTTGGGGTTTGAAGTTTGACTTGACTCTTGCTTTTTGACATGCAGTTTAATTTCAGAAATTTCATCACCATATAGACAAGAATATAACAGAAATTGAAAAGTTTGACTGCGTTTAAACTCTCCACACACTGAAGCCGGAGGCGAAGGCGTGCGGTTTTTCCTATGGCACCGCGCCGCCAACGCCTGCGGTGTGTGTGTAGGCTTTCATAGGATTCCATAAAATACAACTCGCAGCGCCTTCGCCTCCGCTCCGCATCCGGCTTCAGTGTGTGGAGACCTTTATCAAAAAGATCCAGTCTCAAGCAAACAAGGTTGTGACAGATTTTATGATTTTCGAGTCATCTCGTATTAATAGACGATCGAACCACCTGTGTGAAGTTGGCCCCCCGACTTTATTATTTTAATGATTTGATAATGCTAATCGTTTGAGAATCGTTTGAGAGGATTTTAGAGAAAAGAAAAATTGTTTTAGAGTAATTAGTTTTTGTGTAAAAACGATTTCATTTTTTAGTGTGAAGTTGGCCCCTTTTTCCTCAAAATGAGACTAAGACGTTTGATTTATTTTTTAATCGTTTGAGAATCGTTTGAGAGGATTTTAGAGAAAAGAAAAATTAATTTAGAGTAATTAGTTTTCTTGTAAAAAATATTTTAAGTTTTTCCTGTTTAATGTGAAGTTAGCCTCCAATTTCCTCAAAAATGGACTAAGACGTTTGATTTTTTTACTAATCGTTTGAGAATCGTTAGAGAGAATTATAGAGAAAAGAAAAATTGATATAGAGTAATTAGTTTTTTTGTAATAAATGTTTTAAGTTTTTCCTGTTTAATGTGAAGTTAGCCTCCAATTTCCTCAAAAATGGACTAAGACGTTTGATTTTTTTACTAATCGTTTGAGAATCGTTTGAGAGGATTTTAGAGAAAAGAAAGTTTTATTTAGAGTAATTAGTTTTTAAGTAAAAAATATTTAAAGTTTTCAATTTGTAGGTGCAAGAAGTGGTTTTCGTGATGTAGCGCCATCTAGGATAGATGAACTGCACTTATTTGAGTTTTGGTAGTTGGTGTTGCTGTAAGCAAAATAAATGTTTTCCTTAATGTTGCTAGTTTTACAATATTTGTGAAAAAAATGAATGATTTGACGATTTGACATTGACACTTTACACTTTTGACATTGATTACTTAAAAGGTCTATCATCAGAGCAATTGAAAAAAAATACTATTATCTTTTCCAAGATGTTTGTTTGTTTTGATAGTTCTCTTGCTTTAGAAAATTATTTATTTTATTTGATTTGCTCTGTTTTAAAGTAAAAAGTCTTTGTATGCCGTCATGCAACGGCCCTCCGCACAAAATCTTCAGCAAACTTCGCCTAAAGGCGAATCTTGCGAAAAGGAGTTTCGCAAGATTACATGCAAACAAGGAAATGAAATGGAAAAACTGAGCGAGGGCCAGATCCGGGTAGCGAGGGCGAGATGGACCTGCAGGGCCAGACCTTAGTCACGAGGACAACCTCGGAGAGTAATATTGTTCTGTGAGGACAACAAAGTCCAAAGAGAATAAAACCACTCCAAGAGATCATTGGGTTGGCCTCTGTATCTGTTTTATGCAACTGAGAGTCGGTAAGTTGTTTCATCTAATAGTAACTTACATTTGTATTTATTTATTTAGCAAAAAATCTGAAAAATATTCTTAATAGGTAATAAAACACTTTAAACTCAAACTCAAACTCAAACTCAAAGTGCTTTATTTCCTTAAGACCTTACAGGACACTTGGACACGTCATAAAATTCATGTTATTAATAATTAAAACTAGGAAATAAAGTGCTCACTTTGATTTTTGTTCACTTCAATCTTATTAAAGTAAAGAAGCGAACAAAAACCTTTACCTTGTTAGGTTGTTATTTTTCGAGTTGGAGCAAAACTCGTCCCAAGCTTTTTTATCATCTAAATAATCAGATACTTTATAGTAAGCCTTTTTACAAAGAATAGTTTTGACAATTTGTTTGAATTTATTTACTGATAGTTTTTGCAACTCACTTGGAGTTTTGTTGTAGAAGCGTATACATTGCCCTTTGAAAGATACATTAACCTTGTTTAGTCTAGTTGTAGGCAAAGCGAGTTTATTTTTATTTCTAGTATTGACATTGTGTATATCGCTATTTTTAGGAAACTTATTGATATTTCTACGAGTATACAACAGGTTTTCATAAATATATTGACATGGTACTGTCATTATGTTAATTTCTTTGAACTTATCACGTAGGGATTCTCTGGGACCCATATTATAGATTGCCCGAACAGCCCTCTTCTGCAACACAAAAACGGTGTTAATGTCTGCAGCATTCCCCCACAGCAGTATACCATAAGACATAATACTATGGAAGTAGCTGAAATAAACAAGTCTAGAAGTATCTACGTCTGTAAGTTGACGGATTTTTTTGACTGCATATGCTGCAGAACTGAGCCTTTTTGATAGCTTATCTATATGTGGGCCCCATTGAAGCTTACTATCTAGGGTGATTCCTAAGAATACAGTACTTTCTACAATATCTAACCTTTCTCCTCTTACGTTTATATCAGCCTTAACTTGTTTCACATTAGGTAGAATAAATCTAATACATTTCGTTTTGGTTTCATTAAGCAAAAGATTATTGACGCTAAACCAGTGGACAACTTTTGAGATTGCATTATTCACATCGTCGAAATTTGTTGATTGTCTTTTCATTTTAAAAATTAAAGAAGTGTCATCTGCAAACAATACAATCTCGTGATTATTCTTTACAAGATCAGGCAAGTCATTAATATAAACTAAAAATAGGAAAGGACCGAGGATAGACCCCTGTGGTACACCCATAGTAACTACAGACCCCGAAGACCGTTTCCCATTAATGTCAACTCTTTGTATCCTATCATTTAAGTAAGAAGAAAGAAGAGCCAAAGAGGTGTCATTTATTCCATAGTGATGTAGTTTCCTGATTAATGTCTCATGATGAACACAATCGAATGCTTTTGACAAGTCGCAAAAAATGCCTAAAGCATCTTGCGACTTCTCCCAAGCATCAAAAATATGCGATACCAACTCTACACCGGCATCAGTAGTTGACCTGCCTCGAGTAAACCCGAACTGCTTACAATGTAGCAGGTCATTGCCATTAAAATGTTTAAGCAATTGATGTAATATAAGTTTTTCAAAAACTTTGCTAAATGTTGGCAGTACTGATATTGGTCTAAAGTTAGTGGGGTCAGACCTACTACCCGATTTAAACAATGGAGTTATTTTACTATGTTTCATAAGATCAGGAAATACGCCACAATCAATAGATTCATTAAATATGAAAGCTAGATCTGGTGCGACTGTTTCAATTAAAGGTTTAATGATTTTAACGGAAATGCCCCAGAGATCTGCAGTTTTCTTAATATTTAAAAGTTTAAAGACCTTAACAATATCTTTTTCATCAACATGATTGAAATTAAAGTTACTACCGCATTTAGGTACATTTTTTATGAGTAAAGACTCGGCGTTCACTTGAGAAGAGTTAAGATTCTTTGTAGTAGAGATTGGAATGTTAGTAAAAAAGTTTTCAAATGCTTGAGCTACTTCAACGTCTTTTTTGATTGTGCAATCATTAATGTTTAAATTATAATCATTAAAATAGGTACTAACCTTTCCAGTCTCACTATTTATTATTTTCCATGTTGATTTAATAACATTTTCGCTATTTTTAATTTTTGAGCTAATATAATTTGACTTTGCTACTAGACAAACTTTTCTAAACATTTTTGAGTAATTTTTAACTTTATCTTTGAACTCCTCACTAAAATTATATTGTTTTTCATTATACAGTTCATACAACTTTTGTCTACTTTTATGAATACCTACAGTTGCCCACTCACTAAATGTAAGTTTATCAGAAACCACAATCGATCTGGGTGTAAATATGGAATTGAATGCAGAGGTGAATTTTTTAAAAAAACTGCTATACAACTCACTTGGGTTATTATGTGAGTAATTAGGTGTTGGTATGGAATTCCATTGTGATTTCATACGTTCAAATCGATGTGTGGTTACTGGTATATATGTTATTTTCTTTTTACAATTATTATTTTTTATTTGAATGTTGAGTTTTATAAGTTGACCTAAGTGGTCTGATTTTAAATTACTTATTACATTTTTACTTATAATTTTATCATTTAGGCAAACAAATATATTATCAATACATTTTGCTGAGGTTTCAGTTATTCTAGTAGGTTCCATAAATAGTGGCTTTAGATTGTAAGAATTAAATAAATTAGTTAATCTGTTACTGAGAGAGTAAACTTCTAAAAGATTAATGTTGAAGTCTCCACATATTATGAGATTTTTACTTGAATTTGATAATTTAAATAAGATATCATCCATAATTTTTTCAAATATTTCGAAGGAGGCTGATGGTGGGCTGTATACGCTTACTACAATACTTTGCTCCAACTCAACACATGCTACTTCGATGTGACTTTCAACAGACATACATATTATGTCTTTTAAACCAGAGAAGGTTTGTCCAGTGTCCACAGTCTCAGTGCGGTGTCACACATTTGGTAAACTTAATACATAAATAAGAACTTCTAATAGTTCAGTCAAACTTATGTCTAGGATAATATAGTCACTATAAAATCCAATACCTACTAACCACATTTCTTATCAGTACAAGGTGACTAGCGGTCACCATCTGATATACATCACACATTAAAAGTTACATTACATTTACATTTTACTTATATATATATATTTAAATTATTACAAATTATCTAGGAAGTATTTCTTAAACACATAGTATAGTACATAGAAAGATGAACACTTGTAATTAAAAGTAAAGTCAATTTATTTGAAATACATTTTGTTTACCTAATACCATGACAAATACAACACAAGGACATTCATAAAAGACAGGATGATTTTACCCTAAATTTATCAAAATAGAGCATAACTCAAGATTTGTGAACATGATCTCATGATAATTACCTTTTCTTGTTCTTACACTCCTGCATTTTACAGGGTCTGGTCTTCTACTAAATCATAATAGAAAGGACATGCATATCCTGGTGGGAACACTAACAGGACACTGCCCACTAAATAAACATCTATACACCATCAAAACGATGGACAGGCTCATCTGCAGAGGATGTCTCAGCAACAACAAAACAACTGCTCACATAGTCCTGGAATGCGAGGTGTAGCAGTACAATGAACAGAAATCCCAAGATCACTCTGCAAAGCCTGCTAAGATCCCTGATAGATTCTGCGCTTCTGGATGGAATAAGGCTGGCTATGCTAGCAAAATGTAGATATAAGAATACTTCAACTATAAACCATCCTGAAATACTGTGGCAGAGTGCCTCTCTGTGGAAGTGTTTTGTATGGAGGATGAATGAAGGAACCTATTTCCTTGATTGATTATCTTCGGCATTTTTGTTCTTCTATTCAACTCTGTGCCTAGTAGTTGTTGTTTTATAAGTGTTATTATTTTAACTTATTTTATTGTTGTAACTCAAAAATTAACCCATTGTCTGAAATAAAGCATTTGTATTTTTATTTTATTTATTATTATAAACAATCTACCAAATGAGCCGAGCCATAGCCGTTCCCTAAGAAGACCACCTAGCTGGAGGGAATCCACCACATACCATATGCTGCTTCATCAGGGCTTCTCGACCTCCAGTCAATCAGGCCCGGATTAAGGGATCCAGGGCCCCTAGGCACTTGGTGTTGGAAGGGCCCCCCTGCCTTACAATATTTCTACCCTCTTCCACAGCCGATCAAGTACCGTAAAATGCTACAACTTTGCCTCCATGCCACAACATTGCCTAAAATAATAAACTTTAAATAATTCCACAGATAATTTGTTTACTTTGTCTATGAATATAACCTAAGCTACGCAATAATGTAAATGGCAACACTGATTACTTGTTTTATCTAAAAATAAAAAAATGAACTAACAGTGTCACTTTTATTGCTAGGCAAATTGCATGTGCGTACACAAGGCGAGATCAAAATTTGTTTGTTAGTATTATTAAGCCTTATTTTATTACTCGAACAGTATTATAGCAAAGGACATATGATTTTATCTCCTATTTTACTAACTTACGCTGTTTTATGTAGAGTTTTGTGCCTCAAATCAACGTAGGCAATGTTGTGTAAGGTCAACGCAAAAATTACCAAAACTTTGCCTGGGCTTAGGGTCGTCACTGTTTAGAACCGACTTCAAAAACGAAGGAGGTTATGTTATGTTCAGCTCGTGTTTTTATTTAACTATATTGGTGTACGATCTAAAGCTTAATATGATAGTATTTTTTGCTAAAATTAAAGTTTTATAAAATAACAGGAAATTTTCATGGTTAAAATGTGTAAAAAAATAGCATTTTCGTACATTTTTACAAATAGATCTCATTAGGTAGGTAGGTATTGTACCTGTTGTAGTATTTGTTCCATATTATAATAAGAAATTCTAATTAAAAAATTAAAACTAAGTTTACCTACCTATCTACCGCATTGTTTTTTGTTCGCTTTTAGTGACAACCCTATCCCATTTTACATTTTGTATGGAAATTTTGGAAAGGCTATCACAACTTTGCCTGCCTTCACAAAAATAAAGCAAGCAATCAAATTTCTGATTTGTATCAAATACGAGGTACTTATATAATTAATTATAGAGGTCTATCAAAATCGCACTTCTTTCTATCTTTCATAGTTACACAAATAACCGAGTAGGCAATGTTGCGGTTTTTTCATTAACTTTGCCTGCTTTTTTGAAAGCATATATTGTAGGTTTTAAGAGTTGTTTTAAGCAAGAAACCACTCTATAAGTATAGCACAAGGTTCATTTTTGATTTTCAATTGAAACAAGATGAGACTTCTTTCAGTATTAAGAAGTTATTGTCAAAAAACTTCAAAACACAGGCAATGTTGTAGCATTTTACGGTACTTATTATTTTAGTTACTGCTCTGGGGCCCCCTCCTCGAGGCCTTTATGGTGTAGAAAATGAGCGAATTAAAGAATTTTTATTTACATATTTATTGACTAAACATATATTAATGAGGCTTATGGTGTAGAAAATGAGCGGATTAAAGAATTTTTTTTACGTATTTATTGACTATATTATACATATTATACACTAGCTGGTGCCCGCGACTTCGTCTGCGCATGATTAGTATTTGGAGTACTCGCGATTTTACTTGCGTAATTCCTTTCCCGTGGGATTTTCGCGATAAAATAAAACCTATTTCTTATTCCAGCTTATAATCTATCTCTGTGCCAAATTTCATCCAGATCCGTTCAGCAGTTTTTGCGTAAAAGAGTAACAAACATCCATCCATCTATCAATCTATCCATCCATCAATCAATCTATCCATCCATCTATCCATTCATACTTACAAACTTTCGCGTTTATCAGTTCAATTCAGTTTGATTCCCCTGGGCTATACGGGTTTTCAAAAATTTCTCACAGCATCATTTTTGAAAACCCGTATAGCCCAGGGGAACCAAACTGAATTCCGGGATAAAATGTCTCCCGTGTCCAATCGTCCCGAGTTCCATTCGAATTCATTCAATTCCGTCGTGATGCGTGATTAAAGAATTTTTCTTTCACCCTCTCTCCCAGGGGAACCTTACTGAATTCCGGGATAAAAAGTATCCCATGTCCTTCCTTGTACTATGAACTCAAATCGTCCCAAGTTTCATTCCAACTCATTCAGCAGTTTCGGCGTGATGCGTGGTTAAAACTTTTTCTTTCACCCTCTCTCCCAGGGGAACCTTACTGAATTCCGGGATAAAAGTATCCTATGTCCTTCCTCGTAGTATGACCTATAATCATGCCGAGTTTCATTTCAATCCATCAAGTAGTTTCGGCGTGATGCGCGTTTACGATACAGACAGACAGACAGACAGACAGACAGACATGAATGAAAAAAATTACAGTTTTGGCTTGAGTATCGATAATAGAGTGCCCTCCAAAAAAAATTTTCAAAATATCTTCAATGTACAGAATTTGACCTGTTACAGTTTTATTATAAGTAAGTATAGATATTATATTAATAACGAAAATGTCAATATAGACATAACATTCGATATTAATAATAATAATCTTTATTTCAGACACAAGACCCATTTGTCAAATTAAAATTACATTGCAAAAAAAATTAAATAAAAAAAAAAAAAAAAAACAATACATTTTAGTTAAATACCTACTTACAGATAACGTTTATCTTTCATATGTCAATTCAATTCAGTGGAGTGGGTGGACTCAATAAAATTTTAGGAGACAACACTTAGCCTATACTCGTACTATTACTACACCCGGTAAGAAAGGATTATTGGAAATTCCACCACTAAGGGGGTGAAAACGGTTGTAGTTTTTTTGGTGCTTTATGGAACTCCTAAACCAAGTGGCCCGATTTGTTTGAATTAACAGAAAATACAAAAAATATGGCGTGGGTTTGGTGGTGCTCTTTTTTAAGAAGGGCGATAAAACCCTCCTTAAAAACTAGACTCATAGACCCATCACACTCCTGAGCCACGTCTATAACCTGTTCTCGCGAGTGGTCACGAATAGTCAAGCCAGGAGACTCGACGAGGTTCAGCCACCGGAACAGGCCGGGTTCCGCGGAGGATATGGCACCATAGACCACATTCACACAGTGCGGCAGATTATACAGAAGTCCGAAGAGTATAATCAGCCCCTGTATCTCGCTTTTGTGGACTATGAGAAAGCCTTTGACTCTGTCGAAACCTGGGCTGTTCTGGAATCCTTACAGCGATGCCAAGTACACTATCGTTATTTCGAGATGCTGAGATGTCTCTACGATGCCGCCACTATGAGTGACCAAGTACAGGACCAGCAGTCTAAACCCATCCAATTGCGCAGAGGAGTGAGGCAGGGGGATGTCATATCCCCGAAACTGTTCACGAGCGCATTGGAAGATATGTTTAAGACTGGAAAGGTAAGGGCATAAACATAAACGGCAATTACATCTCACACCTACGATTCGCTGATGACATAGTTTTAATGGTGGAGTCGCTAGAGGGGCTGACCCACATGCTGGACGGCCTAGCTTCAGCCCCGCGACGCATCGGTCTTGGCATGAATTTGGAAAAAACCAAAGTCATGACCAATTGCCAAATTGATCTGGGACCGGTAGTCGTAGAAGGCCACCTTGTCGAAATTGTTTCCGAGTACACTTACCTTGGGCAGATTATGCAGTTAGGTAAAAACAATTTCGAGAAGGAGGCCAAGAGGAGGATCCAGCTGGGCTGGGCAGCGTTTGGAAAACAACGTCGAGTCTTCTCGTCATCCATACCGCAATGTTTGAAAACGAAAGTTTTCAATCAGTGCGTCCTACCCGTAATGACCTACGGAGCTGAGACGTGGACACTCACGGTAGGGCTGGTCCACCAGTTCAAAGTCGCTCAGCGAGCTATGGAAAGAGCTATGCTCGGAGTTTCTCTGAAGGATAGGATTCGTTATGAATACATCCGACAGAGAACCAAAGTTATCGACATAGTTCAAAGAATTAGCAAGCTGAAGTGGCAGTGGGCCGGCCATATCGCGCGAAGAACCGACCAACGTTGGGGTAAACGTGTTCTTGAGTTGAGACCGCGACTTGGCAAACGTAGTGTAGGACGCCATCCGGCTAGGTGGGATGACGATCTGCGAAAGACTGCTGGCAGATGCTGGAAGCGTCAAGCTGAAGACAGGGCGCTATGGCGCTCATTAGGGGAGGCCATGTCCAGCAGTGGACTAATGTAGGCTGATGATGATGATGATGATGACAAAAAAATATAAAATTATTGAACACTTGTTACAGGATTTTTCAAAAAACACCTGACAATGGGGTAAAAGGGATTATTAAAGTTTGAGATTCGTTGTTTGGCTCTGTATTTATATGGCTATTGTGACTTTTTAATGTACAATGCTGAAATTCAGTATGTCCTGACTCCTGATATACCGAACCATAAAATAAAATATATATTTCAGGAATTTTCAAAAAACCCAAAAAGGATAAAATTGGTGTTGAAATATTGAGGATTTTTTTTTCGATTCGCTTGAAACTTACACAATTGTACTTAGTTTTATTAGATTGAAGTGCAGGACAAAAAGTATAGTCTACAAAAGCGAAGCCGCAGGCGGAAAGAAAGCTGTTTTCATCATTTTAAGTACCGGAGTAAAAAAAATCGATTGACTAAATTCAGTCTTATTGGGTACTGGAGCTGGAGTTTTATCAATTCTAGCATCTGTGCTTCAGTTGACTTGACATCTCGCGTTAAAGTTGTAAATACAAATTTATTAAATGCAGGAGACCTTATTATTCGAGCAATAAAGACAAAAATTTCAATAGCTAGTATGGATTGTATCTCTAAAGAAACTAGCTCTAGTATACTGAATATTTTTTGGTGACTTGCAAATACTGTTTGTTTTATAAAATACGAAAGTAAAATATCAAACAGATAGGTACAACGAGAAGAGGGCGATTTGATGTATAATGCATTTTTATTTATACCAACTATTTAATTATAATTTGGAAATTTAAATATAAATTTTTCGGGTAAACCAGACTTTAGGGGTATGAATTTTCCGGCATGAGGGCCCCTATACTTGCAGGGCCCCTAGGCCCGGGCCTTGTGGGCCTAGGCGCTAATCCGGGCCTGCAGTCAATCAAAGTCTGATTGAAAGTTCAAGCGAGAATGACAGGCAGATAGGCTGCAAAAAATCAATAACTTCATTTCTTTAGGTCTCTGAGAACACTAGGAGGCACCACATAGGAAAAACCACTTGAAATATGCTACGTTGGTAATCTGTTAGGTAAGTATATTTTGTATATTTTTTTTTGTCATTTTTCAATGCACTTCGGATTGGTACTAGAATTTATAGAAATCAATAAATTTATTTATTTAGGCTTACAAAATAGTCAACAAGTCAAATATTAATATTTTATTTTGATAATTATTTAAACTTATTGATATACTGGTACTTGGTACTTACATATTCTTAACTGATAAACCTTAGATTTAAAGATGAAACATTAAAAAAATCTCATCTCACGAGTTTCTTTGTACTTAGGTAGGTAGGTACACATTTATCAAACACTAGCTGGTGCCCGCGACTTCGTCTGCGCATGATTAGTATTTGGAGTACTCGCGATTTTACTTGCGTAATTCCCTTTTCCGTGGGATTTTCGGGATAAAATAAATATCTGTGCCAAATTTCATCCAGATCCGTTCAGCAGTTTTTGCGTATCAATCTATCCATCCATCTATCCATTCATACTTACAAACTTTCACGTTTATCAGTTCAATTCAGTTTGGTTCCCCTGGTCTAAACGGGTTTTCAAAAATTTCTCACAGCATCTGAACGACGCGTGAGAAATTTTTGAAAACCCGTAGAGCCCAGGGGAACCAAACTGAATTCCGGGATAAAATGTATCTATGTCCAATCGTCCCGAGTTCCATTCGAATTCATTCAATTCCGTCGTGATACATGGTTAAAGAATTTTTCTTTCATCCTCTCTCCCAGGGGAACCTTACCGAATTCCGGGATTAAAAGTATCCCATGTCCTTTCTTGTACTATGAACTCAAATCGTCCCGAGTTTCATTCCAACTCATTCAGCAGTTTCGGCGTGATGCGCAGTAAAGGAATTTTATTTTCATACCCTCTCCCCTCCCATGGGAACCTTACTGAATTCCGGGATAAAAAGTATGTAGTTTGTCCTTCCTCGTAGTATGGCCTATAATCATGCCGAGTTTCATTTCAATCCATCAAGTAGTTTCGGCGTGATGCGCGTTTACGATACAGACAGACATGAATGAAAAATATTACAGTTTTGGCATGAGTATCGATAATAGAGTGCCCTCCAAAAAAAATTTTCAAAATATCTTCAATGTACAGAATTGGACCTGTTACAGTTTTATTATAAGTACTAGCTGGTGCCCGCGACTTCGTCTGCGCATGATTAGTATTTCGAGTACTTGTGATTTTACTTGCGTAATTCCCTTCCCGTGGGATTTTCGGGATAAAAGAGGGCCTATGTATTATTCCAGCTTATAATCTATCTCTGTGCCATTTCATCCAGATCCGTTCAGCAGTTTTTGCGTGAAAGAGTAACAAACATCCATCCATCTATCCATTCATACTTACAATCTTTCGCGTTTATCAGTTCAATTCAGTTTGGTTCCCCTGGGCTATACGGGTTTTCAAAAATTTCTCACAGCCTCGTCGTTCAGATGCTGTGAGAAATTTTTGAAAACCCATATAGCCCAGGGGAACCAAACTGAATTCCGGGATAAAATGTATCCCATGTCCAATCGTTCCGAGTTCCATTCGAATTCATTCACTTCCGTCGTGATGCGTGGTTAAAGAAATTTTCTATCACCCTCTCTCCCAGGGGAACCTTACCGAATTCCGGGATAAAAAGTATCCCATGTCCTTCCTTGTAGTATGAACTCAAATCGTCCCGAGTTTCATTCCAACTCATTCAGTAGTTTGGGCGTGATGCGCGGTAAAGGAATTTTACTTTCATACCCTCTCCCATGAGAACCTTACTGGATTCTGGGATAAAAAGTATCCTATGTCCTTCCTCGTAGTATGACCTATAATCATGCCGAGTTTCATTTCAATCCATCAAGTAGTTTCGGCGTGATGCGCGTTTACGATACAGACAGACAGACAGACAGACAGACAGACAGACAGACAGACAGACATGAATGAATAAAATTACAGTTTTGGCTTGAGTATCGATAATAGAGTGCCCTTCAAAAAAAATTTTCTAAATATCTTCAATGTACAGAATTGGACCTGTTACAGTTTTATTATAAGTAGGTATAGATAGATAGATAAAAAAAAAATCAGATCTCACGAGTTTCTTTGTACTTAGGTAGGTACACATTTATCAAACATAAAAAAATAAAAAAATCAGATCTCACGAGTTTCTTTGTACTTAGGTAGGTACACATTTATCAAACAAAAAAAAAATCAGATCTCACGAGTTTCTTTTTACTTAGGTAGGTACACATTTATCAAAAATAAAAAATCAGATCTCATGAGTTTTTTTTTACTTAGGTAGGTACACATTTATCTCTGTGCCAAATTTCATCCAAATCCGTTCAGTAGTTTTTGCGTGAAAGAGTACCAAATATATTATTATGTACAATAACAACTATTGCGTTTATAATATTAATAGCTATTGCGTTTATAATATTAGTAGGTACCCGCGTAGTTCCCGTTTCCGTGGGAATTCCGGAATAAAATATAGCCTAAATCAGACTATAATCTATCTCTGTGCCTCATTTCATCCAGATCCGTTCAGCTGTTCTGGCGCGATTGAGCAACAAACATCCATCTATCAATCCATCCAAACTAAACCTTCACATTTATAATACTAGCGGCCCGTCCCAGCTTCGCACGAGTAAATCAGAAGGTATTATATAAGTAGCCTATGTGCTATTCCAGACTATAATATGCGCTATCTATCTCAGTTCCAAATTTCATCCCGATCCTTTCAGCCGTTCTGGCGTGAATGGCGTGATTGAGTAAGAAACACCCATCCATCCAAACTTACATATTATTATATCTAATAGAATAACGTTTTCGTATACCTCGGCAAAATATTCAGGTACCTAGTTTGCGGGACCACAGAATAGATACAAGTATAGGTTTAAAAATATATACTGTACAAGCTATCGCATTACGTAAGGTACACGCAGTACACGCACTCTTGCTGGACGACGCAACAAAGTACAACTCAGCGCGCAGAGGAACTAAACACGCTGTCCGTGGGTACGCTAGCATAGGTAATCAAGCTACTCGTAGCTAGCGTGTAGGTACAAGGTACACATGACCGTACCTTTTTTACGTGCGGTCAGCCGCACCAGCGGGTAGAGAAAAATGATACTTTATGTCACAACCGCATACCATATGCCGCTACGTGGGTCAACCTATATGGCGCATGTGAAATACCAATGACCCTCATGGTGGGTTCTGTTTTCAAATGTGTGGAGGTATCTCGATAGAGCAGAGAGAAAAGTGTGGTGGTGTCGAATGTGTTATGTTAACCATCGAAATGTAAAATATATTAAGTATCTTAGGTAGGTTAGGTACTTACCTAAGTACCTTCGTAATGTACCTACTCATAAACGATGAGTAGGTATAGGCACAGTATAGGTACCTCTATTATTTACATATCAAAACAAACAGCTACCGACCGAGGTAGGTAGATACTTACTTACCTTTACGCTCAGCCTCTACGATACGATATCACAGAATCACTACATAGTATAAAATAAAGTCGCTTTCTCTGTCCCATGTCTTTATGTCCCTAATCCCTATGTCCCTTTGAATGCTTAAATCTTTAAAATTACGCAACGGATTTTGATGCGGTTTTTTTTAATAGATAGAGTGATTCAAGAGGAAGGTTTATACGTATAATAAAACCGAAGTGCGAAGCCGGGGCGGGTCGCTAGTTTATAATATAGGTAGGTAGATAGATTTATGACGTGTCATATAGGTCTAAACGAAATAAAGCACTTTGAATTTTGAGATAGTTAACGATATTCCTACCTTTACCTATTTGAGCATATACCTACTTATACACCTTTAGATCCCTGCTATCTGTGCTTGACTCTCTCTTCTGTATGAACTGCTCTGTGCAATGCAAAGTTGTTGTGGAGTTATCAGTGTTTCTCTCACTCAGCATCACCAACCAACCTACCATATAAATACATACCTACCTACATCCGTCCATCCATCCACCCATAACATAGGTCATTGTCGTGTACGTATGTATTACGACATGACAAGTAAATTTGGTATTTAAATATGCCTAGTAGTAGTTACCTTCTTAGAACTGTTAAAGTTTAAAACCTCTCTACCTAGTAAGTAACGTTGTTTGATATCACTTGAATTAAAGAAATAAAACTAGAATTAAGATTTTAAATGTTGTTTTTATCAAATATTATACCTACCATCCAAGTTTTTAAATATACAATGGAGAGAATAATTAAACACGTATCTTTTATTTTTACACAATAACCCCCAGGGGGTGTGCAATTCTGAAATTTGTACGAAAAAAAACTGGTTCGCGGGCGAAGCCGCGGGGCGCATCAAGTAAACTATAAAAGAATGGTCATCAACTTAAAACCAATCGGAATAGGTATAGATTTACACAAAAACAGATAATAATAAATACTAGCAGATCAGCAGTAGCAATTGTTGCTGCTATAATTTCAGCAGCCTATCTGCCAGTCATTCTCGCTTGAACTTTCAATCAGACTTTGATTGACTGGAGGTCGAGAAGCCCTGATGAAGCAGCATATGGTATGTGGTGGATTCCCTCCAGCTAGGTGGTCTTCTTAGGGAATGGCTATGGCTCGGCTCATTTGGTAGATTGTTTATAATAATAAATAAAATAAAAATACAAATGCTTTATTTCAGACAATGGGTTAATTTTTGAGTTACAACAATAAAATAAGTTAAAATAATAACACTTATAAAACAACAACTACTAGGCACAGAGTTGAATAGAAGAACAAAAATGCCGAAGATAATCAATCAAGGAAATAGGTTCCTTCATTCATCCTCCATACAAAACACTTCCACAGAGAGGCACTCTGCCACAGTATTTCAGGATGGTTTATAGTTGAAGTATTCTTATATCTACATTTTGCTAGCATAGCCAGCCTTATTCCATCCAGAAGCGCAGAATCTATCAGGGATCTTAGCAGGCTTTGCAGAGTGATCTTGGGATTTCTGTTCATTGTACTGCTACACCTCGCATTCCAGGACTATGTGAGCAGTTGTTTTGTTGTTGCTGAGACATCCTCTGCAGATGAGCCTGTCCATCGTTTTGATGGTGTATAGATGTTTATTTAGTGGGCAGTGTCCTGTTAGTGTTCCCACCAGGATATGCATGTCCTTTCTATTATGATTTAGTAGAAGACCAGACCCTGTAAAATGCAGGAGTGTAAGAACAAGAAAAGGTAATTATCATGAGATCATGTTCACAAATCTTGAGTTATGCTCTATTTTGATAAATTTAGGGTAAAATCATCCTGTCTTTTATGAATGTCCTTGTGTTGTATTTGTCATGGTATTAGGTAAACAAAATGTATTTCAAATAAATTGACTTTACTTTTAATTACAAGTGTTCATCTTTCTATGTACTATACTATGTGTTTAAGAAATACTTCCTAGATAATTTGTAATAATTTAAATATATATATATAAGTAAAATGTAAATGTAATGTAACTTTTAATGTGTGATGTATATCAGATGGTGACCGCTAGTCACCTTGTACTGATAAGAAATGTGGTTAGTAGGTATTGGATTTTATAGTGACTATATTATCCTAGACATAAGTTTGACTGAACTATTAGAAGTTCTTATTTATGTATTAAGTTTACCAAATGTGTGACACCGCACTGAGACTGTGGACACTGGACAAACCTTCTCTGGTTTAAAGTGTTTTATTACCTATTAAGAATATTTTTCAGATTTTTTGCTAAATAAATAAATACAAATGTAAGTTACTATTAGATGAAACAACTTACCGACTCTCAGTTGCATAAAACAGATACAGAGGCCAACCCAATGATCTCTTGGAGTGGTTTTATTCTCTTTGGACTTTGTTGTCCTCACAGAACAATATTACTCTCCGAGGTTGTCCTCGTGACTAAGGTCTGGCCCTGCAGGTCCATCTCGCCCTCGCTCACAGAGCACATTATATATACGGGCCCTCGCTACCCGGATCTGGCCCTCTCGCTCAGTTTTTCCATTTCATTTCCTTGTTTGCATGTAATCTTGCGAAACTCCTTTTCGCAAGATTCGCCTTTAGGCGAAGTTTGCTGAAGATTTTGTGCGGAGGGCCGTTGCATGACGGCATACAAAGACTTTTTACTTTAAAACAGAGCAAATCAAAAATAATAAATAATTTTCTAAAGCAAGAGAACTATCAAAACAAACAAACATCTTGGAAAAGTTATTAGTATTTTTTTTTCAATTGCTCTGATGATAGACCTTTAAAGTAATCAATGTCAAAAGTGTAAAGTGTCAATGTCAAATCGTCAAATCATTCATTTTTTTCACAAATATTGTAATAACTAGCAACATTAAGGAAAACATTTATTTTGCTTACAGCAACACCAACTACCAAAACTTAAATAAGTGCAGTTCATCTATCCTAGATGGCGCTACATCACGAAAACCGCTTCTTGCACCTACAAATTGAAAACTTTAAATATTTTTTACTTAAAAACTAATTACTCTAAATAAAACTTTCTTTTCTCTAAAATCCTCTCAAACGATTCTCAAACGATTAAAAAATAAATCAAACGTCTTAGTCCATTTTTGCGGAAATTGGAGGCTAACTTCACACTAAATATTTAAAACTTAAAACATTTATTACAAAAAAACTAATTACTCTATATCAATTTTTCTTTTCTCTATAATTCTCTCTAACGATTCTCAAACGATTAGTAAAAAAATCAAACGTCTTAGTCCATTTTTGAGGAAATTGGAGGCTAACTTCACATTAAACAGGAAAAACTTAAAATATTTTTTACAAGAAAACTAATTACTCTAAATTAATTTTTCTTTTCTCTAAAATCCTCTCAAACGATTCTCAAACGATTAAAAAATAAATCAAACGTCTTAGTCTCATTTTGAGGAAAAAGGGGCCAACTTCACACTAAAAAATGAAATCGTTTTTACACAAAAACTAATTACTCTAAAACAATTTTTCTTTTCTCTAAAATCCTCTCAAACGATTCTCAAACGATTAGCATTATCAAATCATTAAAATAATAAAGTCGGGGGGCCAACTTCACAGAGGTGATCGAACCGCGACCTTGGTGCGCTCCGAACTTTAATCTATGGTGTGTTCAGCGGTACGCCACACATTATTACTATTATTGACGGTGCGCTCGGTTCGATTGTATCTCCACTGGAATTGGTGCGGTCCGGACCAAGTTTTCTCGTATGGCCAAACCACCGCACCGTGCGGTCAGTGCGGTGTTTGAATCTTACTATTAGGTATAATAATTGGGAAAGTCTGTGTGAATGTTTGTTATAGGTAAGTAATCTCCGTAACTACTTAAATCATTTATAGGAAATTCGGAATTTGAATAGAAGAGGAACTAAAATAACATATTATTAAAGGGTAGTAAAATTTTGAAACATTACCCTCTGAAGGGGTTACATGGGGTGGTAAAGTTTGTATGGAAAATGATTATTCCTTGGTTCAATTCACTCAAATCTCTGTAGAGTGAAAAATTAAACATGATTTTCTTTTTATTTTCATACAGTAGGTACCTAACCCTAAGGGGTATGCAATAAATTTTTGAAATTTGTATGAAAAAAAACTCCGGTTCGTGGACGAAACCGCGGGGCGCATCTATCTAGTACTACATAAATAATTTGGTATTATTGATTTCAAAAGAAATAAATAAGAAACAATAATTAGTAGAATTTTGCCCATTCTAGTAAGCAGGCCTCCGTCACTCGCCTATACTTACCGCGATAGTAGGTATCTACAGCGCTCGGCAACTTGAAGTTGTAAATTGGTAGGCGCGCCGACTGACTCTGTGAGTGTGCTAAGATTGGCAGTCTTGGTATTGTATTTTTGATATCCATTAATAGATCAGTTTATAGCTACCGTCATTTACGCAAGAGTTAGAAAACATAAAAACGGATTTATATCTCCACCAGTAGCTGCATCAACCTTTATATCATCATCATCCATTGGAATAAATAACCATCTTACGTAGGTAAACTAGGCGTTTTGTTGTGGGTTGAATAGATCTCTGCTTTGGCTAAGTAAGCTAGGCTAAAGCTCCCATCTGTACATGCGGTGAGTCGGTGACACGGCTAAACAACGAAATTGTCACCTCCAAACAAGCGAAATATGCAAAGAAGTGATCAACCATTTAAAAGTAGGTGAACTTATCTATGTTATAGTTAAACATGATTTTATATAGTAACTAACCCATTTGAACGAGTTTCGACATATTTTCACCGACACAAGCAACATTATTGTTTAATAAATTGATCCCAAAAGCAAACTCATCATCATCATCACAAAAATCAAAAGGTTTTTCTGGTACCTCGGAGAGTTTATCATCTTCAGCAGTGAGGTTTGCTTTGGAATTGATTATGTCAATGTATTTGTTGCACAAGGAATCTCCAGTCCTACATGGGGATTCTGATCTTGGAGATGATGAAGAAGCCGCTGTCGTTTCTGATATAGATTGAGTTATCCATTGCTTTGCAGGAATAGGGTTAATATTTTTTGAAACTTCTCTTTCCTTGTTGTTCCAAAAGTTTGTCATACTCATTGTAGTGCAATATTACTAAATGCTCAAAATATAAAAGTAAGACAAACTTTCAAAGAAAATTTTGATTTATTTTGATCATTTTTAGGTTAACTTTCAAAGTATCATAATTTTGTTTGAAGAGAGTAGATAGGTAACTAGGTGTTGCGCAAAGAGAATAAAACCACTCCGTTATAGCTTTGCGTCTCATTCTCTAGAGATGTTATGACAAGACAAATTCACGAATATTCGTAATTTTGATTTTAGATTCTCGCTCTCATAATGATGCGCAATTTAAGCGCTATCCACATTTCACACACATCACATTTCCGGGTCAGGGCTATCCGTGTTCCGAGTTCTCCGTTTCAGTGTTCCCGTCAGGGACGTGCCATCAGTCACCCGTATTCACACATATCAGAGAAATCGGTATCAGTGTAATCGGTATATATGATATTTTTCTGCTTAAAATTCAAATAATGTGTACAACTAAGGTGTACAAGTTCTATCAACCTTTCTGTGTTTATGTTGAACTTGCAGATAAATAGTCAACTTTAACAAAAATCGGATAGCACTGTCAGAGCGTCCGTGCGACCGAGCGTGCTCCGGGACACTGACAGACGCCCTGACACGGAGCTGTGTGAACAAGTTCATACAATTTGTATGTATGTAACCGATTTTTTCCCCGTCCCTGACGAACACGGCCGGGACGAGTTTTCGGAAATGTGTGGATAGCGCTTAAAACATATTCCACCTGTGGGTGTGTGTGTGGTGTGACTGTATTGTCAAATGTGTTTTTAGATGTCTATTCAACTGATAATTGTTATCTGTTTTCTTCAAAGGTAAAAAAAGGTAAAGGAAAGGTCCATTATTTGATATTTTTTTGTAACATGGGGTGATAGAAAATGGTCTAAGTTTTGTGGGTAACTATTTTTCAAGTACTATAATTCCTTGAAACATGCAGAATTAAATAAAATCCGCTAAAATATTTGAATTTCGCGCGAATCTGCGTCAGATTCCGAATCGATGACTCGGTAGCGCAGAGTCTGAATAGCCCTGCAGTAAAGACGTGTAACTATAAAACATCATCATCAGACAAGGTATTATGGCCGAATGGCATTCGCCTGTTCATAAAAAATGGTCAAACTTAATAAAAAAAATTGTTTGGGGTGACTGACATGACACGCAACTGACGCAACGCAACGTTCCTGTGGTTGATTCAGTTGCATTTTTCAGTAAAATTAGAAAGTTTCTGCATTTGTTGAGTGTTTGAGGTGATTTTAACGATAATAAAGCAATAAGAATCATGGCTGATGTGTTAGATATCGAAAACTCTGAAGAATTTGAAGTAGACGAAGACGGCGAACGTACGTATTTTGCTCTTATTTATTATACCTCTACTGCTAATTTGCGACCAACGGACTCATTTTTCTTGTATTTTTATCGGTTTACCCTAGACTACGTAATCGTCTAATCGATAAACTTCATTTTACATTGTTTATCATTAAATTTTAGGTTATGATTCTTCCTTGAAAAAACCCGCCCAATTAGTGCCAATGACTGATTCGAAAGTCTAATTTATTTTATCTACTGTTCCGTTACATCAATAAGCTAAGCATGTACGTGTTTTCAGTTTAGGTAGCTAACATAAGAACAACAATAGAAATTTAATGCACACTAAAACACCCCGAAAGAAAAAACACAAACAAACAATTACATAAAGATGCTAATGATTGAAATTGGCCTTTCCTTATGTGAGAGGTAAACAGATTAAGCTTCAGCTTGTTGCTTGACAGGGGATGGTGTAGAGCCATAGGTATAGAAGTTGAAGTTGTCTGATGATGGTCTTGAGTCTGTAACTCTGGGAGACGTCACACTAGGTACTGGTCTGCATTTTACAAAAATAAAAGAGCATCACAGTTTAACATACAGATTTTAAAAATCATATTCCATTTTTATGACAGCAATGGGAATCATGGGTTCAGTAAGATAATATAATAGATAAGATAATAATAAGGATTCTGACAGGAATTGTAAGTTAGATAATATAATAGACTAGCTAGATCATAGTAAGGTTTCTAAAGAGATTCATGGGATTAGAAAATAAAACTCAGATATCACTTCTAAATACATTTTCAGGTGGCATCGAAAGGTTGAAAGAAAAAGCACGTAAACGCAAAGGACGTGGTTTTGGAGGAGAATCTGGTGGAGGTTCAGAGCGCGGGAACAGAGGACGGTAAGTCTAGAGGACAACAGAGATTTTATAATTATGTTTCTGGCATTTACTAATGGACCTGTATTAATAATTTCAGTCATTGCCCTAAAACTCAAGTAGGTACATTTCTAAGCAGCTTTATACACTAGCTGGTCCCCTCAACTTCATCTGCACAGGATTAGTATTAAATAAATAAATAAAATAATACTGGACAATCCACACAGCACTATCTAGCCCCAAAGTAAGCTACTCAAAGCTTGTGTTATGGGTACTAGATAACTGATATATTTAATACATTATATACATAGATTATACATACATATATACATATATTATATATATTTCGAGTATGTTCGCGGTTTCACTCGCGTAATTTCCTGTTCCTCTGGGAATCCGGGATATAATATAGCGTATGTGTTATTCCAGACTATAATCTTTCTCTGTGCCAAATTTTATCCAGATCCGTTAAGTAGTTTTAATTTGAAAGAGTTACAAACATACATCCATCCATCTATCTATCCATCCATACTTACAAACTTTCGCGTTTATAATATTAGTAGGATGGATTTTGGAATACTAATTATGTAGATTGTTTAAAAAAACACTCAAATTTTCTTAATTTGTTCACTGTTGTTTAAATTATGCAGAGAAAATACTAAAAACAAAAGCTCTGCATGTTATTTATAAGTTATGGGATTAATTCCTATAAAATTTGTATTCGTGAGTGAATAGTATTTGTCTGGTAAAGCTTAAAAAACTAAAGCAGTCATTTTTAGTTCAAAGTTCTTTGTTCATAACAAAATATTACATATTCGTTTGGTAACTTCCTTCATCATCAACATTATTCTAGGCCTAAATTCCTTAGGTATAAGTCATCGCTTCATAGTATAAAACAAAGTCGCTTTTTCTGTCCCTATGTCATTATATCCCTTTGACTGCTTAAATCTTTAAAACTACGCAACGGATTTTGATGCGGTTTTTTTTAATAGATAGAGTAATTCAAGAGGAAGGTTTATATGTATAATAAAACCGTGCGAAGCCGGGGCAGGTCGCTAGTTACATAATAAGTAGGTACATTTTTATTGAAGCGAGGTATTAACTGCTCTATAAAGTAGTAACAGCTCTATGTTATACCCAGGTAGCTATCTATAAGTATCAGTATGTAAGAAAGCTTAATGATGTCAATAATAAACGATTGTCAATCGAATACACTTGTCTTTGTAACAAGACTCTTCCCCCTTTCTCTTGCTGACCTCACCTCAATAGAAAAGAAATACATCCCAGTCTCTTCCTGTTGTTTTTTTTCAGTACAAAAAATAATACAAAAAATATTTATTTCAATAACTTAATGTACATCAGTTTTACAGTGTTTGAGATTCCCTTATAACTTTATCACTACATAGTATAAAACGAAGTCGCTTTTTCTGTCCTTATGTCCCTTTGAATGCTTAAATCTTTAAAACTACGCAACGGATTTTGATGCGGTTTTTTTAATAGATAGAGTGATTCAAGGGGAAGGTTTATATACTTATAATAAAACCGTGCGAAGCCGGGGCAGGTCGCTAGTAAGTAAATAAATTAGCTGTGTTAGGGAATCTCGCTCTTCCAAAGTAAATTAAATTAGTAAAGTATGTTAAGTGAAGTAAAGTAAAAGTTTAAGTTTTAGTAAAAAGTTTAAGTTATTTTAAAGTATAATAGAACTATGGTAATTTATATTTATTATTTAAAGATTAAGTTTGAATTTGGTTTAAGTGTGCAAACAACTTTGATAGTGTGTGTGTCACTGTGAGTGAGTGTGTGTGTGTGTGTGCATGTTTATGGTGTATGCTTGGCTCTCCTGAGGCACCAGTCTCATAAGGGTTATTATTAATTTTAACAGTATTAACAACAATTATATTATCTTTTTAAACTGTCATTTCCAGGTATGACAGCCTAGCCCCCGAAGGCGATGGCAACACTCCCGGCCCGCAGCGTTCCGTCGAGGGCTGGATCCTGTTCGTCAGCAATGTACATGAGGAGGCACAGGAGGAGGATATTCAGGTATTACTCCTATTATAATTATCTGGCAGCATTCAATTCTCCAGGCTGAAAAGACATAGCATCTCTGACCTGGCGACTATGCACTAGCCAAACTCGATGTAGAATGTTTGTAAACAAACCACGACACAAAAAACTAAAATTCGCTTGCTTGGCGTCGAATTTTAGATATGAGTGTACGAAATATTATATTTAGTGAAAAAGATCCTTCCGATCTTAAATCGACAAGTAATGTAAATTGCGTATAAAAAGGCGCGGCAACAGAGTGTATTTTAAGTATGGGCGGTTTGTTTACGAACATTCTACATCGAGTTTGGCTGATGTATAGATACGCAGATAGACTACACTCTCTAAACGACACGGAATAGATACCTACGTAGTATCAGACAGCAACCTGGATTATTGATTTGAAAATCAGATAGCCAAGCAGCAGCATTCAAAAGAAAAAAAACACTTGCAATTATATCTCAGAAATTAAATAATATCGTAGAAAAAATCTACTTCGGTGGCTATCTTTGCGACCGGTGCGTCTTTGTTACCGGTCGAAAATCAGATTGCCAAGCAGCAGCATTCTAAAGAAAAAAATACTTGCAATTATATCTCAGAAATTAAATAATCTACTTTACTTCACTTAACATACTTTACTAATTTAATTTACTTTGGAAGAGCGAGATTCCATAACACAGCTAATTTATTTACTTACTAGCGACCTGCCCCGGCTTCGCACGGTTTTATTATAAGTATATAAACTTTCCCCTTGAATCACTCTATCTATTAAAAAAAACCGCTTCAAAATCCGTTGCGTAGTTTTAAATATTTAAGCATTCAAAGGGACATAAGGACATAGGGAGAGAAAAAGAGACTTTGTTTTATACTATGTATGTAGTGATAAATAATATCGTAGAAAAATTCTACTTCGGTGGATATCTTTGCGACCGGTGCATCTTTGTTACCGGTCGAAAATCTTTGCGACCTTCTACGGACTCAAGCGCCGTTAGATCCACCTACAGGTGAAACATTGAAGTTGTTATTCTGTTCAAAGAATAGGGAAAAAAATGAACAAAATGTAACTTAACTACGAACAAACGAATAAAATGTAACTTTAGGGAAAGTTCATATCTGACGGAACATGCGTCGTTACGCAGGTCGCGTAACGCCAGAACAGACAAATGTACACAAAAAAAAACTTGACCGTTCACACTCAACCGATCATAGACCTCTCGACTCACTAAAGTATGATCGGTTGAGTCGCTTTACGCTCGAGTCGAGCGTTAGTGTTAGTACCGATATACGGTCTATTCCGTTTCCGCCGTCGCGTGCGCTACGCGCTCCTCGTATTTTGATTGATGCTACGGATTGATCCATTCAGTGAAGTGAAGGCGTAACATCACCAGAGATGATGATGATACGCTTGACGCATTTTCCGTTTGATATGAATGAACCGAATAGACGCGACCGATCATACGCTCGACGTATTTTACGTCAGATACCTTCCCCAAAGTTACATTTTATTCGTTTGACGAGAGGCGTCGAGTTGCGTTATCTATCTAAGGTATACTATAAGAGAGCTTGCTTGCTAATAACTAGAGTTACGGTGTACTATAATCCTGTTCGAAAACTGATAAATAAATGAAATAAATAAAAAACTAGCCAAGTGTCGACTCACACTTCACTTGTGCATGAAGGTTTCCATACCATTAATCTTTAAAAACGAAAAAAAAAACATGTCAGTGGTTACCCCGTTGAATATTTATTTATTGTTTTTAGTATTAGTTGTAATAATATAGCAATACATTTGTATGATAGCAATAGAAATACATCATCTCTGATACAAAAAACAAAATCACGACTTAGACACGTGTTTAACAGTTGTTTAGCAAAAGTCATCCTACAGAACCCTGTTAAATAACTGTTAAATACGTGTCTAAGTCTTCACTTTTTTTTTTGGTAAGGCTGTAACTGTCTATATATCACGGTTCATAACATACAGACTGGTGGTAGAAGGACAGACAAATGGACATACAGAGGAGTCTTAGATAGTAATAGGTATCCGTTATTAAAAACCTAAAATTGGAATATGAATATTCAAATCAATAGTTTCTTGTACTCTGCCTAACACAGATGTTTACTCCACTTAAAAGGGAATCTCAAATACTATTACACTGTTAAAGAAACAATTAATTATTATAACAAATTAATGTATTTTTCTCTTTACAGAACCAATTCTCAGAGTTCGGAGAGATCAAAAACATCCATTTAAACTTGGATCGGCGAACTGGTTTCCTGAAAGGCTACGCGCTGGTTGAATATGAAACATATAAGCAAGCTGCGGTAAGTTAAAATTTGAATTCGTTTACTTTTAGAACTAGCTGACTCACTCGCGATTACGTTCGCGTGATTTTAGTAATACACATTTGAACCCATTTAACTACTTTAGATCAACAAATTTCCATAAATCCGTTCTTAGCGGGTGCCTCTTTACGCCGAAACTACTGAACGGATCAGGGCTGAATTTTAAATATACGTAGTTCTATAAAACGTAGGCTACTTTCATAAATTTTCATGCGGGTGAAGCCGCGGGGCGTTGCTAATCAAAAGGTATATATTTTTACTATACATAAAAAAGACTTGGAACAAATATCTACATAAACATTAAATCATTATCATCATCAGCCTATAGGTCCACTGCTGGACATAGGCCTCCCCTAATGAGCGCCATAGCGTCCTGTCTTCAGCTTGCCGCATCCAGCATGCAGATGCTTTTGTCCCGATGTGGGAGTCGAACCCGCAACGAAACGCTAAGCAGAGCTTGTGCTATGGGTACTAGATGAATTTATTGACGAATTCAGTGTCGCAGTGGGCGAGAAGCCGCCTGCAACACAGGAATTTGCGGGTTTGATTCCCGCCTGTAATATTCGTGTACGATCTGCAGAAGTTTATTATATAATTTGTCAGAAATTTGTATACATAGATTGATATTTGTTTTCTATGTATAATATAAAAACTGTATATTATGTATTAAATATATCAGTATTCTAGTACCCGTAACAAGCTTTGAGTAGCTTACTTTGTTTATTTTATCTAGTAATACATTGCTTAGCTTCGGGCTAGATGATGTTGTGTGGACTATCCAGCATTATTTATGGTTAAAGAAATTTATTTCTCAAAGAACGTAGTAAACGTTCACCTAAAGAGAAACATAATTTACCTAATGTTCCTATAGTATTAGATTAATAATGGTTGGTATACTATTTATTTACCTTAACACATACTTTGTTCTTCCGCAGAGCGCTCGCGAAGCCCTAGACGGCGCCGACATCCTCGGTCAGGCCATCTCAGTCGACTGGTGCTTCGTCAAGGGACCTTCCAAAGTGCACAAAAGTAGCAAGAGACGATAAGGCTAGCTAAGATATCTTGTAGTGTTAATAAATGACTGTAAGAAATGTGAGTCGCGTTCGTCTCTAAAAGTCAATGTCCACTACAAAGTACCGTACCATGAGCGTGCTAGGAATGTGTTTGATAAAAGATAGTAGATTGTGTTACAATTGAACAACAATTGAACAATAATATATTTAGAAGTGATTGTTGGAATCCAGATTGAAGCGAAGTATTTTAGAGTATTCTTGTGCGTAGCGATAGATTCAAAGTACGCCGCTCAAGGTTAAAAAATTTTGGTACCGTGTGGCACACTCAACTTTCTATAAAAAAATACATAATGTACATAAAATGTAGTAAAATACATAATGTACATTTAATTTTATACTTTTGACTGCTAGACCTCTAATATTCAATTTATATGAATTTAATTAAAATTGTAACATTTTTTTTATATAAAGTAATAAAAAACCAATATGAAGTACCCTCGTATTTTTTTATTTGGTTATCGAATGCCGCGTCGACAAGCGCGAATTTATCGAAGCGACTTGCGTTCAAACTTTTTAGTTGAATAGTGTTCCACAACCAAAAGTCATTTCGTCACTGTTTTTAAATGCACAGGAATTACCAATGCGTATGCTGACACTAATCGAAATCGAAGAACACTTCGCCTCTTTTCGAATCGACGAGATGAAAATATTTATATACCGCTTGCAACTATGCCTGCGAGATCGTTCCATCATCGACTAAAGTGTGCATAGTAGTAATCCATGTCGTATTATTTTCTGTGCTTGATACGTTCTTAATACGGTCATGGTAGAGTACGGTGCAGTCGGCAGACACCTTTAGAAATTCCCACTCGAAGTGGAATCGAACAATCACAAGGGTTAAAAATACACATTTTCACTCTAGATTCTAATTGGACAATTTCTAGTACGCTCCGAGTCAGTGGGAATGCACCTTTAGTTCTTTATTATTCTTGATATCATGATTTGCTTTGTGCTTTGGTTTCGGTCGGGTGTTGAAAGAATTTTGCTTTCAACAATAATAAAACAAAAGTTTTATCTCTTAACATAGAAAGAACATTATAATACCTAAGGCTGATGAATGATAGAACAGCGTTCAAGCGAAGAAATATTTATTGGTATGTTGGCACCACTTGCCTTCCTTCTCTGATTTCGTCTATTATTTCTAACCATGTGTTTATCAGCAATAGTTACAAAACTTAACTTTAAGGCTACCCTGTAAATTACGAAATAAAAATACTTTTCTTTACTTGGTGTGTTCTTTCATATATAATTCACTAGCGGCGTATAGTTGTTTTACCAATGTTTTATATTAGCTACATATTTACAAATTAGAAAAAAAATAGACAATCCAAGTTTCGTATTTTCTAGCTTCTTACTTTCGATTGATATAAAATTTGTTGGAATGAATGACTAAACTATGAACTGAGTTTACAACAGACTAACATCGTTAATATGGAAAAATTGTTACGTAGTCGAAGTCAGAATACGCATGATTATGGCGCAAATAGCAGGTACACTAGCGCCACCATTTATTTTATCAGAGATACGAAGTTGCTCTTCATGGCCACCACTCTTTTCGTGTCTCTTCCGAAAATAGACAAAAATTAAACTAGTTCCAGATGCATTAAAAAGCTTGTAAGGTATAACAAACTGAACGTGTGCATTTTGGAAATTCCTTTGTTATGATAATGATAAAATAGGTGGTGGCGCTAGTGCATCTGCTGTTAGCGCTTAAGGGTCCTAACTAATATGTACTAGAAATATAACAGTTGACTAGGTTTTTTTATAGAACTATTCTAAACTCGTGTATAGTTTGTCAGTATATTTACTTATTCATTTTTGCATCTTTAGGCAGTTTTTCAGTGTGTTAAGTAAGTACTTACACTCTTTTCTCAATAAATAATATAAGATTTTTAAATTGTTTTTCATTACCTACCTACTCATATTTTTTTTCAGATTAAACTTAAAAGTTAGTATGTTTCTGTATAAAATATACTGAATTTAGGTTTCCGATTAGGGACAGGTGGGAAAGTTGCTTTGTTCCCACAAAGACAATTCCCCCTCTGGAAAGTAAATTTATATACCTACCGCCAATGTTCAAAGGAACTTTGAAAATTACACGTAAGTAATAAAATCTGAATGCAAAGCAGTGTGCAACTGTATGTCTTTGAGAATAACCGTTGATCAATGTTAAATCTTGATAGGTTGTGTTAAATAAAAGAAAGTAGTTTTCTGTGTATTTTTATTTGGCTTTCATCACAAAGTAGACGGTAAAGTATAACAACCTAACTAAACATCCATCGTTCATTTGAAATCCAACATACAAGACAAAACTTATCTTAAAAATTAAAATTCAACTAACGAGTGTAAAGCGTCACTCGAAAACGTTAATAATTTACAAGATTCCAACACATTTACGAGGCATTATACATTTTTTTTACTTGCACTCCTATAGGACTAGAAAAGGCATTTTACACGAGTTAAATCCTTTTAACATATTGCTGGGAAAATGCGATCGCGAGTCCGAATTATGAGTACACATCCACACATTTCAATCTCTGATAAATAATGAGATGATATGGATTTGAAGCTATAGCTTCTATGGTTAGATGATAAGCTAGATTCGTCTGGTCTGGTTCAGGATCATTTGGCGAACGCTGAATGAGGAGAGACCGAAGCCGAGGGCTGCAAGCAAGACGGCCGAACGGGACATCATTCGCTCCCGATTCGCAGGCTGTGGACAAAGGAAATTATGTTAGTAAAACAGTCGAAAAAATCTACATTTGGAGAAATAGGGCGCTGGCGACGGATGTTTACGTATACAAACGTAATACCGCAGAAATTAATAAAGGTTCGATTCAAGCCTCGATATAAATTTGTACTTATGATACGATTAGAAAAATTTATTTAGAACTAACTATGGGAATTTCATACATGTACAGAGGCGTTCATCATTTGCTTACCCCCCTAATAGGTATACCGGGTTCGAATCCTGCAATTAATTAGACATTTTTGCTTTTTATAAATAAAGTGCGATTCAAAGTGCAATAACTAAACCACAGTGGGTTTAGTTTTTGCACTCAGTTAAAAATTGCTTGAAGTACTTCAAATTTTCTTTGGCGTATATTTTGACAATTAGGGGTATAGCAAATAGTGAACGCTACTGTACGTAGGGTAGGTAGGTACATGAAAATAGGGGTATGAGTTCTAATATCTTATGTAGGAAGTTGTAATTTTCTATTTAATTATAAATCTTGCACCTCAAACATATTCCCATCTGATCATAGTGATCCTGCTGATTACTGATGTGCATAATATTTGGTTTAATCCTACTCCTACTAATATTATAACGCGAAAGTTTGTAAGTATGGATGGATGTTTGTTACTATTTCACGCAAAAACTACTGAACGGATATGGATGAAATTTGGCACAGAGATAGATTATACCTAGTAGAATAACACATAGGCTATATTTTATCCTGTGTTAATTACCGCGGATGAAACCGCGAGGCGCTGCTAGTAATGTAATAATAATTTTTAACCCTTTGATGTCCGCTTCTAATGGGAATCCCCAGAAGACAGGTTAGGTATTTTTCTCGGTAGGATTTTGTTAAAAGTGTTATCTAATCAGAATAAAATGCATTATAATTTCTCAGATAATACTAATCAGTCGACGTCGCCGGAGTTGGGTACTTTGAACTTTCTTTGTATTTAGGTTTATCTTATCGGAGATAAAATGGATTTCTCCAAGGAATGTGGTAGTGGGTTGAGTTGATAATTAGGTCTTACAAAATAGGTATTCATTATTAGTATTGTACTTTGATAAAATATCTAGTCACCATATGGAAGAAATTGTTGCAAAAGTCATTAGTATTTCTTAAATATCTAGACACCACTTAGATACATTATTTGTAAAGAATTTTTGCATTGTTATTACCTACTGTGCGAAAATACCAAGTAAATAAATAAATGACAACGGACAATCCACACTTCATCATCTGGCCCCAAGCTAAGCAGGGCTGGTGTAGGTACCTACTACTTACATGCTCAAGCTATTAGAATTTTTTTTTATCAGCACAGAGATATTAGTCAAAATAGAGAAATTAGTTGTTTTTAAATACCTACCTATTATTTCATTGTTTTTGCACTTCGAAATAATATCTAGTCACCTCATAGATAAATTAATTACTGATATCTAATAACAATCAAATATTTTTTTCTGGTCATAAAAAGGAACCCATAGGTTATTTATAAATAAGTTAAAATTAACATTTATACATTTTCACTTTCAGACCTTCGCAAAAACCTTCGTAAAACAGGTTTTATGATAAATAACAGATGTAATTGTGTTATTAAAAGAATACCGAAACATTAAATTTTAGTAGGTCACAACACAAGCTCAGCTTAGCTTGGGGCTAGATGCTGTGTGGATTGTCCAGCATTTTTATTGCTTGGCATCTGCCCGCGGCTTCGCACGCTTTCTTCTATAGAAACGTTTCGAGGCCATTTCTATCACGTGGGAACTAATTTATGGGATGAAAAGTTTAAGCCTATGTGTTATTCCAGGATAGAACTATGCCTATTCCAAATTTCAGCAGTAAATCAAATCTTTATTTCTTTATATTTACAAAATAAGCACTTTGACAAGTCCAATTTATTTCTTTAGGTATATAATTATCAAAATAATATAAGAAATAAAGTGATAATTGAATTTCAGTTCGCTTCAATCTTTTGTGCATCACGACGGAATTGAATGAATTCGAATGGAACTCGGGACGATTGGACATGGGATAGATTTTATCCCGGAATTCAGTTTGGTTCCCCTGGGCTATACGGGTTTTCAAAAATTTCTCACTGCATCTGAACGACGCGTACCTTTCAGTAGTTTTTTGTGAAAGTGGAACAAAAGTCCACACAAATTTTCGCATTTAAAATATTATTACCTACTAGCTGGTACCCGCGACTTCGTCTGCGCATGATTAGTATTTGGAGTACTCGCGATTTTACTTGCGTAATTCCCTTTCCCGTGGGATTTTCGAGATAAAATAAAGCCTATTTCTTATTCCAGCTTATAATCTATCTCTGTGCCATTTCATCCAGATCCGTTCAGCAGTTTTTGCGTGAAAGAGTAACAAACATCCATCCATCTATCCATTCATACTTACAAACTTTCGCGTTTATCAGTTCAATTCAGTTTGGTTCCCCTGGGCTATACGGGTTTTCAAAAATTTCTCACAACGTCTGAACGACGCGTACACACGCGTCGTTCAGATGCTGTGAGAAATTTTTGAAAACCCGTATAGCCCAGGGGAACCAAACTGAATTCCGGGATAAAATGTATCCCATGTCCAATCGTCCCGAGTTCCATTCGAATTCATTCAATTCCGTCATGATGCGTGGTTAAAGAAATTTTTCTTTCACCCTCTCTCCCAGGGGAACCTTACCGAATTCCGGGATAAAATGTATCCCATGTCCTTCCTTGTACTATGAACTCAAATCGTCCCGAGTTTCATTCCAACTCATTCAGCAGTTTCGGCGTGATGCGCGGTAAAGGAATTTTACTTTCATACCCTCTCCCATGAGAACCTTACTGAATTCCGGGATAAAAAGTATCCTATGTCCTTCCTCGTAGTATGACCTATAATCATGCCGAGTTTCATTTCAATCCATCAAGTAGTTTCGGCGTGATGCGCGTTTACGATACAGACAGACAGACAGACAGACAGACAGACAGACATGAATGAAAAAAATTACAGTTTTGGCTTGAGTATCGATAATAGAGAGCACTCCAAAAAAAAATTTCAAAATATCTTAAATGTACAGAATTGGACCTGTTACAGTTTTATTATAAGTATAGATTAATAGTTATTTGTTACGACACAACATGATGAATATTTATATTACATAGGTACGTTTTTTTTTGCACCATACACGTGTAATAGTTGTAAAATTATAAACCATGGATCTCCCTCTGTTTAGACAAAAGGTAGTTGGTACATCTTATTATTATAATAAATGGGAAAATCTGTGTGAATGTTTGTTATAAGTAATCTCCGTAATTTCTTAAGATATTTAGATGAAATTTGGTACGTAGTAGATAGATTAGGACCTAGAATAAGACATAGGCTAATAAAATTTTCAAAAATTAAATACCTCTAAGGGGTTAAATAGGGTGGTAAAGTTTGTATGGAAAATTATTTTTCCTTGGTTCGATTTACTCAAAATTCGGTATAAATAAAGTATGAAAGAAATTATTAGTCGTGTTTTTTATTTTTTCAAAATAACGTAGTTGTCTAATAAACTGAATTTGTGTGAACAAAAAACTCAGGTTCGCGGGCGAAGCCGCGAGGCGCATCTAGTAAGTAATTAGGTAACAAATCTCTGAAATGATTCAGTGCGCAGTTAGTGTAGACTTGGTCATGTGAGTTTCAGTTGAGTTCTATTTATAGCATTTTGGCTTGTGACGTTACAATGCGTGTGGAGTAGGTATATAATTATATCAACGACTTGTGTTCGCGCCAAGTGGCGCTTGAGATAAACAAAGGTGTTAAATTTGGTGATATTTGTTTCTACGATTTGATCTGGGATTTTCTTGAATGTAATGTATGCTGGCAGATGCTGGATGCGGCAAGCTGAAGACAGGGCGCTATGGCGCTCATTAGGGAGGCCTATGTCCAGCAGTGGAGTAGTATAGGCTGACGATGAATAAATGAATAAAATATATCTATCTATATGTTGAGTTTACAGTTATTATAAATCATATCAAGTGTTATAAAAATTATAGGTGAAGACAGCATGCTAAAAATAGTCTGAGCAAGTAACATTTATGTGTAGATTGTGAATATAAGTAAATATTGAAGTTCATTAATGGAAATAAAAATGTCAATAAGGTAGAAAAAAATAAAATTAAACAATATCAATCAAAATGTATATACCTAACTGTAACTAAGTATATTTAACATAACAATATTATCTGACCCATTTTGTACCAGTATCGTCTCGCCTTGGGATCGTGACAATTTACGAGTGGTTTAAAGAGATAGCGTGAAGTTGAACAGGAGAAAATATTGTTATTACTTAAATTTACCCTGAAGGTGGACCAAACACTGAGGTTTGATGAAGATGTAATGACTAGGAAAAATATCGTAATAATTATGAGGCTGCGTTCCGGACACATTCCGTCGAATAAATTCAAGTTTTTAACGATAATCACTGATTCTCCAAATTGACCAGAATGTAACATGGCAGAAGATATACATCATGTTTTGACGGAGTGTGTCCGGAACGAGGCACAACGACAAGACATCTGATGTTTGTATGGTTTTAGCGTGTAGGTACCTATCTGTAATAGCATTTTGTCTTCCCCGTACTCCGAGGAAGCCAAAATGCTAGTTAAGCTTTATTTGAGAATTGTTTAGGTAAGTATAAGTAAGAAATGTAAATGTTAAATATTTTTGTTGTGTTTGTGTTTTTTGCCATGTTTTTTTATTATGAAATGATCTCTTATGGGAGTGACATAGTCACTATGCGACAAAACTCCATTTAAATAAATAAAGATAAAAAAGCCCCGTGGATACCCTAAAATACTCCACGTATATTCCCCTATTTTACGTAGTTTGCGAGTTATGATTACTTAAATACCTAATAGTATGTAACTTAAATAATGACATAAATCAGGAAAAGATAATGTTAGAACTTAAATAATGCCATCAGGGTGGATCAAACAGCGAGGTCATAAAAAATGTAATGCTTAACCCCCGTGGATATCCGAAAATACTCCATGTTTATTCCCCGTTTTTTCGTAGTCTACGAGTTATGATTATTTAAATACTAGTAACTATATGCTTGCGGCTTCGCAAGCAAGAAATAGCCTAAAAACTTTTCCATAGAACAATCTTCTATAGTCTGAGGAACAATCTTTGGAAAAGTTTTTAGGCTATTTCTTTCCCAAATCCCATGGGAACTGATTTATGGGATGAAAAGTAGCCTATGTCTTATTTCAGGGCTAGAAAGACGTAGTTCTAGCCTTGAATCAACACATACAGGACACATATCTGCAGATCGTACAAACATTTTTACCGAGGCAGGAAACGAGCCCACAACCTACTGTGTCGCAGACGGTCCTTACCTGCTACGCGACTGAGGTCGCCCGTCACATAGAAGAATGTATATGTCACCGTAAAATTGTAAATAACGTTAGATTATAATCTATCTAGCGAGATTGTAAGCTGTCGATAGATTGTGAACCGTAACATTTGCTTACAATCTAACGCATTATTTTTCGGTAGATATAAACTATCGAAGTGAAACCGTCAAATTGTGATACGGAACGCACCTCGCGCGCAATTTTACGGTGATATATATAATCTGAGTAAAGATATTACATTATACCTACCTGCCTGTTTTTGTCTTAGAGACATTGGGCAAGGTTAAATTATATAACAGTTTGGCAGATTCTGTAGTCTCAATTAGTAAATAGGTTGGCGACCTATCTTGACGCGAGATGACGAATAGACGTGGAAATTCTCAAGTGAATCAGAAAATGTTTACCGGTTGACAAGAAATTCCTTTGATTTTATTCATTAAATTGGCATACAAAACAGAAAATAATAAAAAATAATACGAATAGAAAGACATAATAATAAAGACTACACTGAATCCCTAAATATGTTCTTAGAAGAGCAGTTTTAAGTAAACAAATAGCTATCGGAAGAAGTGAATAAAGAATCATTAATTATGAAACACTAGCGACTCGCCCCGGCTTCGCACGGTTTTATTATACTTACAAACCTTCCTCTTGAATCACTATATCTATTAAAAAAACCGCATCAAAATCCTTTTTGTAGTTTTAAAGATTTAAACATACAAAGGGACATAGGGAGGGACAGAGAAAGCGACATTGTTTTATAATATGTAGTGATGTAAAACAAAAAACATTGATTATCATTTTAGAATAAAAATAATTGTACAATAGTTTTCAAATTTGGTACGGGCATATCACTGAGAGTTTGAATCGAAAAAGTTTCACCTCAATAAGATGATAAAGTTCGATGTATGCCACACCTGTATCCCAATATTTTGTTTAACTACAGATATCAGAGGTTAAGATGAAATAAAAATAAATTCTTAAAATAAAATCTTCGCAGTGTTCGCGCTTTATCTCAGCTTAATTGCGCAATTTTGTTATAATACTTAACTTCGTAATAACCGTTGATAAAGAATATTTGTTAATCAGGTCAATGCATTTAAAATGTTTCTCTTCAACTTTACTTTAAAAGAATTGAAGGGAACAAAAATCAAAGCTTTATTTCTCACTTCTACTGATAGGTACTTAATTATATTATTATAATGGAATGGTTAGGTTAAGGGTAAATAAAAAAAAACGTTGGACAATCCACACAGCATCATCTAGCTCCAAGCTAAGCAGAGCTTGTGTTATTCGTACTAGATGACTGATTTCCTTAATACCTACAAACATTACATAGGTAGGTACATAAGGAACCCTAAAAAAATGCAATCTCAACAACAACGGGAGTTTCTCAACATGTTTTCATAACAGTACGCTTGTGATGGTTTGCGAGAACAAATGTTGTGGTTTTGATCGATTCATTGATGAAAGGATTAAATATTTAATAAAATGTCATAAACATCATACACCATTGTAACTACATATTGTAACCTATATTGACTATAATCTATCTCTGTGCCAAATTTCATCCAGATCCGTTCAGTAGTTTTTGCGAGAAAGAGTAACAAACATCCATCTATTTATACTTCCAACTTTCGCGTTTATAATATTATATTTTCGGATATTAGGATAAGGATGTGTTGTGTAATTATTATTTATTAACTCATTTATTCTCAGATCATACCTACATAAATCCATAAATCATTGTGCTTACAACTAAAATCAAATGACACAATAATTGAGAATATAATTAGATAACACGATTACATACAAAATAGAATTGATTTAAAATACTTAAATAGAATAATATTAATCATTAAATACTAACTAACCTAATCATAATATATTTATTGTAATGCCGAGACCATACCATTGTCACAGTGAAGCGATTAATTTAGTGGACTATGGCTCAGGTTGATTGATACCTCGCTACTTCACAGACCTTGGATTGACGTCAGATTTTCCGTTGAACAGTCTAACTAAAGATTACAGATTCTCAGGTCAACGACCGGTCTGTTTTAGATATCATGAAATTTCAACAATTTTAAGTAGTTGTCTCATGAGTGAAAAGGGTACTTAAATAAACATTAATACGCGGCGATTTTGTCACACTGAATTTAAAAATACAACTGTCCGTTAGAATAAGGAGATTAAACTATAGGTTCGATTGACTGGACCAAAATTAACGTGAAAGTACCTACTTGAACTTATATAAAGTCATTTGAAACCTCAACCGAGATGGAACAACTATAGGTTCGACTTACTGGACCAAACTTACGTCGAAGTACCTAACTGTACTAATGGATAACCATTGAAACCGAGATAGTTTTTCACCTTTTTTTAGGTTCGACTAATTGCACCAAAACGAACGTGAAAGTATTAATGGATAACCGTTTGCCTCAACCGAGATTAACAACCATAGGTCTAACTTACTGGACCAAAAAGAACGTCGGAGTACTTAATTGCACTAATGGACCATTTGAAGCCCCAACCCATTACATACAATGTAATGTAACAATATGTATTTGCAAACTTGGCACTCGAATCGCTGTCGAAAATATGTAATAGATGGGCCAAATAAACGCCACCCAACGTAATCTAATCGAGTCAGACAAATCAGTTATGATTAAGTCTTATCGGTACCTAAGGGGCAACTGATAACTTAAAATTTAGGATAAGTTGTTGATATTATATCGGTGGAATTTTTGAGATATGGAGAAAGTTTTACATAATTTTCAGTGTAAGTTTTTTGACATTTATTATAGTCACGAAATATCAGATGCATGTAAGTGACTAGGCGAGATGAAATTATAGTCACATTACACAGTATATAAATTTATTTGTAGTATCTATCTACTTATATTAGACACGGGGTTCTGTATGTTTTCTATGTTATATAGGTAAAATAAGTATTTAATGTATTGTATTAAGTACCCATAAAATAAGCTATATTTATTTATTATTAAAATTAACAGCATAATTTATTTATTATTAAAATTTCATAGAGTTTATGCAACATAAGATGCATATTTTCTTAGTTGGAAGGTCTTTAGTATAATATTGCGGTAGCATTAATTAATGATTCAGAAAGATCACTTTTTGACATTAATTCTGGAGACATCAAAGCTAAAAATAATTTTGTACAAATATCTGTTAAAATACTCGAGTAAATATTTTTAACATTTTTGTGCTAAATCCGTCGCCATATTGGCTTGATGCCATTTTGTCAATGGTTTAGTAGTTTCTTCTTCTTTCTAGTCTTTGTCAATGTCGACCAGTAGAATGGGACTGAATGCCACTAAATAAATCGCTTCACTATTACAATAGCATCGTGTCAAAATGGCAGTGTTAAACTCCTTTTGGTATTACAAACTTTTTAAGGTTCTTTCGTGGCTGTGATGATTACGTTTATGACAACCAATCTATACTTATAATAAAACTGTAACAGGTCCAATTCTGTACATTGAAGATATTTTGAAAATTTTTTTTGGAGGGCACTCTATTATCGATACTGAAGCCAAAACTGTAATTTTTTTCATTCATGTCTGTCTGTCTGTCTGTCTGTCTGTATCGTAAACGCGCATCACGCCGAAACTACTTGATGGATTGAAATGAAACTCGGCATGATTATAGGTCATACTACGAGGAAGGACATAGGATACTTTTTATCCCGGAATTCAGTAAGGTTCTCATGGGAGAGGGTATGAAAGTAAAAATCCTTTACCGCGCATCACGCCGAAACTGCTGAATGAGTTGGAATGAAACTCGGGACGATTTGAGTTCATACTACAAGGAAGGACATGGGATACTTTTTATCCCGGAATTCGGTAAGGTTCCCCTGGGAGAGAGGGTGAAAGAAAAATTCTTTAACCACGCATCACGACGGAAGTGAATGAATTCTAATGGAACTCGGGACGATTGGACATGGGATGCATTTTATCCCGAAATTCAGTTTGGTTTGGTGGATCTGAACGACGCGTGTGCACGCGTCGTTCAGATGCTCTGAGAATTTTTTAAAAACCCGTATAGCCCAGGGGAACCAAACTGAATTGAACTGATAAACGCGAAAGTTTGTAAGTATGAATGGATAGATGGGTGGATAGATTGATAGATGGATGGATGTTTGTTACTCTTTCACGCAAAAACTGCTGAACGGATCTGGATGAAATTTGGCACAGAGATAGATTATAAGCTGGAATAAGAAATAGGCTTTATTTTATCCCGAAAATCTCACGGGAAAGGGAATTACGCAAGTAAAATCGCGAGTACTCCAAATACTAATCATGCGCAGACGAAGTCGCGGGCACCAGCTAGTTAAAGATATATAATTAATTGATTTAAGCATACATAGGGACATAATGACAAAGGGACAGAGAAAGCGACTTTGTTTTATACCTACTATGTAGTGATATAGGGATTAGTGTTATAAGATGTATGAAGAAACATACAAAGGAAGCAGAAACAAAACCATCGCAAAGTTCAGAGAACATGAGTATTGGACATGTCTTATCTACTTCTACAAATGATAGGATTCAGTTATAGTTTGTAGCTTGTTGGAGTTATTTTAAGTTAAGTAATTGTAAATTCGTATCTTTTTTATATTTTAAACAAGTATAGTATATAATTTTACTGACAACGAAAATTACAATCCAGGAATATAAACAAATTAAAGATAGTAGGTATATACAATTGAGCTAACTGCAGACGGTCGCAAACTGTCTAGTGGTAGCTCAACTGATCCATACCAGTCTGTGCGTCCCCAAGACACTGGCTGCATTACCACGCTGTATGGCAATGCTGATGCGCTGAGCCAGATACTCACCAGCTACAGGGGCACGCGTCGCATTGACCAGACGCTCAGATAACTAAACTAACTAGAGATGACGTATTAAGTAACCCATAACACAAGCTAACCCAAGCTAACTAGCTTGTGCAATGGGTCAATTGTTTTTTAATTGTAAATGTTTTGATTTGTTTCTTTTCTTTTCTTTGATTATGATTTTGTTTCATAATACATCGTAGTAACTACTATACTTACAGATATGTTTTTTATCATGTTTAGAACACACTCAGAACTAATAAATGCAAAACGTACAAATATTTGCGGAATCGAACCCGCGACCTCCTGCGTCACAGACATTTTTGCATTCTCCACGTCAATTCATTTTCCTGTCTGACATTGTCATTGTTGACAATGTCAGACAGGAAAACACTATATGGCGTAGTAAAGATAGCCCTACTAATATTATAAATTGCGAAAGTAAGTCTGTCTGTTAAGCTTTAAAGCCTAAACCACTGAACCGATTTAAATGAAATTTAGTACAGAGACAATCTAGAACAGAGGCTCCCAAACTATTTTGTATCATAGACCACTTTCAAAATTTTGCGTGATCCGGTGGACCCCCTGCAGCTACGAATCTCTGAATCTCGAAAAAAAGTGACGATTAGATATATGGAAACTTGCGTCGTCGCTGAGTTTCAAGGACAAATTAAAAGTTTTCGAAAAAATAGTTACAATCGACGAAAAAAAGTTTCTATTACATTTTAATTGATTGTGCTGTGTGAGTGGATGTCTAAAAACCAAGTTGGCCAATCGAAAAAGTTACTTACTCCATCCAACTTTACCTTTTTTGAAATCTACAGTGACTCACAGCATGAGAACCAATCAATTCTCACGAATTGTATTTAAAAAACGTCCTATTCGGATTGTTAGAAAGAAATAAATAGTAGTTGTTGGTATTTATTCAAATCCTACTAATATTTATTGTAATTTAAATAAGTACTAGCAGCGCCTCTTAGTTTCACCCGCGTAATTCTCGTTCCGGTGTGAATTCCGGGATAAAATAATACCAGACTATAATCTATATCTGTGCCGAATTTCACCCAGATCCGTCCAGTAGTTTTTGCTTGAAAGGGTAAAGGATACTTTTCGGGTATTTTGTCACGCCTAACGTAGACCCCCGTCGAGTCTCCCGTGGACCCCTGGGGGTCCACCTGGACCACTTTGGGAATTACTGATCTAGAACCTGAGAAAGGATAGTACTTTAATGCGAAAAGGGAGTTGTAAGGGATTAAAATAGGGGGTAAAGTTTGTAGGGAAGTTTGGTCATTTAAGAAGGTTAAAACTTATTAAAGTTTTTTAAACTTCAGCGATCAGAACACATTATTATAAATATTTATTTAGGTACGGGTATTTATCGAAGTATGACATTATTTTTCATTAAATAATAAATACATATGACATTCAAAGTTTTTACAAATTCAACCCTTAAATAATAAGTAAATTAGGGGATGAACGTTTGTATAGAAATATGTAAGTTTTATGTGATTGCCCAAAGTCACTATTCCAAGCGGGCGAAGACGCGGGCACAGCTAGAGATGTATAATATGATACATATCGTAGCGTACTGCGACGTATTAATGGAGCTCGCTAGACTTTGGAATTGGAACCCAGGGATCAATCATTGTGTTTATTGTTTTTAGTTCCTAGCGATGCTCAAAGATAAATTGATATTTAATTTAAAATATATATATATATATATAGGTAACACCAACCAACAACGAATAATTTAGCTTGTTTTGAAATAAAAAAAAGTTTTGTTCTAAAGTGGTAGTGTAAGTATATCCAAAAAATTAAGCATTGGGAGAGTAAATTCATAATTATTGGTATCATTTATGGAACTATATAACGAACAGAAAAAGATTTGTTATGAGATTTTTACTCGAAAGCGACATTCTTTTCATCTCAATCTACAGAAACCAGATCACTTTTGTCGGATAGTTATAGCTCCTGGTACTCAAAAACAAAATTTAGTGTGACCCAGGACCCCATGGACTGACGGTTTCTAGGTTTGGCAGGTAACCTTTTTTTTAACTTAGTAATTTCCTTGGTGAACCATAAAGACAGAGAAATTCACTGAAAATGAATTTACTATTCACTGTACTAGACAAATAATTGTAATCAGCTATAAACTGAAGGTTATTTCCTAATGCACCAGTCTTATTTATAGAATAATTGAAGATTTCTTCCTACTTCCGTCCCAGCGCATATAGAAATAAAGAGACATTCATTACGTGAGGCGAGTTTGATGATTTTTAGGGTATAAGTACCCAAAGAATAAAACGGGCGGGACCCAGCGGGATTTTATGACCCTAAGCTTTCAATAAACAAGCTACTTAAAAAGATAGCTAATTTTATTAATTAAAAATGAGTTTTTTTTGTGGAATTTTGAATTTTAATGTAATACGACCTAATCAGCTTTCTAACATAACTAGAAAACTACGAAAAATAGGGAACATACATTTTCGGGAACCGGGGGGGTGAGGGATTCATTATTTTATGACATCACCGTGGTCCACCCTGTACCTATACAGTCATAATGCAAACGAAATACTTGAGTCACATTATTGGAAGATTTTGCATAATTTAATTAGCATGAATTAAAGACCGAATTCTGACAAGTCTGAATTTAAGGAGGAAAAAGATCGTAATAAAATGGTAATAATCGTCTATAAATAGAATCGTACCGTTACCTGTACGAAATTCGTTAAAAAAATATATAGTTTTCATTTGTTGATGCTGTTCAGCATTATACAGGTGATAAATTTTAAGGGCCCTTTGGATACGGAACCCTAAAAAGGATAAAAAATTATATATTTTCAACTCCCGCTCGCAGTTCTAGACTAAAAAAAAGATGTAGACGCGAGCACATTTTATGCGCATATTTTTATATTCGAGAGAAGTTACGCGCAGATGTTAGTTTACCTACATAAACTTTCACATACACTATATTCATTCATTCATTTCATTCATTTCATTCATTCAATCAGCATAGCAACGTGTTGCTATGCTGATCGAATAAGAGATCGAGATAGAAAGTTCACTAGCCTCGTTTTTGGACATTTGGATGTATTTTATTGTAGCCGGTTTTCCTTGAGATTCCGTGTAAGAATAAACTTAGCGCGATTTGTTGCTAGAGGCATTGTTGTCAAGTGAATTACAGAACACGGAAGCAAGACCGATATCACAACTTGATGAAAAAAGAAAACAAATTCATTCAACACTAGTATCTGCCCGCGGCTTCGCTCGCTTTGTTTGATTGGAAACCTTTCATGGCTATTTCTATTCTATGGGAACTGATTTATGGGATGAAAAGAAGCCGATGTTTTATTCCAGGGCTAGAACTACGTGTTCTTTTATTCCAGAGCTAGAGAACTACGTCTTTTCTAAATTTCAGCCTAATTCGTTCAGTAGTTTTTGCTTGAAAGAATAACAAACATCTTTATATACATACATACATGCATAAAAACTTCCTCGTTTAAAATATTAGTAACGAATAAGGAATCCCCAAGCAGAACCAAAATCTATCATTACTAAAAAAAGTTACAGCAAAACAAGATCAAGCTATTAGTTCTGCTGCACCTGTACTGAATAATATCCAATTTCTGGTGAAGTGGGAATAATTAGCATCTAGTTCTTTGAAGACTGAAATTATTTTTTCCGTTTCATCCTACAGTGGGTTTAAAACGGGTAATCTTACATATTAACTAAAGGTTATAATAATGTCAGTGGGAAAGTAGTTCCCAACAGCACTTAACTGATATGGTTACTATAATGTAGGTATGTATGCATTATACGCATTTATCCGCTTTTATATCAATGCGAGTTCCTCATAAACTAAGTTTTTAACTATAGCGGAGACCTATTATAATCTGTGTGGACTAATAAAGGCTAATTATGAAGTTATGAAGTTTTTGATAATTTCCTAAGTTAGTTTGAAAGTTGTGGTATTAATTCTATAACGCACAGCACCAGCTTTTAAATAAAAAAATATTCATCAAATCGTTTCACGTAGAAAAAAGATCAGAGGTATCACACATAAAAATAATACCGTCGAACCAATATCATCCCCCTTTTCTTGAATTCTGTTGAAAATGGAAATACCACAAAAGGATTGAACTAAACACTGTTCATGTCTTAACGTCCTATTTATAGAACTTATTAATAGAAATACTTAGTTCAGAGCTGTGAACTGCAATCTCATTAGAAATCACATGCTTGGACACATGCAGTGCATGCTTGAAGCCATAGACAGTGATTGAGTAAGGTTGTTTATATCATCATCATCGTCAATAACTTTACTTCTTAAGGCTTAAAAATAAAAGCACTTAGACAAGTCAAATTTTAAACTATAAATAGGTACCTAATTATCAGAATATAAAAGGAAATAAGGTGTTGATTTTCTCTTCGCTTCAATTTTTTGTCCACTAGAGGAAGAAGCGATAGTAAACCACTAGTACTTTTATGTTTAAAAATGTGTCTTTTAAATGTTTGTTTTATTAATTAAGTACATACATCCTCCCATGCTCTGTGAATAACAAAAACAAGAAGGAAGAATAGCGAGGTCAACTTTCAGAAGACGACACGCGACGTTGTAGGTACCTAGGAGAAATGTGAAGTGGACAAAATTACTTACAAAAGTGCTGTAAGATTACGGAAAAACCACCCATACAAAATTGACATTCGAAAGCCATTTTAATGGCCAACGCGCACGTCCTATGCAATCAATTGAAAATTATGAAGGCCATTGTAATGCTGATGCTCCAGCATCATGGGCGATGATACTGAAACCGGTGTCATCGCTGTAGGCTCAATGATGAGCCACATACACAGTATTAGGTTTAGGTTGTATTTAATTTTTGGTTTTATTGTGATTTACTGATTTTTCTATGGATGTTACTGTCTGAAATTAAATTATTTTGAATTGAATTGGCTTTCATGTTTCAATAAGGTATTTAATTTACGTAATCGCAAAGATAGTGCTCATCGAACATCCCAAGATGACCTTCGCTGAACCCTGAGAGAATTTCGGCGAGCGAGCGAACAACACAAAACATTTTGCATGGCTATCGGTTTCGATTTACTTGAGGATGACGATTTTGAATAACTGGCAAAAACTTGAGAGTATGGAGATCCCCTTCCACTATCCATTGATTTTTTCCCTCCAAAGTTGGAGAGATCGCTCTTGAGCGATACGCAACCCCCAATAGTCACTTAATATTCGTTTACACGTAGAAAGCGTTCAGTGACGTTTTCATGTCAAAGAAATTACAGAAGGTTTAATCGAAATATTTTTATTTGATTTTTAGTCCTTTGAATTGACTAAAACATTGATTTTAATCATTGATCAATGAGATCTATTGGAATCCTCCTGTTCATAAGTCTTGAGATAATTAAAACTTAAATATTTTTGAATCTAAGTTGACAAGGTATTCTTTTATTGTATATTAAAATTAAAACTACTGACTGACATCTTTTAATGTATTGTACTGTATCATCTAGCACCCATAACACAAGCTCTGCTTAGCTTGGGGCTAGATGATGCTGTGTGCAGTTTCATACATTATTTATGTATTTATTAGTCCCGCGGGGGAAAATAAACATGTGAATTCCTAAGCCACACACAGAGGTGATCATAGAAAACAAAATCATGCTGTGTGGATTGTCCAGCATTATTTAGTTACATTGTGAGTTGTCAACAAACATTGGATCGTAGAATGACTGACTATAGTTGTGTACATTGTTATTTTCCATCAATTTACTTCTTGGTAAAGGTATTTTATAAGTTACTAGCAACCGACCCATTGCGTAGTTTTAAAGATCTAAGCATACATAGGGACAGAGAAAGCGACTTTGTTTTATACTATGTAGTGATTTATTATGTTTAACATTAATCCTTCGTTTGGATATGTTTTGTTGAAAATTAAAATCAATAGATACAAATAAAAATTAGTTTTTACAATTGAAACCATTAAGCTAACAGCAGACGGCTGCAAACAGTCTAGAGTTAGCTCAACTGATCTATATCAATACCAGTGATTGCATCCCCAGTATGACATACAGAGTGTCAATAAAGCTAGCATCATCTAGATACTCAGCTAGAGGGTCATCCGTCATATCAACCAGAAGTAAAAAAAATATAAATCACTACATAGTATAAAACAAAGTCACTTTTTCTGTCCCTATGTCCCTATATCCCGATGTCCCTTTGAATGCTTAAATCTTTAAAACTATGCAACGGATTTTGATGCGGTTTTTTTAATAGATAGAGTGATGACACACCTATTAAACCAGAGCCTTAGTTAAGAGGAAACACTAGAACTCCATGGTTTTTATGAGTTATAATCAGCTAACTCTCGAGTAACACATAAAGTCAGACACTAAACTTATTGTACCTTGTAGATACCTATATAAAAATGACTTACCTGCGAATAAGAGAGTCTGAGGGCATACTGGGCAATTTGTGTTGTACGCATTGTGTCCAAACCGGAGTGTACTGCAATAATAAACCAAAGTTTATGAATATGAAAATAAAACTGCACTTGCACTTTATATAACCTATTGTCAAATAATTTTGTTTACCCTGAAAGTTGCGAAAAATGTTTGTGAAAGGAACTGGTAGACCACTTGTTATTTTTAGCCGAGAGTTATATTGATTATTGCGATTACTTCCGTAAATTTCAATTTTTTTATAATACATACATGCACTTGCTGACTGCCGCGGAGTGAAAGAAAAATGCAGAATTTCTGTAAATGTCAAGCACTTCCAAAAATCTGTCAAAAGGATGTCAAATGCAGCCGTCACCTGTCATATTTTCAGATTGTCATGTTGGTAGTGGGTCTCGATGATTCCAACTAAGGCAAAATTGCGTCAATCCTGACGCAGAGCCATAATCAAGAAGGACTAGATTCCAACTAACAAAAAGAAAAAACTACAAAGAAAATACAAAATCAACAAAATAAAACTAGTATATTACACAAACATACAATAAAATAACGGGTTCGTAAGCAATTTCAGAGTAGGTAATTAGGTGGTTTCCACCTGGAAAGGAACGGCACCATATTTTTCTATAATATATGCCCGTTTGTTTTTATGACAGCTGGCAGCACATTTCAGACGATTCAACATAACAAAACCAATTTGGAGGGAGGGATGGAGTAAAAAAAAAACGTATTAATTTATTTGTGCAACCCATATTTTTAAAAACCACGTTAGAACGTTATAATTTATATGTACAACACATAGATGTCGTGATTTTTCCAATTTGAAGTTTTTTGAAATAGTCTCGTGACAAATTCTACTCGCTCATAGATGGCGCTCAATACTTTTTTGGCTGGGTATTTTGACCAGTAAAAACTTAGCTTGAATGAGTCCGACGCGCACTTGGCCGGTTTTTTATTAATTAGTTTATCAACTTTATGAACATTGTGTAATTTTTTTAAAGGACACTAAATGTCAATTGGAGTTGCCACTGTCTCCTGAAATTGTTCGGGACTCTATCGTATACATCTAGATTCATCATCATCATCATCAAAATCAGCCTATATTAGTCCACTGCTGGACATAGGCCTCCCCTATTGAGCGCCATAGCGCCCTGTCACATCTAGATTACTATAAATGAAATTGTGTCAAATAATTGATTTATTTATTTATTTTATTTTATTTTACAATCTCAGGAAAACTTACAGCTAGACAATGAGTAGATACAAAGAATTTTTAAAATAAGGCCAATTAAAAGTTTCCACTAATAATAAATTAAAGCAGCAACTTGAGATCTGTTGACTTGAGATGAATTAACAGAAAGTATAGGTATTAATTTTAACTTAAATTTTTTTTACAGAAAACTAGATTAATTAAAAGTAACTTATTAATATAAACTTATTAGTAAAACTGCGTTAAGTTGACGACTTAGACTGTTTTCATGTACTAATGAGTTAAACGAGCTAGAAGCTCTATAAACAAATGCGTTCTGCCTATAATTAGTCCTTACGATAGGAACGTAAATAATATTAGGTTTTCTCGTTGCAAGCGTGCATGTGCGCAGTCCTATTTGCTCAAGAAGCTCTGGGCAATCAACAGTTTTTTTTTGTTTCGTTTTTTTTAATAGATAGAGTGATTCAAGAGGAAGGTTTATACGTATAATAAAACCGTGCGAAGACGGGGCGGGTCGCTAGTTTATTAAACTTTACGTAGATTTTAAGATCCTTTCGTAAGGTTACCAAATAAAAGGCAGAAAATACGGTCTAAACACACAAACGGTTAGTTTACTTCTGTTATCTGTAAGATATTAAACTGATACGTAATGGGGACATAAAGATGCTGAAATATTTTGTCATGAAGACGTTGATAATGGAAACTTGATTAGCTCTACCTAACTTTTGCGAGAAGAAAAATGTATGGGAACTACATTTAATAACTAGAGACCAGACTATACATTTACTTATTTTCCTATTGTTGTACTATGGGTAAGTATCTACTAGATATAAAATTATTTTTTTAAGGTTAGGTAATTTTGTTTACGTTTCTTTTCGAAAATTATTCCTTGAATCATGGTTTAATTGCTAACTTTCATTTTTCAATACTTAGTGGTTTTTTTACATTATGTATTTCTACATCTACATCTACAACCTTTACTGGTCCACTGCTGGACGCAGGTCTTCCCATGATAAGCGCCTCATTGGCACTCATCATATGGGAGTAATGCCCATAATCCCCACGCTGGGCATGCGGGTTGGGGATCGCAGTTCGGTGGTAGAATTGTTCTACAGGAGGCGCTGCTCCCCCCCCCCCCGGTGGATATCCCTTAGTCGCCTCTTACGACACCCGCGGGAAGAGTTGGGGTAGTGCAAATTCTAAGCCGGCACCACACGGCAATGTATTTACAACATACATATCTTTACAACATAAATATGTCGCAGCGCATCAGCATTGTCATACAGCGTGGTAATGAAGCCAGTATCTTGGGGACGCACAGACTGGTACTGATATGGACCAGTTGAGCTACCTTTAGACTGTTTGCAAAATGATGTACTTTATTAACAACGAAAATTACAATCAAAGAATAGAAAAAATAAAATTAGTAAATACAATTACCCATAGCACAAGCTTTGCTTAGCTTAAAGAGAGAAAAAATCGAAAGAAAAGATGTAGATGTTGTCGATTGTACAAATAGCTTGGCTGATGTAATTTACCATGTGGGTAGCTAAGCTACCTAAATATTTTATAATAATTTTACCTAACACAAGTTAATTTCTTTCCGTAAACCTAACGGCGCTTTCAATACGGATTTCCAAAGCAGTTATGCTGAGCTTTGTTAACATGCAAATCAACTTTGAAACCAAAGGCCTGTTTTACACTGTTCCTTTCAAATTCCTTTGTTATAGTTTTTTGTACTAAATTTTTAGCCATAGGTAACTTCTACGTTGTTGGTAAAGTAGGTATACGAATTTAGATGAATAAAATATGCTGGGAGAATCGACAGATCTAGCCCCAATGTAGAGCTTATGTTATGGATGTTATATAGCCCCAAGTAAAGCTTGTGTTATGGGTACCCAGGTACCCACTAGAGTAACGAAATTCGCAATACATTGATAGAATAAAAACGCAGTGCAGTAGGCTCTATTGAGACCTGCATATTTGCTGCACTTGAGATCGTCAGCCAAATCTTTCGAATAAGAATAAGAAAATATTTATTTACAGCATTTACAAACTACTAAGTTACTTACCTAATTTCTTAAATTACCCAACACCATGAACTACATAAGTAGTTAGGCACCTACTAATTAATTAAAAACATAAAATGGCGGCCGACGCGCCAGCCCTCGTGGATGTTATAGTTATTCCTAAATTAATATTATTTAAGAATATTTTATCATATAAGTTTTCATTCGAACTTTTTACCTTTCGATTTCGAAAGTTTTAACGATTTTTCATTGGTTTTTAACGTGTGAGCGTGTCTTTAGAATCACAAAACGACATTCGTTCTAAGACCTTTCTCCAGAACCAAAATAAAAATATATAGTTACGTTACATACTTATTTAGTGAATTGTACATAACTAGTATCATCCTGGTACCTAAGTGTTGTTGGTTAGTAGTTATTTAAGAAGTTGAATAAATACTTAAATATTGATACATATATGAATATTAATAATTGTTATACTTATATTTTTACTAGCGACCCGCCCCGGCTTCGCACGGTTTTATTATACGTATAAACCTTCATCTTGAATCACTCTATCTATTAAAAAAAACCGCATCATAATCCGTTGCGTAGTTTTAAAGATTTAAGCATTCCAAGGAACATAGGGATGTAGGGACATAGGGACAGAGAAAGCGACTTTGTTTTATATTAAGTAGTGATTGTGATATATTAACTTTATGGCGACATATTTTATGGCGTAGCAAGTGAAGGTCCGTGTGCGGGCAGGTTGCGGGTTCGATTCCCGCCTTGGGACAATGTATTCTCTGTAAATATTTTTTCGTAAAAGCGTAAGAATTATCAAAACAGGAAAACAAATAAAATACAGCCTTATAAAATTAGAAACCTCTTTTTGAAGTCAGTTGAAAAGGAAGATGGTCTACATATTTCATCTGTTTGTTCGGCACATGGTATCTAAGGCCTATTTTCCTATAACCACGATAAGAACTCGTCTAAGGTAATGACGTAACAGGTGGCACCTGTATAAAACTCACATCTAAGAAATAGAGGCGCCATTTTCATTTAGCCGCCATACTTATTGTACGTTTTCAGGCTTTTTAACATAATTATCAGGAATTTGAAACGTTTTTTAACTGTAAATTAGTTTTTAATAACCTTAAAATTAACTTTTTAATTGAATAAATTTTGGCTTGGTTTTATTTCGGAAGTGTTTGAATTGTGTTGTTTTAATTTTTGAATTTGTTTTAGTGAAAAAATATGAGACGTACCTATAGATAAAGTCTATTTTGATGAAATGTAAGATTATCATATATTTTGAGGAAATTAAGGAGAAATTTAGTTTATCTTAGTGTGGTCACATGATAAAAAATAAGTAATGAATTTGACTCTGAGATAAACATGTGATTCAAGATGGCTGATTTCAGAAATGGATTTTCAGCGGTAAGATTTTTCTTTTCTTATTTTTAACCACAAAAGTTTTTTAAACTACCTATAATGTTTTAACAAAGTTCGGTTTCTTTATGTTGGTAAGTAGAGGTATTAAAAAAATTAGTTTCTTAGAACTCGTGTTTTAAAAAGAGTTGAAACTTCTTGTAACTACCTATTTACATTACTTCAGGTTAGAACCTACGTCGTACTTTAATTTGAATTTCTTTGAAAAAATTATGCTAGTTGTATTTTTTTCTATTCCTTGATTGTGATTTTCGTTGAAAATAAAAATGTTAATACAATTTTCTAAAATACCATTTATGCTTAATTTTATTCGGGATCTTATGAAGTTCCGGGCGATTTTATACACCCATTTCAAAAAGATCTTTCATAATCCAAAAACTTAGTAGACTTTACTTTTCTATCACTGCAAAAATAGTACTTTTGTACATAGAAATAAGGCACACTGTTCATGGTGTTTCTTTCAAATACGGGGTCATTTATCAAATAAAACCCTATCTTAAGATTGCGAGAACACTTACCTCTGCTTGATAGCTTATCAACTCATGTTTAATAGGAAATTGAACTACCTACTAGTGGGTTTATGGAACTTTCCAGATATAGCTGGTATTTAACGCCTCTCCATAACCTAATCGACAAATTTTACAAAAAACCAGTACCCTAAAACCCTAGGTCATAAACAGAAAACCTAGGTCAAAGTCAAAAACAGAAACTATGGGATTTAAAGAAAAATATTGAAAAAAAAATGGGGTGTGATCGAAATGACAGAAGATTTACTAATTTATTATTCTACTTCACATTTTTCATACAATCTACGCGTTTTCATATGGGAGCACGATGCAAGAGTTTGTGGGTTCCATTCCCGCCTAGGGACTTTTTTTTTACGGTCTGCTATTTATAACTCGAATATTATGATAGTTAGTTAGGTTTCAATTGTAAATACTAGTTGTAATTTTTCTATTCCTTTGCTTGTAATTTTCGTTGTTAATAAAGTAAAATTTTGATAGTTAATAATCAAAACTCAAAAAACTACTAGACATATCTTGATAATCAGCTAAATTGAACCTCAAGAAAACCCCTGTTTTTGATAAAAAATCACCAAAATCGGTCCTCCTAGAAAAAAAATATGACGACACACAAAAAAAATTTAGACGAAAAAAGAATTTTCTTCTTTTTGAATATGGTTGAAAAATTAAAATGTCAAGTAAATTTTGAAGAGCGCGTTGAAATCTTTTGTATGGGAAATTGGTTAAGGAATAAAAATATTTTTTTTTAGCTGCCGTAGTTTTTTTTCCAAAATTTGAACAAATTGATTAGGGCGATTGATTTGATCATATATATATATCTACCTTTATTTGTAGTTATTAACCCACCTATACAGCCATCGTAAGAAAAATTGTGTGGAAAATTAGTAGTTTTACTATTATTAGTAGTCCCATCCGTTAGGCGATACAGTTTGGTTATATGGATATAAAAAACCTTTAAGAACCTAATAGAATTACTCAAAGATAACTTAAATGTTAGTAAATACGTTTCAAGTAACGAACTTTTGAGAGATTTTTATTGAAAACCGACAATAAAATCACGATTTCAACACAACTGAAACTGACCCAAAATTAGCCTTAAAATAATCATAGCGCTGTAAAAAGAATAGTTATGAATAAACCTAGATACCTAGAACCTAGGCTTTGTGACAGATCCGTGACTTGACAATCATTTAAACTTACATGTTGCACACGTCCTTGTTCGTACCATTTCAATAAGTTATTTGTTATTTTGTAACGCACTACTTTACACAGTTGCTATAATTGATAAGTATACAGAGACTTCCCACAAAAGGTTACATTTGGTTTGCAAAATATGTATCAAAACTACCGACTCGCCCCGGCTTCGCACGGTTTTATCATACGTATAAACTTTCATAATGTGTATGATGAGCATAGCGGCCTGTCTTCAGCTTGCAGAATTTTAACTACCTTAGAATAATAAGTTCCAAAAATCCGTTCATAACGGGTGCCTACGTCCTAAAAGAAACTAATAGTTTCAGAGATACCTTGATGAGTCACGCAGTTTTCTCTTATAAACTTACATACTTACTTACTTAGCATATACACCTCCTCGGAAAAACCCATTGATATATCTATCTACCAAGATTTAGTTTAGTAGGTAGGTACTATCTACTTTGTCATTTTCCATGAGTATTTTACACATAATATGGCGTAATCAAATTCTTATACATACCTACCTACCATAACTACTGGTCAAATCTTGATCCAACTTATATAAATTATCATACGTACACATACACCTTTAGACTGTTTGCAACTGTCTGCAGTTAGCTCAATGGTTTCAATTCTAAATACTAGTTGTAATTTTTCTATTCCTTGATTGTAATGTTCGCTGTTAATAAAAATGTTTCATAAGTACCATTTTCTAACTCACTAAGTTTTTTTTGGTTATAAAACTGAAAGTAAATAATCACCACGATAAGAAAGAGCAGCTTTTAAATTAAAAAAAAAACAACATTAAAATCGATTCATTTTTAAAAAAGTTCTATAGCACATAATAATTTTAATCTGTAATTTAATTTTAATATTATCAGCCTATATTAGTCCACTTATGTTATTTAACATATTTAATAATATATTATATTTGCTGGTAATACAGATAATTGTTGGTGGTATTTTGTTTGCTGTGAGATTGAATAGCATTCTTATGGTCTCATTTTAAAACCTCTGATCAAACAAGCTCAATAAATATAGGTATCTACTTTCTGTTTTCACAAAGTATCTTCCATTCAATTTTAAGTTCAAAGTCTGAACTAAAAGAACCCAAAACAAATAAAACCTTTTCATTCAACATCCGAATTCTCAGACTTTACAAACACCAAAATGATGTAGCACAAACCGTCTGAACCGACTAATTTTATTTAATCAGCTGATCGTATAGTAGTTTCGGTAAAACAACCACTAGTAGCTAAAATATAGAGTTCAAATTAAGGTGATTTTGGCTGTTGGCATCATTTTGAGTCATTACGAATTGGTGATTCATTTGAGGTTTGGAATCTATCAAAACGCATTGGTCGGTAAAACTACTGAAGTCTTAAAACAACTCTTACGGTTATCCACACATGGTCTTTATCAGCATTTACTGTAGATTGTAAGCAATATACTTAAACTTGGCTTTTTAGCTATAGTCTAATTTAGAGTAGGTACAAAATGTTCCAATTATGTTTGGTTTCATAGAAAATGTATTTTTCTAGTCAGGTTACAAAACAATAAATAGATTACACATTAAATTGACTTAAAACTTAGTTAAACACTACTAACGTAACGATTTATTTTAAACTAAATAGTTCCAGCACCGCTTACCCTACCTTTGTTCCATGGGTTAAAGCGATCTTGTTGATGATGATAATGATTCGTTTGAACAAAACCTCCCTTTCATCACACCTCCTCAGACGTGCAACAGAAGTCGTCTTCAAAGAATTCTTATTCAAATTCAAATGCCTCCGCAAGTTGTCTGCCTCATTTACATTAGTTTTGTCTATGCCCCTTGTCTATTTCTATTGTTTACTACTCAGTCGCGTTAAGGTGAGAATAGTAATGAATTTATATAAGATGTGACCTATTTTAAAATAGAATGGTTTTGACCGCAAAGCAATCCTTTTAATAATAACCCGAGATGCGTGAGCAACACCGAAACTACAGAACGAATCGGGGTGAAATTTTGCATTGATGTTGTTCTTACTCTGGAGTAACATAGGTTTTTGAGAAAATAAATTATGGATTAGTAATTTAAGATTTAAAATCACATTTAAGAACCGGTAATTGACATGATATCGATAGCGACTTTTCTACAAGGATGAAAAACATACTTTTCTCTTTCTCTATTTATATAGAATACTTACATAATATCTCATTGTTAACTATAATCATATAATCTCATACAAACAATCTAGCAACCTCACCGTTACTTCAAATATATATAAAATTAAAAGTACAGGGCTCAATGTAGCGCCTTGAGAGACTCCGACAATCAAATTAGTCGACATTCGTGAGTGCGCGGTTCGCAGTTTAGACATGCGGCGATAATTGAAATATGGCGGCCAAGAATGACATACACGATCAAATAGATCCAAATCATCGGTCCGAAATCTTTAAAACTGCTATTTCACACTATTTGTATTAATTTTAATCGATTTCAAAAACAGGAGTTACGTTTGTGTTTATTATGTGAGTTATTTATTAGGTATTCACTGATTTCTTGTAATCAAAATAATATTAAGTGCAAAAGTTTGGATCGAAATTTATTACCTCTTCATGCCAAAACTACGGAATGGATCGAGCTCTTTCTCGAACAATTTTCACGCGGATGAAGTCACAAGGCTCAGCTAGTCTATACTTATAATAAAACTGTAACAGGTCCAATTCTGTACATTGAAGATATTTTGAAAATTTTTTTTTGGAGGGCACTATATTATCGATACTCAAGCCAAAACTGTAATTTTTTTCATTCATGTCTGTCTGTCTGTCTGTCTGTCTGTATTTATCGTAAACGCGCATCACGCCGAAACTACTTGATGGATTGAAATGAAACTCGGCATGATTATAAGTCATACTATGAGGAAGGACATAGGATACTTTTTATCCCGGAATTCAGTAAGGTTCTCATGGGAGAGGGTATGAAAGTAAAATTCCTTTACCGCGCATCACGCTGAAGCTGCTGAATGAGTTGGAATGAAACTCGGGACGATTTGAGTTCATAGTACAAGGAAGGACATGAGATACTTTTTTTCCCGGAATTCGGTAAGGTTCCCTTGGGAGAGAGGGTGAAAGAAAAATTCTTTAACCACGCATCACGACGGAATTGAATGAATTCGAATGGAACTCGGGACGATTGGACATGGGATACATTTTATCCCGGAACCAAACTGAATTGAACTGATAAACGCGAAAGTTTGTAAGTATGAATGGATAGATGGATGGATAGATTGATAGATGGATGGATGTTTGTTACTCTTTCACGCAAAAACTGCTGAACGGATCTGGATGAAATTTGGCACAGAGATAGATTATAAGCTGGAATAAGAAATAGGCTTTATTTTATCCCGAAAATCCCACGGGAAAGGGAATTACGCAAATAAAATCGCGAGTACTCCAAATACTAATCATGCGCAGACGAAGTCGCGGGCACCAGCTAGTCTTATACAAAGATGGATTACACTTAGGTACTTTTTTATTGATTGCGAGGAGATAATGAGACCACATAAAATGTGTGGTATATACAATATTTGTAGTGGTGGTTGTAAAATAATTTATACAAATTCATTTTAAATAAATAGTTATTCATTGTTTTAGTTCCTTTGGTATCTTATTATTTAATTTTATATACACCGTCAAACAGCTTATTGCGTACTTTGTTGAACGTGGGGTTTCCTATTGATCTGAATCTGTTTAGATCTCTACAATAGTCTTGGGTTTTTGTCACCATCTGTTTGGAATACGTGATTCGTAACAAAATTCACGGGTTTCACCCGCGGTAATTCCCGTTCCCACGGGAATTCCAGGATAAAATATAGCCTATGTGTTATTCCAGACTATAATCTATCTCTGTGCCAAATTTCATCCATATCCGTTCAGTAGTTTTTGCGTAAAAGAGTAACATACATCCATCTATCCATCCATCCATACTTACAAACTTTCGCGACTCGCTTGAATTACTTATATTAGTAGGATATATAGAGCGACGACCACAGAATTGGGAATAAAATGTTTTATTCCTTCTTCTATGGCGACGACGGTAGAGGTAACAAACTAAGATCCTTATTGCGTAAGTACCTAATGTTACTTTTCGCAAGAATCCCCTAGTGTTGCTAGTGTATTGAAAATCAATAAATAAACTAATAAACCGTGATGTTTATGCCGCATGCCGTCCGTGTCTGAATTATTTGCGATTGTTCAAGACTATTGTTGCAATAATTCGTATTTTGTTGCACTTTGTTGTCATTTTATCCCTACAAAGGTCATTAGGATGAATAAACCACAATAAAATCTCTTGTATATTAGTATAGGGTTTCTAATATATTTTAGGGTCATTAAAACTTTACAATTTAACTAAGTTTCACTGATTTGTATTAAGTCTTTAGTTTACTTCAGTCTCATGATAAATAGTTACTAGCCCTAAACGATACATAGACATAACATATAACTTAACATATTATATAACATAGATTTAAAAGATTGACACAATTTTAAGTTTAAGCTATGAGCTTTGTGTTTAGGATCTATGTTAAAAAGTTTTATTCTAAATTCCTTTGGTATTTTAAGGTTAATTTTTATTTGCTCAGTATGTCATAAAATTTTTTTAGCTTAGTGTTTGAGTGTAATTTTTGATGAAATAAAAAATATTAAATCCTTTTAATTTTAGTTCTTAAGATATTATGGATTTTGTTGAAACAATAAATAAATAAACGGATCTTCAGCCCTGAGTTACACTAGTTTCGGGACGTTATCATATGAAACTCGTAAGGATCATAAAAATAGGTTCAGCCATTTTTGAATGATACCAACCAACCCGGTTTTTTTCTAAATACATAGATGTCACTTTAAATAACAAACAAAATGTACCCACCTAGTCATCCCGTTACTCCAATTTGTGTGACAAGTCAACACGACCCAAGTCTTATGAGTCCGGGGTCTAATAGACCGTGGAAGACTAATTCACACCTACCTACGTAGGAGCATTCTACTCGCAAATAGTTTTGTAACGTTTTTAACCGGTGATAGGATAGGTGATAGGACTAGGAGTTTCTAAGAATTATTTTTAAAAATATTAGAAACCTCCTTGCCACGTGCTGAATATGAAAGTTTTTTATGTGTCGTACTTTATTTTAGGTTGAACCTCTGAGTACTGAAATTTTTAGCAAACATAGGGTTGAACTGATTTTGAAGAATATGGGTGATTCTACGAAAACTCGTTTTTTGTCTGACTTCTGTGGCACATTTTTTTTTGTTGAAATTGCACATAATGATGGTATATTCTAAATGAAGATTTAATTTTGAATTTTTTGGTAGTGAAGGGAACTTTATTGGCTTTATGGTTACGAAGTTATTCAATTTTAAAAATATGGTGTCCACGGAAATCAGAATTTATATCACCAAAATCAAATATGGGTTGGTTTATCAATAAAAATATGTGTTTTCGGTAGTAAGTAGATTATTAAGCTTCTTAAAACTAAGGACCAATTATTTGACGTTTGTAGTTTTAATCAGTTTTTACAAAAACACCTTTAAATCATTACTGTAAATACAAGTAACTTTTTACAAAAATCACACTAATAATGTTTATCTTTGTATTAAAAATATTATAATTATTCATTTTGTATTTATTATAAACTTTTATCCTAAAAAACATCATAAAAACTGTAAAAAATATTATTGAGATGTTAATCAACCCGCAAAATCCACGGAAATCAGTACCACGGAAATCAAAAATAATTACAAAATCTTAGAAATTTTCTTAATTTGCTGGTTTATTTTACATTGAAGTATGCAGTCGAAATTAGGAACACAAAAGGCATGAATTATCATAATTAATAAAACAATAGGATTAGCATAAACAAATTTATAGTCAACATGGTAATCTGAATTTCTAGATACCAAGCCACGGAAAGTGATTACGTACTGAAATAACAGAGTGACGTGGAGACATACACACTTGTTGTACACACCATTGATGGGGCGTAACTGATAGTTTCTCTCGACCTAACAACTATTTACGCAGATGTTAAAGTACAGCATTTATGAATAATTTAGTGCGCACCAGGGAAATCAGAGCTAAACGACGGACGCGAAGTTATCTCGTTGTAACTTGTCAACTAAAGCTTAGTTTTGCGTAGTAATAGCGTCAAATAAGCAAGTAACTATCTGGGTTATTGTGAACCTATGTAAATAAGTACTAGTGTTTTCAGGAAATGATGTAAAAATTTATTAACACAGGAACATGAGGTCCGGACGCACCACGGAAGTCAGAATTTCCAAGGATTTTATTTATTTTTACTTATTTAAAATAAGAATATTAAAAAACTAAAAAAGGCCTCCCCTATTATCTTTGTCTAATCTACTATCATAAAAAAAAATCAAAGGGCTAGGGATACTTTTTGTATGATTTTTCGAGCCGGACATGTTTTTTTCCACCCCGGGAGAATCACCCATATATATTTAAATTCTACTTCAGCTTATTAAAGTTTTTTATGAGGTTTCATAAAAATTTGATCAACATCTGACTAGCACTTTTTTAGTTTTTGTAGTTATCATTAAAAATTTCAATTTTTATTTACATTGATGATGTTCTCATTTTTGCTTTAAACTATTTGAAGTCGGGATTTACAGGTTTTTAAAAAAACCGTTAAATTAATATGAAAAATTACAAGAAGATTTTTTTTTATTTTGATGTAGGAAGGCAATTAAATACAAACACAAAATATTTCTACATCTAGTTTTTGGTTCAATTATCGCCTCGATATTGCCACTATTCACTCAGACTTAGAAAAAATGCTTAAAATAAATAAATATAACAAAAATCGATTTCAAGCTAGACCATCAAAGCTAGCGGACATTTATGAATAAAATACACCGGTGGCACTTATATGAATATATTTAGTAAAAATAATGAAAACAAATAATTAGTTACCTACCAACTTCAAAACTAACAAAAAAAGCGTAACCTTATTAAAAATTCGGTTTAATGTTTATGTACGTAATTTGCTAGCACCTTTTTTGATTTTAATTAATAACCTGGCAACACATCATCTTAAACACGGCCACACCACTACGCCATAGAAGCCGTAAGCTATCACACTAGACTGCTCAAAGGACGTTCAACTCAGGAAGCCACGGGCAAACACAAACATGAATTTATCTTTTTAGGGCAAATTGGAACAGGTTTCCTTATGTAGGGAGATACCACTGCGTTACTTACTTAGGTGACACCATAAAAACTTAGAAGCTAAATCTATACTTATAATAAAACTGTAACAGGTCCAATTCTGTACATTGAAGATATTTTGAAAATTTTTTTTGGAGGGCACTCTATTATCGTTACTGAAGCCAAAACTGTAATTTTTTTCATTCATGTCTGTCTGTCTGTCTGTCTGTCTGTCTGTATGTCTGTCTGTATCGTAAACGCGCATCACGCCGAAACTACTTGATGGATTGAAATGAAACTGGGCATGATTATAGGTCATACTACGAGGAAGGACATAGGATACATTTTATCCCGGAATTCAGTAAGGTTCCCATGGGAGAGGGTATGAAAGCAAAAATCCTTTACCGCGCATCACGCCGAAACTGCTGAAAGAGTTGGAATGAAACTCGGGACGATTTGAGTTCATACTACAAGGAAAGACATGGGATACTTTTTATCCCGGATTTCGGTAAGGTTCCCCTGGGAGAGAGGGTGAAAGAAAAAATTCTTTAACCACGCATCACGACGGAATTGAATGAATTCGAATGGAACTCGGGACGATTGGACATGGGATATATTTTATCCCGGAATTCAGTTTGGTTCCCCTGGGCTATACGGGTTTTCAAAAATTTCTCACAGCATCACTGAACGACGCGTGTGTACGCGACGTTCAGATGCTGTGAGAAATTTTTGAAAACCCGGATAGCCAAGGGGAACTAAACTGAAATACACGCGTCGTTCAGTGATGCTGTGAGAAATTTTTGAAAACCCGTATAGCCCAGGGGAACCAAACTGAATTGAACTGATAAACGCGAAAGTTTGTAAGTATGAATGGATGAATAGATTGATAGATGGATGGATGTTTGTTACTCTTTCACGCAAAAACTGCTGAACGGATCTGGATGAAATTTGGCACAGAGATAGATTATAAGCTGGAATAAGAAATGGGCTTTATTTTATCCCGAAAATCCCACGGGAGAGGGAATTACGCAAGTAAAATCGCGAGTACTCCAAATACTAATCATGCGCAGACGAAGTCGCGGGCACCAGCTAGTACTTAATAAAAATTTTGGGTACAAAAAATTAAAAAACGGAATAATTAAAAAAATAAATCGCGTTATATTTTTAGTTTCCAACGATTTTTTCGTGACATTATAATATCGTTGCGGAACCTCATTAATTTGTCAATTCGAATTACTCTGATCCCAAGGTTTCATCAAGCTTTTTATTAGAATAAGGAATTAACCTTGATGAAACCGAGGGATCAGAAGAATTCGAATATTTGTTAAAAATAATCTTTATGATTTAACAATTCAATTATTGAATTGTATAATTATAGAGGCAGTCCCTAAGAAACTCTGCTCTAACTCCAATCTAACATTTATTTATTTGCGACGCCTGACCCTCTAGCTGGTGAGTATCTGGCTCAGCGCATCAGCATTGTCATACAGCGTGGTAATGCAGCCAGTGTCTTGGGGACGCACAGACTGGTATTGACATGGATCAGTTGAGCTACATTTAGACTGTTTGCAACCGTCTGCAGATAAATCAATTGTTTCACTTGATTAGACTTTCTTATATATTTCTTGATTGTAGGTATTATTATTTTTAAAAAGCCCGCGGCTTCACAAGCGTTATTTCTATGGAAATGTTTCAAGGTCATTTCTGTCCTACGGAAACTGATGAAAAACTACTACTACTAGGCCACTATGTGTTATTCCTGGGCTAGAACTACGTCTATTCAAAATTTCAGCCCGATCCGTTCAGTAGTTTTTGCGTGAAAGAGGAACAATCATCCATACATTTATAGGTACATCACATATAAGTAAGGATAAAAAGTACATTCACTTTACACTTTAACGCCTAATTTCAGGAGGAATAGAAGAGAGATAACCTGAAGAAAAGAGAAGAGTAGAAGAGAGAAGATGCCTATAATCTGTTAATGAAGAGAGCTATCCGTCGACAGTATTGCTGATAAACACTGTCATGGAGTTGCTCTCTTTATGAACGGTTGCTGGCTCTACAGAAGAGAAGAGAAGAGATGTAAAAGAAGACCAAGGGTCACCAGTTGTAAAATATCTATCTTTGTATATAATGTATTAATGGTTATGCAGCCAGTGTCTTGGGGACGCTTCCGACTGGTATTGACATGGATCAATTTCAATTTCAATTTAGACTGTTTGCAACCGTCTGCAGTTAGCTCAATGGTTTCAATTGTAAATACTAGTTGTAATTTTTCTATTCCTTGCTTGTAATATTCGTTGTTAATAAAGATTTAAAACGTATTAAATATATCAGTTATCTAGCATCCATAACACAAGCTTTGATTAGCTTACTTTGGGGATAGATGATGGTGCTTATGGAATGAATAGCGTTATTATTATTGTATAACTTAAAAACTACGGCATTCATTGCTATTCAACGTGTCAGTCAATGCTGCTAGCATTGGGCACTCTGCCTTCTGGTGTCGGCTTAGATTTTTAGAAAATTGATATATGTATATGTGTAAATACTAGTTGTAGTTTGTTCGTGCTTCATACACGAGTAACTTTATTTGATTTGATGTACTTAACTTATCTCTGTCTTATAATGTCTTATGTAGACCTACATTTCATTACGACATCAAATAAACTTATCTTATTCTCACATATTTACATTTCCATCCATCACAGTGCCTGTTTATTTTGTGTTTTGTGTTCTTTACACTGTTTAAATAATGAACATTATTAAATACAAAAACAAAAATGTATTTTTAATTCGAGTTTTTTAAAGAACTTTATTCTAGGTATTTTGATGATTGGGTACATTTTAATTTGATCGGATTTTTCTCATATGGTACCATAAAGATTGATCAGTAGTGTTTGAGTTATACTTAATAATACGTATTTTATTGACTTTATGTGATGTTGATTATTTTAACTTTCAAGAATTTAAAGTCAATTTATAGCGACGAATTATTAAATCAATGTTATAGTTTACCCAAGAACCGAGGTTTCTTCATAATCATTAAAGTACTACTAAAACTAAAGCTGAAGTTTTATATTATTATAGTTTAATAGTTTTATATACTGTCTACCCTCTGAAACTAGGCATCATCGACCTATACAGAGTGGTTTTATGAGGTCGGTGATGGTTCGGTGTCCAAGTCTGAAATCACGGGCGTTAGAGAAAAGTCGTGAATGGAGTCATGCCCTCGATTTATATGAAAACAATAACTGCATATTTAGGAGCCCTTAAAAGAACCCTGTATTAGTCATAGTCGTAAATAATTAAATAATAATCCTCCCCTAATGAGCGCCATAGCGCCCTGTCTTCAGCTTACCGCATCCAGCATCTGCCAGCAGTCTTTCGCAGATCGTCATCCCACCTGGCTGGAGGGCATTCTACACTACGCATAATTCGCGGTCTCCTCTTAATAATACGTTTACCCCAATGGTTGTTGGTTCTTCGCTAGATAATGGCCGGCCCACTGCCACTTCAGCTTGCTAATTCTTTGAACTATGTCTTTGTCTTCAGTGGAAATAATGTTGTCATTGTATATTATCATGTATATTTATTTTAACATGTCAAGCTTATTAATTGAAACAATAACAAAACGACTAATTACAGCTACTATAACAAAAATCTCAACAGTCGCATGTCTCGATAGATCCTACGCATTTGTTCCTCTTGGAGTCGAGACCCTAGGTCCGAGGACCGAGGACCACATTTAAAAAAAAAACTGAGCATCTGGTCGATGCGACGCGTGACCCTCTAGCTGGTGAGTATCTGGCTCAGCGCATCAGCATTGTCATACAGCGTAGTAATGCAGCCAGTGTCTTGGGGACGCGACAACTAGTTTTAGTACCTATGGATCAATTGAGTTAAGTACCTCTAGATGTATGCAACAGCCTCCTTCGATTATTTCAGTTGTAAACACAAGTTTTTTGAATTTGTTTCTATTATTTAATTATAATTTTCTTTTTTATATATCCCATTTATATATATAATAAATGGGAAAGTCTGTGTGAATGTTTGTTATAAGTAATCTCCGTAATTACTTAGTTCTTTAGATGAAATTTGGTACGTAGATAATTTAAAGCCTTAGAATAGGACATAGGCTAATCAAATTTTCAAAAATTAACCTCTGAAGGGGTTAAAAAGGGTGGTAAAGTTTGTATGGAAAATTATTTTTCCTTTGTTCGATTTACTCAAAACTCGGTATAAATAAACTTATAAATAATTAAATACGTATTTTTTATTTTTACAAAATAACTCCTATGGGTTGTGTTAAGTATACATTTCTGAATTTTTTATAAAAAACGCTGGTTCGCGGGCGAAGCCGCGGGGCGCATCTAGTAAATATTGAATGAATCTATCAGTTATCTAGTAGGTACCATCTAACGATGCTAATCGTTACGGCAGTGCGATCACGCAAAAACAATCCATCTTATAAATTACATTTAAAAGTCTTATCGTGGCCTTCGTAATTTGAAAATGTCTGTGGCGCTAAAGCTATAAAATGGCTTTCAAATGTCAATTATAAGATGCAGGAAGATTAAAGTAAGAAAGGTATTTTAAGAATTTTGAGGCCATAGCCTAATTACGAAGACTATCATAAAATAAAAATGCGTTTCAGTTGATCTCATAATTCTTGTTCAAACAAGTCATCTAACCGACTAACAAATATGTGTTCATAAAATTCCGCCCGTTATCCATTATCAGTGATAAGACGAGTAGTGATAACGATAAGACGGTATAAAGTTGGTAAGTGTATCTACCTAAAGTACTTTAAGATAAGTAGGTAGATCTTGAAATGCGGGAATTATCATCATCAGTCTATGTTCCATAATAAATGATTTATTTATTAGTCCACAGCTGGACATAATAGCGCCCTGTCTTCAGCTTACTGCATCCAGCATCTGCCAGCAGTCTTGCGGGAATGACTGTAATAATATTGAGTATTTTCAGATTTCAAAAAAGTCCATATTTGGTACATTCTTGAGGACGCTTCCGACTGATTCAGTTTAGCAGCATTTAGACTGTTTGCAACCGTCTGCGTTTCAATTGTTTAAACTAGATTTAATTTGTTTCTAAACCTTGATTGTAGTTTTCGTTGTTAATAAAGTCTCCTTAGTAAATGCATCTGTAGTATTTTCATTTTGTCTAGTTTAGGAAGAGATACGAAGTTGCCTTTGGTGGCCACCAAACTCTGTTTTCGTATCTCTTCCTAAAATAGACAAAATGCTACAGACGCATTTAAAAAAACTTATAAAGCGGAATATCAACAGCCACATGTCTCGATCGAGCCTTATTACGTTTACTTAAATTGGTACCTTATTAACAACTTAAATATAATATTACAAGATACCGAGGCTCTCCGGGTTTTAAAAAAATATCTGAGCGTCTGGTCGATGCGACGCGTGACCCGAGAGCGGGTGAGTATCTGGCTCAGCGCATCAGCATTGTCATACAACGTGGTAATGCAGCCAGTGTCTTGGGGACGCTTCCGACTGGTATTGACATGGATCAATTGAGCTACCTTTAGACTGTTTGCAACCGTCTGCAGTTAGCTCAATGATTTGAATTGTATACAGTTGTAATTTTTACATAATTATTTATTATTTTTATTATTAATATATATTTATATTATTAATATAATTTTTATAAACTAGTTGTAATTTTTTCTATTCCTTGATTGTAATTTTCGTTGTTAATAAAATTAAAAGTCATGAAAGTTATATTACAAGGAAATCATATAATAACTAATAGTGCTTCGCGGTTTCACCTGCGGTAGTAGCCGTAGTATATACGCCAAAACTACTCAACGGATATGGATGAAATTTGGCAGAGAGATATATTATAGTCTAGGATAACACATAGGCTATATTTAATCCCGGATTCCCGCGGGAATTCCCGCGGGTGAAACCGCGAAGCGCTACTAGTTATTAAATGATTTCCTTGTAATATTATATTTAAGTTGGTAAAAAAGGTACCAATTTAAGTAAATGTAAGTACCATAGTTTCATAGGTTGTCACCACTGCAATCAAAACCTCGTCATCAAAGATTATCAGGTGATAATGACTTGATAACGATTATCACCGATAATTTAATTGGTGCTAATCAATGCTAGTTAAGTTTGCCACAATGGCCGTGTTGACAGTTTGTTTATTTTTGTGGACGTTGGTATTTGTGAGGGCCGATGTGATTTGCGAATCAGGGTTTTGTGCGGTATGTAATAAATAAAAAATGCTAGATAATCCACACAACATCATCTGGCCCCAAGCTAAGCAGAGCTTGTGTTGTGGGTAGGATACCTACTAAAAACAACGACATAAAATTAAATAAATATATAATGCTGGACAATCCACACAGCATCATCTAGCCCCAAGCTAAGCAGAGCTTGTGTTATGGGTACTAGATGACTGATGTACTAAATACAATACATTACATAGATACCTATTTGTTCCATAGATAGATATTTTTTATTATACATAGAAAACACCCAGAGTTTTCTATGTATAATAAAAAATATCTATCTATGGAACAAATAGGTACATAAATAGGTATAGGTCTGGCATAAATAGCCTTCGCCAATTTAATTTTATGAATTCGATATTTTTAAACCTAGTAATTTTTCCTGATAGACTTAAGTCACCAAAATTACCAGAGCTTGTGTTATGGGTAATAGATGACTTAATACAATACATTACGTATACTTTTATAACATAGCAAACACCCAGGAGCCCGGTACAAATATTTGCAGATCATACAAACATTTGTCACAATCTCCTGCGTCTTTTCCTTAGAAACATTGCGTGCGAAGTCACGGGCAGATTCTAGTAAATAAATACCTAATGCTGGACAATCCACACAACATCATCTAGCCCCAAGCTAAGCAGAGCTTGTGCTACGGATACTAGATAATTGTTATAATCAATAAATTATCATTAAGCAGATATCACACTAATTTTGTCGGTAAATCTGAAAGTTTGGACGGATGGATATTTGTTACCTCTTGCGAAAACTAGGTACTGAATAGATCAGGCTAGAATTTTAAATAGACCGAAATTTTGAATAGATAGAATTTTTAATAGTTATAGACCTGGAACTCCTGGAAGAGTAGGAATTTTATTTATTTATCATAACATCAGGGTTCTTTTTTAACAACAATCTACACCACAGTACAATAAAATATATTTTTAAGTAAGTTTTTATAACTTATTTAAGGCATCTAAATAGTACAGTTAGGTACTTCATCATTATCATCTTCATCATTATCATATTAGTCCACTGCTGGAGATAGGCCTCCCCTAATGAGCGCCATAGCGCCCTGTCTTCAGCTAGCCGCAACCAGCATCTGCCAGCAGTCTTTCGCAGATCGTCATACCACATGGCATACTTTTTTTACAACGGAATTTCCAAAATTCAGTAGAACAGTTTGTTAAACCTAACGCATAAGCTTTTTTTTAACGCATCTGTAGTAGTTTCATTTTGTTTATTTTAGGAAGAGATACGAAAACAGAGTTTGGTGGCCACCAAAGGCAATTTTGTATCTCTTCCTAAACTAGACAAAATGAAACTACTAAGTACAGATGCATTAAAAAAAGCTTATGATAGATTTAACAAACTGTACGAGTGAATTTTGGAAATTCCTTTTTTTAACGGAATTTTATGATAAAATAAATGGGGGCGCCAGTTTAGGTGCTGTTAGCGCCTTTATAAATTTTGTCGATAAAAATCCTATCTCCAGAATTCGGAGGAGACCTGTGCGTCTCCAGCCATCGACTGCAGCATCAACAATGCAACCTTGAGCGGTCAGTTTCTGCCGTCGCCGACTATCTGCAACTGTTGCGAATTCTGCCTGCCGCATTATGGTAAACTAGCATTTTCACCTACATTATACATCTTTTTAATACCGAAATTACCTACAATCAAGGGCCTCTACTCACTAAAACGAATGCGAAATATGCGGATCGAAACGCAACTTCTCCGAATATTCGGCACAAACCGTACTCTAGGACCACTTCGCATTCAACTTCGGCCATCGAATTTACTTTCGTTTCTTCGGAGTGAATGAAAACTGAGCACGCTAATTGGCTATGAGGCTTTTAGCCGAAATCCCTTTGCTTGACTGTGTAAAGCCATCTTTAAGGTTTAAAGTTGACATAATCTATGGAAAAAGTGGACTGACATTGTCAGAAATGACAGATCAACAGAAAAACGGAGTTGCTATGTGGGCATTTTTTTTAAAAAACGTCCATGCGTTTTTTTAGGTGTCCTACAAGTTCATTAATACTTTTCATAAAAACTAGTCCATTGCTAGATATTAAAATACTTATTTTATGTTTTATAGTTTTATTTGCGATAAAAAAACATATTATTAGAACTTTTTTGATACAAAAAAATGTAAAATAAGAGTAAAATAGCTTCCGAGACCCCTTAAAAATGGTTGTCCTACAGCGGTGGACCGACTTTTGACTCTAGATTATTTTTTAACTCGGTTTGGATGAAGGCTAAAACTGGATTATTTATGTTTAAATATATGAAGGCCATCATATTTAAACGTAAAATGCGGGACTTTTCATACAAAAATAATAACTTTTTATCAATTAAATTGTGTCCCATGATTTTGGACATAAGTGGAATTCCATTTTGTAACTGCAATATCTTCGTATTATTTTGAAAAAACTACTGTAATCACAGAATTTATTATTCCTGGTAACATGACTCATCGATACCACCAGTTTAAAATTGGTTGTCAAAGAGCGTTCTGTCATTATTCGTGTCTGAACTTGCAGAGCGTTACCGTGGCGTTTTTTTCTTCCAGTTTGTAACTGCGATTTAGACTGATAAGGCTTGAGTTTTTGTAAAATAAAAGTAACGAAATGATTACTGTATAATGTATTAAATGAATTATTGAGTCTCCAAAGGTCTCAACTGTTTGAAAATAAAAATAGACGCAATTTTAGATCGGGTGACGTGGGAACGTTACTTCCATTTTGTTTGGTTACGTATATGTGGAATGATAAAGTTACGAAATGGAAATATAAAGGCAAGTTCACCCAGTAATTGTTGACAAAGCATCAAAGAGTTCTAGCGTATTAAATCCAAAGATATTATATATAAAATTTTTGATTAAATCTTGGTTTCAAAAATGAAATCGTTTATTATGCTAAAAAAAATGAAAAAAAAATTAATTTAAATTTAAATCTAGAAGTTTTACTGATGTTTAAATTACGATTTAGTGGTGATGAAGCACTTGATAAAGATGAAGAACCCACGACAAATAAACCACGACACAACATTTCTCTGATTAATGTGTTAGGAATAATAAATACCGAAAAAAGTAAAACTGCAAGAATAATAGATATTCAGGAGAAAAATTTCGAACATTGTAAAGCCAGCTTTACGTTTTCCATTACGTAACTGCTCCTTTACATTTTGTAACTGTCTCATATTTTTAATTGGGAAAATAATTTTTTTCTCGATTTTTTTAAAGGGCACTCGCTGATATTTTTTTTATTTTTGTTGTAGTATTACAAGAGCTATTCGATGAAAAAAAATGCGGTCCCTGAGACTGCTTTACCATGCTTAAAACACAATGTTTTCATTGCAAAGTTTCCCAAAAGTAACAAAGTGGATATGTTCTGGCTTAAATAAAAACAACTAATGCTTTTCTTCATCGTTAGGTTTTATTTTCTATTCAATATCATGTTTTTAAAGCAATTAAACATATTAAATTCATTGAGGATTATTGTGGTATTATTTTATTTGATTTTAAAAAAAGTAACCAAATGGAAACCTGGTGTACCTCCTGATCTCTTAAAAGTTAAATATCCTTTGAAAAATGCTATTTGTTTGTTATTTTGCTGCTATCACATAAATCTCTAAGGAAAGGCGAATCATTTTAAATAAGTTAGATATTCCTAAAATGATCTTTATTTTTTTCACTCCATTTTGTAACCGGGACAAATTTTTACGAAAATGCCCACTTTGTTACTTTTGGGAAACTTTGCAATGAAAACATTGTGTTTTAAGCATGGTAAAGCAGTCTCAGGGACCGCATTTTTTTTCATCGAATAGCTCTTGTAATACTACAACAAAAATAAAAAAAATATCAGCGAGTGCCCTTTAAAAAAATCGAGAAGAAAATTATTTTCCCAATTAAAAATATGAGACAGTTACAAAATGTAAAGGAGCAGTTACGTATTGGAAAACGTAAAGCTGGCTTTACAATGTTCGAAATTTTTCTCCTTAAAATCTATTATTCTTGTAGTTTTACTTTTTTCGGTATTTATTATTCCTAACACATCAGAGTCAGAGTCAGAATCAGAGAAATGTTGAGTCGTGGTTTATTTGTCGTGGGTTCTTCATCTTTATCAAGTGCTTCATCACCACAAAATCGTAATTTAAACATCAATAAAACTTCTAGATTTAAATTTAAATTATTTTTTTTTTAGCATATATACGATTTCATTTTTGAAACCAAGATTTATTCAAAAATTTTATATATAATATCTTTGGATTTAATACGCTAGAACTCTTTGATGCTTTGTCAACAATTACTGGGTGAACTTGCCTTTATATTTCCATTTCGTAACTTTATCATTCCATATATACGTAACCAAACAAAATGGAAGTAACGTTCCCACGTCACCCGATCTAAAATTGCGTCTATTTTTATTTTCAAACAGTTGAGACCTTTGGAGACTCAATAATTCATTAAATACATTATACAGTAATAATTTCGTTACTTTTATTTTACAAAAACTCAAGCCTTATCAGTCTAAATCGCAGTTACAAACTGGAAGAAAAAAACGCCACGGTAACGCTCTGCAAGTTCAGACACGAATTATGACAGAACGCTCTTTGACAACCAATTTTAAACTGGTGGTATCGATGAGTCATGTTACCAGGAATAATAAATTCTGTGATTACAGTAGTTTTTTCAAAATAATACGGAGATATTGCAGTTACAAAATGGAATTCCACTTATGTCCAAAATCATGGGACACAATTTAATTGATAAAAAGTTATTATTTTTGTATGAAAAGTCTCACATTTTACGTTTAAATATGATGGCCTTCATATATTTAAACATAAATAAACCAGTTTTAGCCTTCATCCAAACCGAGTTAAAAAATAATCTAGAGTCAAAAGTCGGTCCACCGCTGTAGGACAACCATTTTTAAGGGGTCTCGGAAGCTATTTTACTCTTATTTTTCAATTTGTTGTATTAAAAAAGTTCTAATAATATGTTTTTTTATCGCAAATAAAACTATAAAACATAAAATAAGTATTTTAATATCTAGCAATGGACTAGTTTTTATGAAAAATATTAATGAACTTGTAGGACACCTAAAAAAACGCAGGGACGTTTTTTAAAAAAAATGCCCATGTACCTACCTATCTATCTGTTTGTTTGTTTTGTTTGTTATTTTTATGTTTTGTTGATCTATCTGCCATATTTCAGTCATAACTTGCCGACCGGACCTTTGTGAATTTGTTCTTGCGTCAAAATATGACGTGCTGCACAGCATAACAACTGACAACAATCCGCGATTATTAGGATAGTCACAGAGACTTGACGAAGGGCTTTCTGCGGTCCACCGCCGCCGATGGCCACCTACGAGGCCCTAATCACCACAGCTTGCACAGAGTAGCAGGTCGTTTTGTTGCCTGTACCACGAGTTGAGCAAAGTATGTACCTTGTAGATATTATTATTTCGTTCTAGATGTTAAAGTTGAATTTCATTTAAAATTTAATTACCTAATCATACTTTCAGGAAATACAAAAGCAGCAGGTGAACACGGCGGCGTTGTACTGTGCGTCTGTGCCCCAAAGCCTCACTAAGCTACTGCAGAAGCATGGTGAAGAAAAGATAGAGGTGCTGCGAGGGCTCAAAGTATGACTTACTTACCGCAGTTGTAAATGAACTTGTGGATTTAATCAAAAGTACTTCTACCACATCCGTCAGATCCTATGAAGCATGGTGCTTTAGGTTAAAAACTAAAAATGGCCTGCTGGATTGATTGGAAAATGCTTACCCTAACAGTATACCGTATTAGTAAATATATAGTAGTAACCAATAAACAGTATTTAGCTATAATTTAATTTATGTACCAGAGTTTGATAGAAATCTTTATGAAACCTAAATTGTTTTAGTAAAGTATCTTATTATAGTTAACTATATGTTGGTATGAAAATAAAGTTTTTTAAACATAAACCTACCTAACCTCTAAATGATTTTAAGGCCCGGAGCAGACCAGCAAGGTAGATTAAATATATTGTTGGACATGAAAACCTAATCATATTGTGGGATGTGGATATTAATGAGGAAAGGAAGTTTTAGGTATAATGATTTATGATTCAATGTGATAAATAGTTTGATTTTTTTAAAGTTGGTTTTGTTATAAATTGTTTTCATAATTTTAGCTTATATTTTACATAGAGTATCTTTATTAACAACGAAAATTACAAGCAAGGAATAGAAAAATTAAAGAAAAGACTAGTATTTACAATTGAAACCATTGAGCTAACTGCAGACGGTTGCAAACAGTATAAAGGTAGCTCAATTGATCCATGTCAATACCAGTCGGAAGCGTCCCCAAGACACTGGCTGCATTACCACGCTGTATGACAATGCTGATGCGCTGAGACAGATATAGCTCATAGAGTATGAATACAAGTTATAGAAAATGTTTAGCTAAATAATATTTGATAACTATGTATTGTTGATGTAATTTATTTACCTATGTGAATGTTATTATGTCACTATATGGTTACCCCTATATTCATAGTGGTCTGTTGATTTGAACCAATTGGTAAGCAATTTCAGCAACATGTCAATGCAATTTTAGTTTATGTGATACAAATATTTATGTTTTGTGGATGGTTTTTCAATAAAAGATTATTGAATAATTACTAATAATGGTTTTAATTTTATTTATCATATAATATAAGAATCAGGTAGTATAATGTAGCCAAGCACTTGTGTGGTTCATCAACTATGGTAACTTAGGTAACTTATTTATTCTAAGCCGCTGTGCGACTAAGGTTGTCCTCATAGACCATCCCCTTTGCAGAGCTGCCTGGGTGGATGACTGGTTTTCTGCAGCTCTTGGAGCAGGCCGCCTTCTCTCCTCTTCTATATCTGCCTCCGAAAGTTCCATTTCAACCATATTTTCACTAAGGCACATAGGTATTGCCTATAATACAGCAGGCAATTGTAATTTTTCCTGCTGTTTCTGGTGAATGATGGAAGACTCGCACTTAATAGGCATCTAAATCTCCCTTTAGTAGCCCGAGCTAGCTTTTTCTGTATTTTACAACTTTATTGTACTATATCAACATCAATGGTTTTTTTGTGCCTCGATACACCGCCGCGCCGTGCCGTCTTCGGGAAATCTTTTGATCATGCATGAGAAATCTCCAGAGCGAAAAGATACCTTGCCACTAGGTATAGTAGAACAAGGGCAAATTGAGAGTCCGAACTCGAACATAGAGAATGTGGAAACTCTAAAAAATTGTCTAGGTCAATAAACTATGAGAATGTAGAATGCAGAAATGAGATGAAGTACCAAACGAAAATTAAAACGATAGATAAGATGGTTTCGTTGCAATGTTCGTTTTATTTGGTTGAATTGACACATTTCTCGTTGTCAAGTTCATATTCACGTTTCGTTTTTAATGCTCCAAGAGTACCAAATACGACATCGATTGTCTAAATATGTTTCGTCCGTTCGTTTTTACGAAGTATTTATATTCTCTTTGCGTTCGTTCTTTCGTACGAAAGTAAAAACGAAGTCACCTAGAGTACCGATTTGCACGAAAACGAAAGCGAATCTTCGATTTTTGGCAGCCCGAGTAGACCCCCTGGAATAGAAAAAATTTAAACATATACATTGAAACCATTGAGCTATCTGCAGACGGTTGAAAAAGGTATCACAATTTATCCATTTCAATACCGACGACTGGCGTCGTGTCCCCAAGACACTGCCTGCATTACCACGCTGTATGACAATGCTGATGCGCTGAGCCAGATACTCACCAGCTAGAGGGGCACGCGTCGCATCGACCAGACGCTCAGAATTTTTTTTAAAAACCCGGAGTGCCTAGGGTCTCGACTTCAAGGGGAGCAAATGCGTGGATTCTGTCGAGATCTGCATATTTGAGAATTTTATGACGACAACAGTAGAAAACAAACAATGCGGCCGGTCGATTAAAACAACTTTTCATAACGTGTCTCAATTAGGCTCCGCCCCTATCCGATATTATCCGAAACTTTTATTTCGGATTCGGCTAAGGATATTTTTTTATATCGGATATCCGATAGTTTCGGTTACGGTTACGGAACCCCCTAACATTCAGGTCCCCCTAAGGTTCAGTACCTACCTTTCTTAAATTCCAGGAGAGGATCAACACTGCAGTACCGGTGGCCCCGGCGCAGGCTTCACGGTGGGTCGCTGCGGACCAGGACTGACTTGCGTGTCTGATGCAGACGATGGACACAGCTACTGCCAGCGAAGTACGTTTATGAAATCAGAAATCAATATCTTTATTTCTTAAGGCTTTCAAAATAAGTACTTAGATAAATCAAATTTTATGAAGGTAGGTACCTAAAATGCAAATCTGTGCAACTTGAAGTTTTAAATCAGTAGGGGCCGCCCCGCGTTGTGAGTACACGATGTGGTACTCGCATATAGTATAGTAGTTCCCTACACGATACGCGTCGTCCATGACTCGTGATTCTCGACAACCCTGTGGTGTGCCAGCAATCCGCGGGCGACCGGGACTGAGTTACGTGTAAGAAGGGAGTGGCAATGTTTAGATGAATATCGTGGAAGTAGCACAGTTCTCACCAGCAGTATTAGGGGCCACCTCTGCCGCTGACAGACTGTTGAAGGCAGACTTGATGTACTCGCGTCCTTCGGCTGTGTTGATGGACTCGCAGCTCCTGAAGAGCGGGTGCCGTTCCGTGTTGCCTCCGGACGGGGTGGTAGCTTTTTAATTAATTTAGCAACTTCTGTAGGTACCTGTTGTGTATTCTGTGGCGTCTGTAGAAGGCGCTCAATAACAAAGCTCGGAAGTTGAAGCTAGCCTTAGCTAAGTCACAGCCTAAGTGCTTCAGAAATCCTCTAATAAATAGCGCATGGCGTTAAGACAAATAATTATTTTGAGGCCGTTTATAGTTTTTAAAAGACGCTAAATAATGAATTCTTTTAATTTATTTTCAGTGTCATCAGAATGCCACGATGCGCAGGATTCGTTCGACGCGCGGCAAGCGAATGGAGAAACTGGTGCTATGGAGGGAAGGCCGCGATGTGACGGCAAAGGAAAATACGACGTATTCGACTGTGTGCCTGCACAGACGTAAGGACCCTCATCAGCAACTATACGTCCACTGCTGGACATGGGCCTCCCCCGACGCCACTAATAGTTAGCTAAATAGTTTAGGTCATTTACTTAAATGGTTTAGGAAGAGATACGAAGTTGCTCTTGATGGCCACCAAACTCTGTTTTCGTACTATCTTCCCCGATAATAGATAAAATGAAACTGCTACAGATGCGTTAAAAAAAGCTTATGACGTTAGGTATAACAAACTGAACGAATGTTTTGTTGCGGGTTCGCTTCCCGCCTTGGGGCAAATTAAATTTGTAATTAAATTTATATGTTTGCAGATGCTTCTGCCAATCTGAAGACGGTGAACGCTTGTTTGGAGAGGTGTTGAACTTGGGCGCTGTCACGGAACAAAATATGCACTGCGGTAAAACAAACTGAACATTATGATATTATTGATATATGACTAGCGACTCGCCCCGCCTTCGCACGTTTTATTATACGTATAATTCTCTTGAATCACTCTATCTACCTATGTATTAAAAGAAAGCTTATCAAAATCCGTTGGTTAGTTTTAAAGATTTAATCAGTCAAAGGGAAATAGGGACAGAAAAAGCCACTTTGTTTTATACTATGTAGTGATGGAGGCTACAATCACACTAATATTAGAAATGCGAAAGTTTGGCTTCAAACCAAACTTGTTTGCTGTTCTTGAGATCTGCCATATTATTTATTATATACCTACCGAAGCGAAATGGTGCACTTTTTTCTCAATCGCGTTTTCCCAATAGAGAAACCAAATAAATTATGTATGATTAATTTATTTTATTGCAATTAATTTTTTTAAGTGTTTTCTGATAGAAATCACACCGACGCGAAAGTTTGAATATGGATGGATTTTTGTCTCTTCTCGCCGAAACTACTGGGATCGGGCTGAAATTTTGAATGGACATACATAGTTAGGTATATAGGCTTAGAATAATACAAAGGCTACTTTTATATAATTTTCTTAAAGTTTAAATTTTAAATTTTCGTCGCAGGTTTTCGACTTTCTCTTACCTAAACAAGTTTCCTTGCACCGTTAAAATCTGACTGCAATCCATTTTACTTCCCAGGGTGTTCCCGCCTCCATGAAATCATCAGAACCACCATATCCCCTGGAGTTTCCCACCCAGTGATAGGACCCCGTTGCACATCAGATGGAAACTTCAACCCTGTGCAGTGTGTAGATAGACACTGTTATTGCGTGGACCGGGTCACTGGGAAGATACAAACAGGGGTTGGAAGGGAGGTGGATTTGGATGAACAACCTATTACTGATTTGGCTTGTTGTGAGTAAAATATTTGTATTTAGTGTATAATATTGTTATCCTTCTTATATTATAAACGCGAAAGTTTGTAAGTATGGATGGATGTTTGTTAGTCTTTCACGCAAAAACTACTGCACGGATATGGAAAAAAATTGGCACAGAGATAGATTATAGTCTGGAATAACACAAAGGCTATATTTTATCCCGGAATTCCCTCGGGAACTGGAATTACGCGGGTGAAACGGCGAGGCGCTGATAGTTAATGGATTACATATCTACTATAGTCGGTGTGGAAATGGGTAACAAAAATTTTATCAATCTATGTACCTTCATTTTTTACCTTTTTTCAGACGATCCCTCTCTTGACCTCTTTCCCCACCTCAGTATCGGCTTACCCCCTTATAACTACACAACTCCATGCTTCGAGAGCATAGGAGAGAAGATGCTTCTACTGCAGGAGAGCGAAAGAGACGGGTATATCGTGGACTTCTTCAGCGATTATCCTGAGTGCCAACCTGATGGGACGTATGGAAGAGTTGAGAAGAGACGGAGTGGAGAGTAAGTTGTTGCGTCTACTCTAGCATGTAGGAATGATACAGTTGATGCAGGAAATAGAGCGAGACGGGTATATCGTGGAGTGGAATTTATCAAGAGAATTTTTTTTTATCTTCTTTACGATGATAATTAAGTAAGACCGATTACTAACATTTTTTTAAAACCCATGTCTCATATTGTTTACCTTTTGCAATAAATGGAGAGAGGTTTGTGTTTTAAAATTGTAAACCTATCTACTAACTACTGTTTTATTTTTTAGAAAAATCTGTGTGGATGAGCGAGGGCAACAAATTGAAGATTACGAAGCAAAACCGGATACCGCTGAATACGATACTATGGATTGCAGTAAGTAGTACCTACCTATTTTGAGTAATTGATGTTGATTGAGTTGATTTTGTATAATTATACATATAATATACTATATTATATACATATATATAATTATATATATATATTATAAAATCAACATTTTAAGATCCACACCACACCACACCATAGGTAAAGCTATAAAATGAAAATGTATAGTCAATTACTACAATATAAAAAGAGTCAACCTTTTATATTTATATGAAATTCAAATAATATAATACTTATGTTTGAAAAAGCTTTTGTAACCTACACGAATATTTGGATTTTGAAAGATAGAGTTAAATGTTAACTCATATAGTTTTTATGTTTAAGTTATGATGTAGCTCTCCAACGGGGGTTCATTATAAATACATTTATTTACTTAGACATAACGACATGAAACAACTGAAAATGATAATAAGTTTAACGCCACCTAGCATTGATTAGTAAAACTAATTACAGAGTCACCTAGTGATGAGTAGTAGAACTAGACAGTCAGAGAGCTCATTCATAGATGGCAGCAAAATATTGACAAACCAAAAAGGTTTTTTGCTAAAACTGGCAAAAAGTTTCTTGTATATGTATATAAGTTTTTATTAGCTTTCCTACCTACTATTTTTGTTCGTTTTTGCGTGAAACATGAATCCATACAAACTTCTGGGGATTTTTTTTATTACCTATAATATAGATCGAGTTTGGCTAGTTAGTGTATAGCTAGCCTCAATGGGTAGGTAGGTACCAACTAGATGACTTTACAACGACTTAACACCCAGAACCACGGAACAAATACCTACATAGATAGGTACCTAGGTAGTCTTTTGTTTCTATTTTTTCTTATTTATTAATCATCTCTATATTTGTGTTTTTATAATCAACTCTATGCTGCTAGTTTTAAGTAAATAAATACCTAATTTCCTTGTCCCAGAATGCGCCCAAACATCCCTAATCATGTCATCATCGACGGAACAGCCTGTTTGTTGTAGCAATGGAAACTACAGGAGGATACAGTGCCGCCGCGGACTCTGTCGCTGCGTGGACTCGGACGGGCGACAGACAGGGATGGATGCCGCCGATGTTACTGCTCTGTCTTGTTATACAGAGGATTGGCGGACTTGCTAGTTTTGATATTAATAATAAACTGTATTAGCCATATTTTTCTTATTCAATTCCTATCCATTAAACTCAACATTACAGATAAACTGAATCTACATAGAACGTTATGATATGGCATATAAAAATGTAGAATATTTAAAAAGCAGGAACTAACAATTACATAAAAAAAATATTTCTACTGATAAAAATGTAAGAGGCCTTTAAAATGTTTGTTTTATATAATTTTTTAAGGAAAATCCTTTAGAAGCCCTGCTAAAGGGCGATACCTGTAGAATAGCCTCAATTTCTTCTCCTATGTAGAACGACCATAGATGGCGCTAGAAAATTTCGATGGAATGCAATAGCTATGGGTCTACAAAAATAAAACACCATGAAACTGCGTACTTGTATATTAGTTACAATATAAAATAGCTAATCAACGATACAAGCAATAAATAACTATAACAATCACTATTTACTTGACTCACATTATCTACAATCAAAATAGTTTCAAGACAATTCTTACTCTAAATTTTCACATTCTCTTCACAGATTTGTCCAAAAGTCAACTGAGTATTTCGGAGACCGCAATTTTAAGAACTCTTGCAATAATCAACCCTTTAAAATCCATACAGTTGTCAATTCAGATGTCACAAAAACGAATAACTATTTCATTTCTTGATCGAAATGACAAAAGATGACTGTTAAAATTAGTTTCGGTTTCCATTTTTTTCTGACAAGAGCTCTATACAGTTGAAGTGATTAAGTTGACACGCAATATAATGTCAAATTCTTTGATTATGGATCAATATAATTTCACAATTAAAAGAAATACAATTTGAACCAATGAGGAATGACAAGACAAAAAGTTAAATGTTTATCTTTTTTAAATATTATTTCAATAGCCTAATTATATTGAAGTAAATTTGACTACTTACAGAGTTCTGTGTGTCCCTATGGTACAAGGAAAATAGTTTAATTTACCGAAATTGACATCTGAATTGCCATCGTGTTGACTAAACGTAAGTATTCGTAATTTCTCTTAAAATTGAGGCCCTGATCACCTACCGGCTTGCAATTTTATAACATTGCCAAGCAGAATAAAATAAACAAAAATATTATGAATAACTCACAAAAATTAGGGAGAAAATAGAATGTTAGCTGGCAGTATTGAGGATATTTTTTATTTATTTTCTCAATGGAAAATAAATATCTTTATATTGTTTTATTATAAATTAGAATTTGTCTTTGCAAGGAAGCAAAAAATCAAGGTATGAAAATATTGTCCGATTTACAAACTAGATTGTTAGGGAAATTCAAATTATTTTTTTTTTTTTTTTAAAACAGTTTTCTTAAATGCATTGTTAATGACATCTTTACAAAGGTTTGTTATTTTTGACTAGAAACATGCTATTTAACTCAGGAATTTAAAAAAAAAAAACTGTTTCAAGGCAATTTGAAAAAAGTACCAGCAAATTATTATTTAGAAAAATTTTAAGATTTTTTTTCAATATGTCTTTTTCCACACCTTTTAAATGAATCACATTGGTGTATTTAATTAAAATAATTAAAACATAACAAACGATTTTTTTTAAATAAATAAAAAAAATTCACTCAATTGTTGTTCATCATTAAATGAGTTTGGAATATAAGGGATGTTTTGCAAACAAAAATATTATATTTTATCCAGTAACTTAAGTACCAGCCTATAAATAATAACTTTTTTAACATATAAATGATAACTGAATACAACTTTTTAGTTTACACACTTAAATCAACTAAAATAAATGATATCTGCCAAAATAAATCCTCCAATCCAACCTTTTTTAACTTAGCTTTAGTTAAAATTATTCGTTCTTTAACTTGCTTATTAATAAATAGGGATTAAGATGAAACCAAACTCAATTCCGTAGTAAGTGGCCATTGCTGAAGTTGTAGGGTAATAATTATAATAAATTGCCAATTGTTATTATAATAAATTCATAATTATAATTATAGTAAATTGACATATTATAAATTAATAACTGAGGAACAACATGTTTCGTAAGGTTATTTTTGTTTATTATCGTAAATGTGTTTTCTAAATAAATTTATCGATGAATTGAAATATTTTTTTAATAATATTATTGCTTTATTTTAATTCATTATTGTAATAGTCATCACTATAAATCGATTATTCATCTATTCATTCCAATGCAGACTTTACTTTAAAGCTAACAAGGCACATTTTAGCATAAACTAAACATATGCCTTACCTTAAAAATTACGAATCACTTTGCAAAATTTGTATTTGTCACACAACAAACGACTTTTTGCAACAAAAATGCTTTTTACGTCATATTTCGAAGTTTTTAGATAACTAAGCCTTTTGAACAATATAGAATTCGACGAGTTTCAAATTGCGTTTTATTTTCCACCCCTAAAACAAAATAAAAGTTTTTTTATTTACTTTGACCCGTTTTTAGTGTAAATAAAATTCCGAATATTAGGGTTATCTTTTTGTAAAATTAACTAAGAAGATTTTTAATAGCTATTCAACAACCAAAATTAATTATTACTTGTGAATAAGTTAGTTATATTTGGTTAATTACGAACGAAACGAACCAAGTTGATTAGTTAGAAAAACAAATAGCGTTTTTAACAATAAAACTAAGAAACAAAAGGTGATAATCCTTATTATCAGCTAAATATAGCAAAAAGCATTTTTGTTTGGCACAAATCCCACTCTGGGTTTAATCATAACTGTGACAACAATAAATTGTATTTCTGTAATTAAAACTCTGTTTTGTTAACCACACAGTGTTTTATACACATACACAACATGTTGGTGTTTTTACCCATATCTTTTGAGGGATTTACTCATATTGTATAATGGATTTGCCCTTATTGTACTCATACAATATGGGTAAATCCATTATTAAATCCCTCAGGATTTACCCATATTGCGTGATAGATTAACCTGAGTAATCGCTCCAAAAACGGTTAGTCAATCCTACAAGGTAGTTGTACATACACATAATAGGGACTTAACCCATATTGTACGAGGGATTTACCCATATTGCGTGAGAGATTAACAAGTGGGTAATTGTTCCTGGGTATTCAATCTTACTTAACCCTGGTATTTTACCCATATTGTAATAGGGATTTACCCATATTCCGTGAGGGATACAAATGAGTAATTGCTCCAAAAACGGGTGGTCAATTCTACTAAAGGTGTCTAGCCCAAACAAACACCTAAACAGATCCCTAGGTTTCCATAGAGACTGTTAGGTTGGCATCTTTAAATATGGGTACTTAGATTTACCATGGGCCCAAGTATGGGACCAAAAAGGACTTCTCTCACTCACTTTTGGGTAACCCGTGAATGTTACCCATCCATAAGGTTTCCCATTGGGTCACATTTCCAATAGGGGTCTTCTTATTCCCATTTCGTAATAATTGACATATAGTTCAGTCTTGTTTCTTCTCGCTATCGGATTTCGGGACCGCGTTGACTGGCGACGGGGAGCGATCCGATTCTGAATCTGTGAAATATCATTAATTAAAATTAGAATTGATATTATGTATATCAGTCATCTAGTACCCAAAGTCAAAGTTTATGTGCTCGCACGATCACTTGCAAGGTTCAAATAGGTCACTCTGATGAAATCGGTATGTTTGAACTTATCCCACGACGAGAACGCATCGCGCCATCGTACGATCGCTCCCAATTAGGACGCCGCCTTATAGTTCAAGCTGTGTACACATGCCTAGGGATACAATCTAGATTTTATTATTGTGTCTTTTTTATGTCCTACATTTGATTGTATTATGTTTTGTGTACCAATAAATAAATCAATACACAAAAACGTACGAGGCGTTGTAGGCGGACCTTCGCCTACCGCGCCAAATCGGTCTATAGTATTAAATTTGACTTGTCTAAGTGCTTATTTCGTAAGCCTAAAGAAATGAAGATATTGATTATTTGATTATTTGGTCGTCATTGATGTTATTGACTGTACATACCAGCAGGCGATACAACATTAGACGAAGGCACGTTGTTGAGATGTGGCTTATCTTCTTCGCTGTCTGAGCCGGAACTGGCGATCGAGGAGTCATCGCCAGCGCCCGTGAATTTTACTGAAACAACGCAAAACCATAAGGTTTGCTGGAAGAGAACTCATTTTAGGATTAAGCTCGCCTGTGCCATAATTTACCTAGTTTTAAGATTTTATTGTGTAAGTATATTCTTTATTTGTGCATTAAAGAATTAAGAAAATAATGCCCTTAAAGATTCCTAATAGTTATTATAAATGCGCAAGTAACTATGTCTATCTGTTACGCTTTCACGCCTAATCTCAAAGAAATATAGACCGATTTCTAGTTATAGATAGACCGCGAGATGATACTATACACTAGCCAAACTCAATGTAGAATGTTTGTAAACAAACCACGACACAAAAAACTAAAATTCTCTTCCTTGGCGTCGAATTTTAGATATGAGTGTACGAAATATTTAGTGAAGGAAGGATCTTAAATCGACATGTAATATAAATTGCTTATAAAAAGGTGCGGCAACAGAGTGTATTTTATGTTAAGTATGGGCGGTTTGTTTACAAACATTCTACATCGAGTTTGGCTGATGTATAAGTGTATCAATTCGTTAAAAATAACCAACCTGTCCGTTTATTGTAGCGTAATTGATACATTATAAAAATATCTATTAAAGTATTCTGTATTATATAAAGTAAATCAGTCATCTAGTAACCATAACACAAGCTCTGCTTAGCTTGGGGCTAGATGATGCTGTGTGGATTGTATAGCATTATCATATATTATTATTATTTTTAAGATATAAAAGATTGTACACTTATATAAATTATTTATTCTGATTAGCTTGGGTCTAGCTAGATGATGCTGTGTGGATTGTCCAGTATTATTTATTTTATTGAAAATCAAGTCTAATCCTTACCTTTAGGTGCTTGATTCGCGCGCGGGGAAAGTAGCGGGGCGGCGGGGCGCTGCTTCCGAGAGGGGTTTAGTTTGCCGCAGTACGCGCAAATGTAGGAAACGTACTCAAATTCCTCCACCATCGCCATGCCTGGAAGGGATAATGTACCTTAGGTGTGACACAATAGGATACAGTTTTGGTGGAACACAGTTTTTATTCTTATCTACAATACATATACGAGAATATAGCTCTTCTTCTTCCGGATCTTATCCCACGCTAAGTGGGTCGGCACAATATGTATTCTTCTTCCATTCTGCTCTGTTATCCGTCATCTACGTATTCACACCTTTATTGCATATCCTCTTTCAAACAATCCATCCATCTTTTCATCGGTCTTTCTCCCCCCTTATATCCCTCCACATTCAAATCAATAAGAGAATATAGCTCATACAGCATATTTACTTTATAATCACAAAACAATAAAACAGTTACCACGACGTCAGTTATTACGTCGAGTCTTCTCGTCATCCATACCGCAATATTTGAAAACGAAAGTTTTCAATCAGTGCGTCCTACCCGTAATGACCTACGGAGCTGAGACGTGGACACTCACGGTAGGGCTGGTCCACCAGTTCAAAGTCGCTCAGCGAGCTATGGAAAGAGCTATACTCGGAGTTTCTCTGAAGGATAGGATACGTAATGAATACATCCGACAGAGAACCAAAGTTATCGACATAGCTCAAAGAATTAGCAAGCTGAAGTGGCAGTGGGCCGGCCATATCTCGCGAAGAACCGACAACCGTTGGGGTAAACGTGTTCTTGAGTGGAGACCGCGACTTGGCAAACGTAGTGTAGGACGCCCTCCGGCTAGGTGGGATGACGATGTGCGAAAGACTGCTGGCAGATGCTGGATGCGTCAAGCTGAAGACAGGGCGCTATGGCGCTCATTAGGGGAGGCCTATGTCCAGCAGTGGACTATTATAGGCTGATGATGATGATGATGATGAATAAAACAGTCGTAAAAAACCTTTGCCACGCGCCTAAGTGTGTCTTTAATTATCTAAACATTACGTACGGCATAACTTTTTTCGATTACGATTAAATATTTATTGTAATAATAAGAAAGCTGATTAATAAGCAACACTAAACAGTGGTTTGGTGTTGCTAAATAACCTAAAACTTAACTATAACTGGAGTGTCCTCAACGAGGCGATAACCCCAACATCTCTTTTGGTCCTTCGAGCCGGATGAATAATGTTTATACATGTACATACGTATTTGTATATATTTCTAGTTTACTGGCGGCTTCGCACGCGTTGTTCGTTTTTACTCTTTCGCGCAAAAACTACTGAACGAATCGGTCTGAAATTTTGAATAAACGTAGTTCTAGCCCTGGAATATAACATAGGCTACTTTTCATCCCATAAATCAGTTACCCTGGGATAGAAATAGGCTTGAAACGTTTCCATAGAAATAAGACGTCCTAAGCTGCTTATTTCATATTGACTATAAATAAAAGAATAAGAATAATTTATTTGCATAAAACATGAGTATCAACATGGTGTGAGCATGCAATTATGTTATTATAAATAGGTTATGATCTACATGTTTTGCCATTACTGGCGTGCAAATAGTACTCATGTGAGTCACTAATGTGATATGTCTTTTCTAGTCTTCTTTAAAAGGGTAATACATTTTCAGCAGTTACCTTACCGTTATGCGACGAGCACTGTGAACAAATAAGCGCCATACGATGGTTGGGTCCATCCTTTAGCAGATAATCCACTACTTTGTCCAGAGCGGAGCGGTTCTTGTCCAGCAGTGGGCGTGGTAGTTGGTCAGACTGGAAGAAACAGATTAGATTGTACTGACCTCTAGCCAATCGTGAACTAAACTACAAAGCTAACAAACAAAAATGACTCTGGAAACTGAAGCTACCCAAGTACTTCAGAAATCCTCCGCTAGATGGCGTTAAGACCAATTCTCAATTTACGTCGTAAAAGCAAAAAGAGAACCAATACTAGATCACACGGATGTTCTAAACTAGAAATCTTCACTTACCCTCAATCTCCCTGATTTATAATTGTTCTGTGAGTTGTTCAAAGCCAGTACGTTGTTGCAGTTCCTATTGAGAGGCGTGGAGGTAGACATGGCGTTCTGCTGCCTTAGCCGCAGCTGTCCGGGAGTCGCTGGAATAGAGGGATTGAATTCATGCATAGGACAATAGGGTAATGTAAATAGCCGGATCTACACCGGACGATCCAAAATGGATCGGCGATCTCGCGATCCGCGACCCAGGATCGTGCGTGATGCGTGGAGCGTGGATCTTTCTAGGTCGATCCAACAGCAATCTTTTGCGATCCTGACTGGCTGCTCCAACGCGCTCCTGCCGATCCATACTGAATCAGTTGAATTATCCATAATGGCGGATCACGCGACCGTACAGACCCTCGCGCCAAGCGACTGTGGCCCCTTTGTGCGTGACCAAAAAACCGACAACAAATGGATCGCACGCGGCGAGGAGCGCGCGCTCTCCGCCGCGCACATGGATCGCGCGCGGCACGTCTACACTTCACGCTCCGTGGCGCGCTCCATGCCGCGCGCGATCGGAGCGCTTTGGATCGTCCGGTGTGGATCCGGCTAATAGGGTATGACTGGAAAACTGGGTAAGAAAACTGTTAGTCTATATAGTCCGTGAGTTAGAATTTTGAAAACTATTGGACACGTATTTTATCTTTTGTCAATAAAACAGAAAATGGTTTGTGACGTAACGTCTTTCTATAAAATGTCCCAGGCGTGACGTCACGAGCCTCCATTTCGTTTACTAGTAAGTCACGTTGTAGTAAGTAATCACACACCATTCACGTTGACACTAAAAGGTATTAATTGAGAAATCGCCAAAACTAAAATAACTTTATTAACAACGAAAATTACAAGCAAGGAATAGAAAAATTACAACTAGTATTTACAATTGAAACCATTGGCTAACTGCAGACGGTTGCAAACAGTCTAAAGGTAGCTCAATTGATCCATGTCAATACCAGTCGGAGGCGTCCCCAAGACACTGGCTGCATTACCACGCTGTATTAAACTAAAATTAATTTCACAACCCTGAGATCTGTAATTTAGAGAAGAATTCAAACATTTTCGAATCATGAAATTGAAATACATGGATGGGATAAAAATGGAGCTTTTTTATTTACTCATGAGATTAAAGGGCAAATTGAGAGGAATTCATGCATTTTGAAAACAATAAATTGAAATGCATGGAAGGGACACAAATTGGGCTATATGAGGGGACTTACTTATGAGTGTAAGTGCTTGTTCACGTAGGTACGCGCGGGCGCGGGAAACGTTGCGAGCTCGTGTTCACATAAACCGCCAGGCGTTTACGCGAGTTCGTTTCTAGCGACAAGTTCATACTGCTTGAACTTACCTGGCGTCGCGAGTGAATCGCGCGCTCCGTCGCTAGTTCGACGTGAACACACACAAACGTCTCACGCGTTTGATATAACCGCGAGCGCTCCGCGCGCGCCGGCCGCGAGTTTGCCCGCTACTTCGCCCGCACGTGCGTTTTGTACGTGAACACTTGGAATCACTACATATGTCTAAAATTTCGTCACCGCGCCCGCGAGGCTACGTGTACAAGCACTAAAGGTTTACTAATTAGCCCAGTTGTCAATAAAATAGCTAATTTATTTTACTATATAAACTATAGTAAAGTTACGAATTCATTAAGAATGTAAGCCGGTTAACAAAGAACCTAGTTTGTGTTGGAAGAATCAACATTATACTAATCTATACTAATATTATACAGAGGTATGTACCTATAATAAAATCTGTGACAGAGGGTAGTTTCCTATTTTTTACTTTTGTATGTTTGTAATGAATAAACTCAAAAGCGGGTGAACAAAAAGTGTCCAGAGATCAACGATTTTTGAGATTTTTAGGTCCGAAATTACTTTATACGGGTTTATACGAAGCTTAAAGAAGACTAGGTAAGTCTAACGAATAAAGTTACAAATTTCTTAAGGAATTTGAAGTTGATAAATAATAAAAATAAAGTAATACGATTCGTTTTATAAAATAAAATTAATTCGGATCCAAATATCTCAAAAACCAATCACTTAGGAGATTTGATCACTTTTTGTTTGTAATCATTTACTTTCGATTGGCATGCTTTTCACTGACCGCCGAATCAAGTTTTTATTTAAAAATGGCTGACTTGTATGCCTGGCTCCATACAAAAATGTTCGAACCCCATTAACTTTACATAGTTCCACACTGTGTAAACATTCCTACGGATTCAATCTACATTTTATTATTGTCTTTTTATGTCCTACATTTGATTGTATTGTTTTGAGTGCCAATAAATAAATTTATTAGCTAGTTCATTGGTAACTGGATCAAATGCAGGAGTATATACAAGGAGCTACCTGATACAGGCGTAGATGGCAGTATTGCGAGGGGCTTATTGCCGTTACCAGGAACGTTGCCTGAGGGAACGAACGGTCGCAGCGCTTTCGAGTGGTCTTCGGGATTCCCGTATTTGTCTAGGATTTCTTTGGCTACCTGCAATTAAGAAAGGAACATCTTTTTATCGAATTACTAGCAGCGCCTCGCGGTTTCACCCGCATAATTCCCGTTCCCATGGGAATTCCGGGATAAGATGTAGCCTATGTGTTATTCCAGACTATAATCTATCTCTGTGCTATCTTAAATTTCATCCAGATCCATTCAGTAGTTTTTGCGTGAGAGATTAACAAACATCCATACCACAATCCATACTTACAAACTTACTACATACCCAAACATAGTATGGGTATGTAGCATGCACCCAGTTAGGGCACTTCAATATTTTGCTTAGCAGCAAAATACTTACAAATTATATTTGTACCGAATATAATATTATATATAATAATATAATATTATATAATAATATAATATTATATATAATATTATATTAATATAATATAATATTATTATAAAGATAGTTACTTATTTTGTTTTATTTCAAAGAACTAATGTAACGTGTAGAAGTTATTTCCAATCGTATGTTTTTAGAAGTTTGTACGCGACAAAAAGCCGATGAATCAAAGATATTACATTAACAAATTGGTATAACATATGGCGCTCGACAGTGAACCAAAGTTATCGACATAGCTCAAAGAACTAGCAAGCTGAAGTGGCAGTGGGCCGGCCATACCTCGCGAAGAACCGACAACCGTTGGAGTAAACGTGTTCTTGAGTGGAGACAGCGACTCGGCAAACGTAGTGTAGGACACCCTCCAGTCAGGTGGGATGACGATCTGCGAAAAACTGCTAGCAGATGCTGGATGCGGCAAGCTGAAGACAGGGCGCTATGGCGCTCATTAGGGGAAGCCTATGTCCAACGGTGGACTAATATAGGTTGATGATGATATTAACAAATCGCGAAGGTTTAAAGAAGTTTTACTTACCTTGTATGTCTCTGTGTTCATAACTTCTTCAAGTATTTTTTTCTTCTCTTCCCTCATCTTAGCGAGTTTTATTCGGTTTTTGTCGATAGACCAGTTATAGTACCACGATATTGCTGAGCGGAGGAATATCACGCTGAAATCAAAACATTCAGGTCAGTAAATACCTTCCTAGGCTGATGCGCTTCGCCAGAAACTCACCAGCTCTCGATCCATGTCAATACCAGTCTGTGCGTCCCCAAGACACTGGCTGCATTACCACGCTGTATGACAATGCTGATGCGCTGAGACAGATACTCACCAGCTAGAGGGGCACGCGTCGCATCGACCACAGGCTCCGATATTTTTTTGCGCATCAGTATTGCCATATAGCTTGGTAATGCAGCCAACGTCATAGGGACGCGACGACTGGTATTGACATGGATCAGTTTAGCTTCCTCTAGACAGTCTTTAATTAGCTCAATTGTATATAAGTACTAGTTTTCATTCGTTTCTATCGTTTATTGCAATTTCCTTGTAATGATATTTAAATCACACATCACATCACACACCTAGTATAAAACAAAGTCGCTTTCTCTGTCCCTATGTAAGCTTTAATCTTTAAAACTACGCAACGGATTTTGATGCGGTTTTTTAATAGATAGAGTGAAGCCGGGGCGGGTCGCTAGTAATATTATAAAAGTGAAAGTGGATGGATTGAAGGTTTGTTGCTTCTTCACGTTAAAACTACTGAACGGATCGGGAGAAACAGGTTTTTTTAATCATGTTTATTGGCAGCATTCCTGTCAACATTAAGAAACCTTCCTTTTTTGAAATCATATCTATGAGCTACTTTGTGGCCGTACGCCATGTCCACCAATATTGTTTTACCTATCGCGCGCGGAGCCGGGGATGCTATTGTAAAAAAACCGGCCAATGCGAGTTGGACTTCCGCACGAGGAGTTCTGTACCTATCTATAAAAGTAATCGTCTGTTGTATGTGTTAAACGTGGCCCCGTTAAATATTTCTATTTCCTATAATATTTCTTTTGTATTTGTTGTTATAAAGGCAACATAAATATCATCTAAATGAAAGAAGAGAACCTAGTGCTAAGTCAAACCTAACATAGGATTTAAGGCACTATACTAACAAATGTAACTTAATTGTTTTGAATAAAATATTATTATTATTATATAATTATTATCTGTGAAAATTTTAATTAACTATAACGGTTCATGAGATATACCTACAACTTGGTGAAATGGTGAGAGTCTGTCACCATTTCACCTCCGGCACCATTTCACCTCCGACAGCGGAGTCTTAATAATAGAGTTCCGTTTTACCCTTTGGGTACGGAACCCTCAAAACAGTAACATTGAGAAACCTCTTTTTTGATTTCATATACACCATTTACACCAACAGTTTTGACTTATCTGCTACATGTGGAACCGGGTTATCTATTGAAAAAAAGTGTACCTATTTTCAAATTTCAATCAAAATACTCACAGTATAGGCAAAACCAGAAGAGGCGAGGCGTGTAAAACCGAATGCAGCCAGCTATGACTCTTCCCGACGTACATGAAGTAGTAAAGTATAGCGAACAACACGTATATCCCGACTGAGTACGCCATCACATAGCCTATGATACGCTTCCGTGTCTGCTTCTTGCTTTCGCCATCTTGCTCGATGGACTTTATCTTTGTTTCGAGTCGTTCGAGGATTTCTGTGGTGGTTTTTTTACGCTGGGGAAGATAATTTAAATTAGAATCACTACATAGTATAAGACAAAGTCGCTTTCTCTATCTCTATGTATGCTTAAATCTTCAAAACTACGCAACGGATTTTGATGCGGTTTTTTTAATAGATAGAGTGATTCAAGAGGAGGAAGCCGGGGCGGGTCGCTAGATAAATAAATTGAATATCAATAATGATGTACAATCCACACAACGTCATCTGCATCCCCAAGATAAGCAAAGCCTGTATTGGTACTAGATGACTGATTTATATTATTATACTTAATCGTAGAAATATTTATGCGAGGCGGGAATCGAACCCGCAACCTCCGACCTTCGCTCGCGGCGATCGTCGTCGAAATGTAGTAAGTAAAAAGTAAAGTAAAATCGATGGGACATAATCTCCCCTTTCTTAGGCCAAAACAATCACAAAGTGGATCCAATTAATTTAAAGAGATCCTGAGATCTAGATAATATATAATGAGGTAGTTAGATTATTTGCAACAATCTGCAGTTAGATCAATTGTTCCAATTGTAAATTATACTTTTCTTTTATCACTACATAGTATAAAACAAAATCGCTTTCTCTGTCCCTATGTCCTTAAGCCGCGTACAGATTGCTGTAACGTAACATGCAATGTAACATGAAAGGAGCATTTCTTAAGTGTGGACGCAGCGCGCGCACGAACTGAGCAGGTACGTGTTCGCATCTTTTCCGGCATGCGCGCGGCGAACATAGCTCTGTCTGCCGAAAACACGCAGAGAGAATTTATTATACAATTATTACTGGCTACGATGATTGTCGATGCTTCTATGATTATCATCAATCATGTGAAAAAAAACGTAACGTAAACGGCTCTGCTGTAGCTGTGTTTTCTTCCATTCTCTCAACGTTCGCGCGCGTTCCGCAGTACATCCCGTCCACACTGGCGCTCCGCGCACGCTGCGCGCCCCTTTGTGTTCGGCGAAAAAACCGACAAATGGCGGATCGCGGCGAGCACGAGTTGAAATGCTCTGTTCGTGCTCGTAGTGTGCTCGGTTCGTGCGCGCGAGGCGTCCACACTGTGTGATTTCTGTTACATTGCATGATACATTGCGACAGTGTGGACGGCAAATTCTTTCATTGCGTGATACATTGCATGTTACGTTACAGCAATCTGTACGCGGCTTTATGTCTCTTTGAATGCTTAAATCTTTAAAACCACGCAACGGATTTTGATGCGGTTTTTTTTTAACAGATAGAGTGATTCAAGAGAAAGGTTTATACGTATAATTAAAACCGTGCGAATCCGGGGCGGGTCGCTAGTAATAATAATAAAACCAAGCGCATTAAATACATTGTACTAAAGTATTCAGGTTTCAGTAAATAGATTTTTTGAAGATATTAAATTCCGAAAGTATCTAATCGGAGCGTGACGAATCCATTGTATTCGTTTACGGAACTTAGACCAAGGTGATAAAGTTCAAATTACAATAACAATCTGGAAGTGAATGTCCTATGTTATGTAAGTTGTCTCTGCGATGATTTGTTTTAACTTTTTTATCTGAAGGTGGCGGTAAAATAAATAAATAATGCTGAAAAATTCACTAAGCATCATCTAGCCCCAAGCTAAGCAGAGCTTGTGTTATGGGTATAAGATAACTTAAGTATATACTTAATACAATAAACTACATTGTTCAGGCACAATCGTACCCGAATGAAACTCCCGAAATGCACAAAATAACTTGTATTCAGTAATTTACAGTGTTTAGGGAAAAAGGGCAGAGGAACAATAGTTTAGCCTCGCGAGTTGGAATCGAAGTGAAGAAATGTCAAATAATACAGAAGCCCACTGGAGGTTGCTACTATTTTCTTGCTAGGCGTGAACATCCTCCCCCCATTGAAAAACTCAGTTTTCAATCTTCTAGTTCTTCAGCAGTTGGAAGGGGGCACAGGCGGACCAAGGGACGGCGTATGCATCCTCCTCTTGTAGTTATATCAGCAACTCGTGCCACGTTGTCGGCAGGACCATAAAATAGCTTGCTGATTCGTCCGAGTTTCCAGCAGAGCGGGGGAGCGTCATCTTCTTGAATGAGTACCAAGTCTCCAATCTTTGGATTAGCGGACTTGGTTTTCCACTTATAGCGTTGCTGAAGCTCAGCAATATACTCTCGTTGCCATCGGCGCCAAAAGTGTTGGTGAATTTGCTGCAGCCTTTCGTAGCGATTCAGAGAGTTAGGGCTACAGTCCTCCAGAGTAGGCGAAGGCAGCGCGTTGAGTGCCCGACCAATGAGAAAGTTCCCAGGGGTAAGGCAAAGGAAGTCATCGGGAGAGGACGATAGAGGACAGAGTGGACGGCTGTTCAATACGGCCTCTACTTGAGCGAATAGTGTAGAAAGTTCTTCAAACGTTAAGTGCGAACTTCCCATAACGCGTTTTAAATGGAACTTGGCGGATTTTATGCCAGCTTCAAAAATGCCGCCGAAGTGAGGAGCGTAAGGTGGAGAAAATAAAAAGTTTATTCCTTCTTCGCTTGCAAACTCAGATAAAGAAGGAGCGTTTGTCTTTAAAAATGTATTGATTTCTTTAGCGCCCGCAACAAAATTACGGCCGTTATCACAAAAAACTTCGGCTGGCTTGCCTCTTCGTGACACAAAACGGCGAAACGTCATAACAAAGGCATCTTTTGAAAGATCACTTACTAATTCAAGATGCACGCATTTGTAGCGCAAACATACGAAAAGGCAAAGATAGCATTTTAAAAGCGTAGCACCTCGGCCTTTTTTATTAACAATAAAAAAGGGACCTCCAAAGTCGAGGCCTACAGCTTGAAATGGAAAGCTTGGCGTAATGCGCTGAGAAGGTAAATTACCTTGCATAGGTTTCATAGTTTTACCCTGCAGCCGTCTACATTTAAAACAATTACTGACAGTACGTCTGGCTAAGTGCCTTCCGTTGACTGGCCACACGTACTCACGAACTATAGCTAGAAGCAGCTGCGGGCCGGCGTGTAGATTGCGTTTATGCTCATACTCGAATAAAATCTTTGTAAAATGATGCGTAGCCTTTAGCAGAATAGGATGTTTTTTGTCGTAATTAAAATCAGAAGCCTGAATGCGACCTCCTACACGTATTACACAATCGTTATCCACAAACGGAGACAACGATAAAATCGTAGATTTGAGGCTTAGACATCTTTTACTTGTGAGCAAGTTAAATTCAAGTGTAAACGATTCACGTTGAGATAGGCGACATAAATTAATGAATGACGCATCAAGCTCGTCGACTGATAACGAGCCGGTTCTTTTGTTTTGCTTGTGTCTTGAGTTATGAATGAATCGCAACATGTAAGCAAATATTCGTTTGAGTTTAGGAAAACTAGAATAGTTTTTAAAATGTATTATTGTATCGTCATTATTGGTTGTAAGGTTAGTCGTAATAAAATCTGTCTGTAGATTAGTTTTTAATTCTGGTAGATTTTGTGTGTCAATTTTATTGAAATTAAGAATGGGCCATTCAGTTTCAGGCTGAGCTAGGTACGACGGACCTGACCACCACAGCGTAGTGGTGTTTAAAAGATCGGGATTGATCCCACGAGATATGAGATCAGCTGGGTTAGCTGACGTAGGAACGTAACGCCACGCAGCATAGTTAGTTAGTTCACATATCTCGGAGACACGATTAGCAACAAACATTTTTAAGTGTTGGAAACTGCTTCGTAGCCAACAAAGTACAATAGTTGAATCGCACCAATGTACTTGTGTTTTTATTTTGAATCGAATAGATTCTCTGACAGCCTTACATAGTTTAGCTGCCAGAACAGCGGCTGAAAGCTCAAGACGGGGAATAGTGATGGACTTGAGAGGACTAACCTTCGATTTGGAGCATAGAAGATTGACAGTCACATTACCTTCAGCGTCTTCGGTGCGCAAGTAGATACAGGCGCCGTAAGCGTTTTGTGACGCATCACTGAAGGAATGCAGTTCTATTGAAACTGGATTATCGCATAGAACTCGTCTAGAAACCTCTAGGTCTAACAACGCTGGTATAGTCTTTGCAAACTTATTCCAATCCTTTTGAATAGCAATAGGGATTGGATCGTCCCAGCCTAGTTTATGCAACCATAACTGCTGCAGTAGCATTTTCGCTTTTATGACACAGGGACTGAGCAATCCTAAAGGATCGAATATTTTAAATAGCGACGAAAGAATTAATCTTTTAGTTACAATTTGACTATCAGATAGGGGCGGAACGTTAAAAGGAAAATGCAGTTGATCAGTAGATGGGTTCCAACCCATTCCCAACGTAGAGGAAGACTCGCTGATGATTAAATTGTCATTAGAGTTTAGTGAAGAATCTAAAATCGCGGGTACATTAGTTTTAAACTTACGGAGATTGAAGCAGCCTTTGTGAAGAGCTGCGGAAACTGTTTGATGGATGTATCGTAGATCCGCTTCGTTTTCGGAGCCGGTGATTAGATCGTCGATATAGAAATCATGCTGGATTATATCCTTGATGGCTGGGTCCTCGCACTCCTCACCTAGCTGCCATAGGCATCGGGTGCTTAAGTAGCTACTACTAGCCATTCCGTACGTAATAGTATTCAATCTATAAGTTTTAATGGGCAGTGACTCATCTTCTCTAAACAACACCAGCTGGAGGTCTCGGTCCTTCTCGTGAATTAGGACCTGGCGGTACATTTTCTCCACGTCACCGGTCAAGAGGTACTTGTGAAACCGAGCTCGTATGAGTATCGAGAAGAGCGAGTCCTGCATGTTGGGTCCTACCCATAGAATATCGTTGACGGAATAGCCAGATGACGTGGGAGAGGAACCGTCGAACACGACTCTAATCTTCGTGGACTCACTGCTGTCCTTAAAGACAGCGTGATGGCATAGAAAATAAGAAGTATGCGGAATAGCAATAGGAGACTCGGACAGATGACCTAAGTCAGAGTACTCGCGCATAAATTTAACGTATTGCGATTTAACATCGGGTTGTTTGCGAAATCGTTTTTCTAAATTGAGTAATCGTTTTTTAGCTGTATTATAGGATTGTCCAAGACAATCGGCAGAATCTTTGAGTGGAAGAGCTACAGAGAATCTACCTGTATCAAGGCGAAAAGTGTGAGTCATAAAATGAGCCTCACATGCCTTCTCGCTCTCGCTATGTTTCGACCTTAGAGGGACCTCTTCGAGTTCCCAAAACTTCGCGAGATCACGATTCATTTGAATATCGTCATCATTCAATGTGCTTGAAATGATGGAATGATTGCATCTAATATGGGTTTCTTGTATACTTGCTGAAATAGGACCAGAAATAATCCAACCAAACTGGGAATTCACGAGCTTTGGATTGTTAGGACCGAGAGACTGCTGCTCGCGGCCGAGAATGTCCCAGAAAAGATCGGCGCCGATGAGGACATCAGTCGGCGCTGGCTGGTGAAACTTGGGGTCTGCAAGTTTAATGTGGTTAGCTATTTGAAGCTTCGAAGCATCGATAGGAAATCTGGGCAAATCACCGGTGATTTGCGGTAGAACTAAGAACCCTGATGTGACCTTGAAGCCGGTGACTAGAGACTTCAATTGAGCCACACAGGACTCCGTGACCTGTCCAGAGTTCTGATTGCCAATGCCGAGGACATTGACGAGGCGATTTGAATTAGAAGGTAAGCCTAACTTATCCTTGAGAGATTGTGTGATGAATGACGATTGGCTGCCACAGTCTAAGAGGCACCGAATCCTTTCGGCTTGTTTCGTCCGCGGATTGGCTACCTCAATGAATGCAGTGGACAGTAAAACTTGGTTAGAACCTTGATTCGTTAAATTGACAGAAGTATCGTCAGCGCTATCAGGAGTGGCCTCATCAGCGCTGGAAATAGAAGCATTGTTAGTGGACACCTTATCCACTTTATGAATAAGACTATTGTGTCTTCCTTTACAAACGCGACACGGGCCCCGCGGGCACATTTGTGGAAAATGTCCGGGGCGAAGACAATTGAAGCACAACTTCAACCTACGCACTTCGACAATGCGCTCTTCTACACTCTTGGCCATGAAGGTAGGACAGTCGTAGATACGATGCCCTTCATGGCAGATGACGCACTGCATAACAGGAACAGACTTAGCTGTGTTTGGCTTATCTTCACTAGCGCAGGCAAAAGATTTAGTTTGTTGCTTAGAAGAAGCCTTAGAAGTCGACGGAGTTGGCTTAGCATTCGAGTTCTGATGAATAGATGCGAGGACGTCAGCGCGATCGATTAAAAATTTATTAAATTGTTTTAAAGTAGGGTATTCATCTAGCGTACCACGCCATTCTTCCCATTTCACGCGAGTATTATTATCGAGCTTAGAAGCCATCATGTGGACAATCAAAACATCCCACTGGTCCGTGGGCAGCCCTAAGCTGCGAAGCGCGCGTAAGTTCTTACTGACGTTGTCTACTAGACCTTTCAACGATTTATCGAAGTCGCGTGTAACTGATTCGAGATTAAATAGCGAATTTAAATGATGATTTATCAACTGACGCTTATTGTCATAACGTTCGCATAATAATTTCCAAGCATTTTTATAATTTGCGCTTGAAACTTCAATATTAGAAATAATACGTGCCGCATCACCCGTTAGATAAGAAATTAGATAATGAAATTTATGAATTGATGAGATGCGCTCATTGTTGTGCACGATTGATAAAAATGTATCACGAAACTCAAGCCAGCGAAAGAATGATCCGTCAAATTTAGCAATTTGTATTTGCGGTAATTTAAAACCGAAAGACTCTTGGTCTATATGGCTTTGAGCCGAGGACAAGTGACTTGAATTGAGGCTTTCATCTTGGCGCAACTGTGCGTTCTGTTTTTGTACTAAACTTTGGGCCATAGCAATGTTAGTGATGAAGAGCTGCTCAATCTCATCTCGCTCGTCCAACTCGGAGCTCAAATTATTAGAATTTAATACCTCTATCTGACTTTGCAAATCGTCAAATCGACCCGAAAGTGACTCAAACTTACCAAGTCTAAGAGACAATTCAGCTAACTCATCGGGCGTTAGCCTTTCCTTAGTACAAGCATGTTGAATAAAGTTTTTAAACTTGGTAATTTGGCCCTTAATTGAACTACGCCTTGTACAAAGATCAAATAAAGTTTGAGAGTCCCTTGCACTAGTTTCACCTCCCATTGTAACAAATTATACAGCAAAATAGCACCAAATAATAGAAATCGACTTTAGGTTACAACAAATAAAAACTGAGTGCAAAAAACTGCTATGTTAATAAACGATTTTAGATAAGGTAATCAAAATTGTCTCACGCTCCTCGACTTAGGCGTCACCTGTGAGCCGGTACTCGTCCACCAAACTCCACGCGTGGGCAGCGCTCGCTACGCGCAGGCCGCCGCTGGCCGAACTCTCGAAAGAAGCTGGCAGGGAAGTGCGATAACGCAACTTGAACCTGGAATATTCGGCGAGATGGGTGAATACACCGTACAGGATAATTAGGCACCAATCAGGGGCAAGTCTGAGGATAATTTACCTATCTAAAATTGACTATCGTAATTGTAAACAAAACTAGGTTAATGACATCGTATCAAATCTTGAACGGAACTTTTGCAGGTAGTTAGGTGATTATTATTTTTTCTTAACTTTAGGGTAGCAAAACATTAATTGATTAGGGAACCTTTTGATTGAAATTACTATAAAATAGATTTATAATTGAACCTTAGAAACACTGTAAATAGAAAGATTGCACAAATATTGACCGATTGATGTATGTAAATAGGATAATTTCGGGAATTTAGATATGGAAATTGAATGGGGAAAGTTAGGAAGGGACACTTAGCTTCATTGGCATGAATGCAGCTCGACGCTTTCGCTGGACCGATGGACTGCAAATGGCTCCAATGGCTGGACCTTCAGGTGTTCCGTTGAACAAATGGATCTTGAAATTGTAGATGGGAACGGCCGCAATAGCCCGGCAAAAGTCCGACGTCAATGGCGGCGTCTGCCGGCGCGTACTCGTTCGGTATTTTTGCGTATTTTTCCTTACGCAAGCTCGTATTGACACGGTCGCCAGATGTTCAGGCACAATCGTACCCGAATGAAACTCCCGAAATGCACAAAATAACTTGTATTCAGTAATTTACAGTGTTTAGGGAAAAAGGGCAGAGGAACAATAGTTTAGCCTCGCGAGTTGGAATCGAAGTGAAGAAATGTCAAATAATACAGAAGCCCACTGGAGGTTGCTACTATTTTCTTGCTAGGCGTGAACATACATAAATATATATTTTTTAATAATCATAGAAGACACCCACAACCCCCTAACAAATACTTTCAGATTGTTCATACATTTGTCCCAAGTTGGGAATCAAACCCGCACCCTGTTGATTCGCGCATAAATCAGTAAATCAATAAGTTCATTTCTTTAGGCTTACAAAAAAAGCACTTAAACAAATCAAATGTGGGTTATGATGCCATCAAAGAAATTATCAGCAGTAAACTCCTAATTGTAATCATTAACATGCAACTTAAGACATACTCTGTCTTTAAATGTGATATTATATGTACTTCCACCTAATATGCATCTGCTAGGTGTAACTGGAGCTCATATATACATATGCTCATATAAACATGCTGATATATACAAGCAACACAATACAAGTCATGGATAATGGTAAAACAATGCACTGCTATGTATGTGGTCAACAAAAGTACAGTATTCATTCTAATTTTTCATTCTAATTCGCATGTTTTTATTTAGGGAGTTACTACAGTTTGTGCTACAGTTGATTTCACTTAGGAAACATTCCCATTTTCTTTGTTATATGCTAAATAAATCCTACTAATTTAATAATATAAAAGTCTGTGTGAATGTTTGTTTTAAGACATATCTCCGTAACGAAAAAAGGAGTTTATTAGTAAAGGTGTAGGTCTAGCAGTGGACTGTTATTAACTGGTGTTGTTGTTGTATTTCTTTTATAGAAGATCCCAAGTTATTATCTATCTAAATCTGGAATTAAGAAAATGTGCAATATATGAATGCAATTTAATCTCAGCCATGAAGAGCCATCGAGATCTGTGAAATCTACCAAAATATAACTACATTTAATAAGCATAAATGGGGTGAATAGACTATGGGGTGTTTATGTTTAGAAATGGGTGAAATACTGGAACAAGACATAACCTGGCTAGTAACAGTTGAAGTTTCTTTAGTATTTGACTGTTCACCTGCACCATAATTATTACACTTTAATGAAAAAAGGTAAATATACTTTTTTCTGTCAATAAATAATATCTTTCTATTATAGTGTTAATAGATCTAATTTTGTAAAAGGATTTTTACTCAAGTATTTTGTCCATTTCTCTTCATGCTTTAATTACTACTAACGACCAGCACCGGCTTCGCACGGTTTTATTATATGTATAAACATTCCTTTTGAATCACTATCTATTAAAAAAAACCACATCAAAATCCGTTGCATATGTACTTTTAAAGATATAAGCATACAAAGGGACATAGGGACAGAGAAGGCGACTTTGTTTTATACTATGTAGTATTGATCCCGTTTTTCTGATGAAGTTTCTATTCACCCCGTTTGATTGTAACTTAACAGCAATGGAGAATCCTAGCAGAGTACTACTTGTCATTGTGTTTGGTTGAATGACCACAACAATACATTGTCAAAGAGTTGTGGCAGGTTTAATGTAGTGCTACGGAGCATAACATCATAAAACAGGTACCTAGGAAGCAAATGATAATAAACAAGGTTATTGTATGTTTCAAAGAATTTTATTTAAACGGTAGATATGTCTATTGTTTTGTATAAATTTTAAATTCAAATGTCATTATTTTATTATAACTGTTCTTTCTTAAATAAACAAAACAAAAAAAGGGGCAAGCGCAAGGTATATGCTTCTACAACAAAACCAAGGGAATTACAAAAATTATAAGTAAGTAAATAAATTTGAACAAACTGTCAAAAATATTCTTTATAATAGGCTTACAATAAAAAATCAGATTATTTTGAGGATAAAGCGCCTGGGATCGTGGATGAGTTTTGTTCCAAATTGAAAACCAACAACCTGAAAAATTGTTGGTTTTCAGATAAAGATACTTGTTCTTTGTAGGAGGCTAGAAGTGATTCAAACTATGTGGGTAAAAAGCCCTGAAGAGAGATGAAATAGGCTCAGTCAGAGATACAGATTTTTTCCTCCAATTATTTAAGTCATAACATGGTATAATACAATAAACATTATAATATATACATATATACAGATTAACAGGTTTAAATTTCAATTAAAAAAGGGTTTACTTTTTAATGTTTGTTGGCAGCTATGCTATGGTTTGAATACTACTCTTTTATAAATGTGATATGGATTATTCCTTCTTTCATAGTAGCATTTTATTGTATTGGTGTTGTATGTTAGTAGTTTAAGATATAATACCAGGATATGAATTTTAGAAGGATTTGTTTGTAAAAACCAGGAAAATATGGACTTACATTGTTCATAGAACCTGTGTACCCCATGTTTAGTAAATATGAGTACTTTGATTATGAGATCATGATGACTAAGGTGATGAAACAATGGTAGCTAGGTCAGTGGGTAGACATTTATCACCATCTTGATAAATACCTCTCGTACTCCACAATTAAGCAACCCAGGTCATGGGCGAAATATTGAATTGCCGCCAAAAACATATCAGAGACATCATATCAAAATAGTTTTGGCTAACACACAAAACATACGGTGCAAATCAATCATGAAGTAACGAATGTACTCACTCGAAATCTGGATATTAGGAGACCCATTGTCCAGCTGTACGCACTTGAAACACGTTTGTAATTTATCAAAGGCACTATTAACTCAAATCAAACCCGCCGAAAGTAATTCAAATCTAAAAATAAGTCGCGGTTTGGCATCACCGATATTGATGACGAAGTAATAGCAAATCTATAACCTAAAATGCCGCTGTTATTCAAAATGTACGGACTTTATAGCTACGCAGCTTTATTGTAGCACCCTAATTTATGCAATAATGTAGGGTTCAAGTCAATTTTACTTGTAAATGGCTAGAAAACTCGAAATAAACGAAAGAACGGTACATTCTCTTCGAATGGACGACAACGAAAAACGAAATTTGCTTTGACTTGACTGTTTTGCTTTGATTTGACCGTTGACTTGACACACATTTGACAACTTTTGAACATTTTGACACTGACAGTGGCACTTAACTGTTACTGTTGGTTTCGTGCTGTAGTGTCATCTGTCGACCGGCTTTCAAATGTCAAACCAATCAGCTGCTTTGCCAAGACAACAAAAAATGTGAGAATCGCAAAAAGCAACTCTCAAACACGGACACAGCCACAGCACAAACGAACGAGAAAATTAAAAGACTGTGCATTTACTGAACTGAACCCCGGCATTGCAAGGTGACTTCTATAAATAACGCAATGTGATAACAACGCTCGCGTACCGAGTGCTGCTTGTAATCGCCACGCCTAGCGCCTCTGATAAAAAAACCTGTTGAACTCATTGCACCACTTGAACACGTCTCGTTGAACCTTATTTATTTTCAGTGTTATTCGTATCGTCGGATAGTGATAACGTGTTTTTAATCTCTATCAGTGCGTATTTAATTATTGCTGTTGGAGAAGGCGTGGACTCGAATAAACCTGAGAGAGTTGAACGAACTTTTATAAAAGTTTGAAACATTTCATTGGAAGTTCTTTCTTGGGAGACGATGTCTGTGCTGAATAACTTTTCGGTGTCCATTGGCAAAAGCTTGAGGCGTAAGTACTTTTTACAATGATTACAGGTTCTTTTTTATTATTTCTTTACTGCAAAACTTTCAATCCTATTGTTGTTGTTTTGTTGGAGTTCCATTAAAGAATAAACAGTATCTTAAAATATAATGTTTGGATAGCTGAGCAGATTGTTTTTTTTATACCAGAGTGGAATAGGCCTTACCTTAATCTTAAACAATAAATTAGGTATTATAGTTATCAATGGTTTGTAATAATAACTAATATCAACAACCACAAAACATAATAGGTAAGAATGTTAATGTCAAGTCTAAATTATCCTAACATGATTTTAACCTAGGTTTACTATATCCCTAGTTGATCAATACTTCACATTATTCAAATCATAGTTTTTTTTTCACAAATTTTAGTAATTCAGTAGTTCCTTAATAATTATTTTGCTCTTCGATTTTGTCACTGTGATTTAAGACTTTGTTCTTAGCAGTCTTAAATGCAATCAAATATAGATAAACAACAATATATATATATTGCAATATATATTGCAACCGTCTGCAGTTAGCTCAATGGTTTCAATTGTAAATACTAGTTGTAATTTTTCTATTCCTTTGCTTGTAATTTTCGTTGTTAATAAAGTAACCCAACCTGATAAACATAATATTAACCTGAAATTATAATTAAATAAATCTTAATTAATTAATCGGTCTGAACTTTCTCAAACAAAAATTAAATTTTTTAAGACATCTTTATTTGATCCACCTGTATGACGATTACTTACTCAGTGAATGTGTTTGAGTTTGCACCATTCTAACTCTTTTAATTGAGAAACATAATTTAAATAACACTCCTTACATTAGGATACAAAAATACACATTTTGTTCGATTATTATGTTATTCCAATGTCAATCTACTGACCTTCAAGATAAGAGGCACACAATTATTTTGCATGTTGTTTTATTTTCTAATCTAGTTTTGATAACAAAGTTAATATTGTTCGTTCTGTAATATTGTCATAGTATTACGTCATACTGACGACAATTGTGATCAATTGTCGGTAACAATAATAATTGCATTGTTAAACAAGCATGTTTGTAAATGGATGTATACCTAGACTATCTTTTGCCAGCGTCTTTGCTAATGCTTGCAAGTCACTATCACTACATAGTATAAAACAAAGTAGCTTTCTCTGTCCCTATGTATGCTTAAATCTTTAAAACTACGCAACGGATTTTAATGCGGTTTTTTTAAATAGATAGAGTGATGCAAGCGAAAGGTTTATACATGTAATAAAACCGTGCGAAGCCGGGGTGGATTGCTAGTAAGATATAAACAACTGAAACCACATTTTTGCAAATAAAGTAAGTTATCTGATTTCATTTGATACTAAACATTTCTCTCTTTATTGTGTGCTCAGTAAAGTATAAAGCAAATATGGCCTCCACTCAGCATTGTGGTCGATAAACACTGATGTACACTTGTACTTCTAAAAAACATAAATCCAGCTTATTTCACAACTGAATGGATCAGGCTAAAATTTTAATTTGACTGGAATAAAATAGTATAGGATTTTCACATTTAACTTCAATATTCACGCAGGTGAAGCCGCGGGGCGCAGGTAGTTTAATAATAATATGTTGATATGAAACTATGTCACACATGTTGATAACAATTAAAGAATTTGGAGAAAATGGTCCAAGATAAACTTTAAGCCAAAATACACCTCGCACGTTTTTAATTGTTATCATTAAATAAACACGATTCTTGTAAATAGATAAGAAAGTGAATATATCTCTTGAAAGAAGGTTAACGATAGCGACCACCTACGGAGGTAGAGTGGAAACTCAATAACCATAAATGGGTGCAAATATTTTCTCAATAGAGTATACGTTATTTGACGTCATATGTTCATAACTAGATCCAGATCATCGCCATGACTTGCCAGCAATTTATTCTAAGACATATCACTCACAAAAAATTTGACCTAAAATTTTGTCTGATTTCTATATGTATTGAATCTAATTATAAAAACGTACTCAACCTCTGCTTAGCTGGGGTCGAGATGATGCTGTGTATACAGAATTATTTATTCCCAATTTCACAGATATCTTGGTCAACCTACATCAAATTTGACACAGTATCGCAATGAATGTTAGTGATAACATGTTTTGAATGGAAATGTTCCTCGATATATATAGATTTATTGCACCACTTATTATTATTTATGTCGGAATGTTATTTATATTTCTGTATCAGCTGACCTTCCGAGATAACAAAGGCTAAGGGTGAGTCGATTTTTCTCTTGAATTGACACCAAACCGAAGCTCTGAAGGTGCATCTATACTGCAAGCGTTGCCAGATTTTTTGCAGCGGGTTTCAGAAACCTTTTGAGTAAAAAAGGATTCGAGCGGGACTAAGCCTTACCCAAGCGGGAAATTTATTTTTGGGCAAAAAATCGGGACATCCCACCAAAATCGAGACGTCTGGCAACTCTGACTGCAATTCACTTTTTTGGAGCAACATTGTGCAAATTGGTAACATGAGGTCATTTTTGTAGCGACTTGTTTTGTTTATCATCCATCATCATCAACCTATATCAAGGGTTGTTGATTTTGAAAACAATAAAATAAAAAAATAATTAGTTGACAGCTGCACATAGGCCTAATGAGTGCCATAGCACCCTGTCTTCAGCTGCCGCATCCAGCATTTGTCTGCAGTCTTTCACAGATCGTCATTCCACCTGGTCGAAAGTTGTAACGGTCTCCCTCCACTCAAGAACTCGTTTACCCCAGCGGTTCTCGGTTCTTCGCGAGATATGGCCGGCCCACTGCCACTTTAGCTTGTTAATTCTTTGTGCTATGCTAATAACTTTGGTTCGCTGTCGGATGTATTCGTAACGAATCCTATCAGAAAGAGGAACAAAAATCCACATAAACCTTCGCGTTTATAATATTAAGTAGGTAAGGATGTGAACAGACGATATAATGAAAATTGCGGGACGAAACTGGATAAGACTGGCGCAGGATCGTGTGGAGTGGCACAAAAGTTTGGAGGCCTATACCCAGCAGTGGGTGAAGTCAGGCTGCGGATGATGATGATGATGATGAAGGATGTGAAAGTCTGAGTGAATGTTTGCTAAATTCATTTATTAAATTAAATATATTTGATAAGACGTAGGTATATAGAGAACTCCTGTTTTGTTCACTTCTTTCTTTTCTCTACGTTCAGTCCGTAATACATATTTTGTAATTAACTAGCTTTCCGCTCGCGCCTTCGCTCGCGTAGGCTATACGACTTCTAATTTACCCCTTGTTATAGATTAAGTTCCTATACACTGAAAATTTCAGGTCATAAGTATCCTACATTAAAAAGTTACAGACATTTGAATAAGGAGCCAAACTACAAATCTATAAATAATAATAATACACACAGCATCATCTAGCCCCAAGCTAAGCAGTGCTTGTGTTATGGATACTAGATGACTGATATACAATATTACATAGATCGATATTTTTTATTATACATAGAAAACACCCAGACCAACGGAACAAATTTCTGCTGATTGTACACAAATTTGTTCCCAGGCGGGAATCGAACCCGCAACCTCCTGCGTCGCAGGCAGACCTTCGCCCACCGCGCCACATCGGTCGTCAGACTTGAATAACCCGTTTCACCCCATTTTCAGGAGAAATCGGAAAAATCTTGAAACACGTTCTCAATAATTTTATATTTCTAGTACTTACTTTCTGTAGGTTTCTAGCAAATCGGGCCACTGGTTAAGGAGAACTTACTAAAAATACAAAACCTTACAAAAAGTTTACCCCCTAAGAAGTGGAATTTCCAAAGATCCCTTCTTATCGGATCTCTGTGTAGTAAAAGGTGGGCGTTGTCTCCAAAAAATAGCTTGTTCCTTAATATTACAAACGTAAAAGTTTGTAAGTGTGGATGGATGGATGGATGTTTGTTACTCTTTCACGCAAAAACTACTGAACGGATATGGATGAAATTTGGCATAGAGATAAATTATAGTCTGAAATAACACATAGACTATATATTTTATACCGGAATTCCCACGGGAACGGGAATTACGCGCGTGAAACCGCGAGGCGCTGCTAGTATAATAATTAATAATATTGTAGATCCTCCTTACGTAATAACTGCGCGGAACTGTGATAAGACTAATGATAAAGATAAATTAATACAATATTTAAATAAACGATCTATAAATTTACAGAATCATCATTACGATAACATTTGCACTCGTGTAGGAAACTGTTTATGGTTCAGTTATAATTATTTGAAGTACCTTATTATCTTTAGAGACTTATTTGTACTGGCGTTGATTGAGATCTTATACGTATAAGCATATAGATGAAAATTGACTGCGCAATTGAAAATTATAGCGATCATGGCGTATTGACATATATTCTGCCGCTGTTTATTTCAAAAATTTGAAAATAGAATTGACATTGCCGCCATTTGCAAAAGTTATAGGGTCTTCCAATAGTGATTAATATTCCCAGGAAAAGCATGATCAAAAGGCAAGATTAAGTAGAAAAAAAAAGTCGAGAACCATTCTCGCTCTTTTCGTCACATCACGTATGACATTCTCTCCGCATAACAAAATATGATTGACCATATTATTATGTATACCTACTAGAAAAGACATATCACATTAGTGACAAATCCGCAGAGTGCTCTCCTATTTGCACGCCAGCAGTGGCAAAACATGTAGAACATAACCTACTTATAATAGCTAATTGCTTGCTCACACCATGTTAATCCTCATGTTTTATGAAAATAAATGATTCTTATAACATGCCCATACCACTCTAGCCTACAGCCTACTGCTGTTACTCCTCATATTTTCCGTCACTAGCGCTACTATCGACAAATTTTGTCGCGGAGCGCATCTCAAACAACATACATAAGTACATAAGGACAGAGAAACTGATTTTTATGAAAGTATATCTTTATTTAATTTCAGGTCTCCGTGATTCAGACTTGACTGGTCTGACAGACAAATTCACAAAGTCTACGAAGAGGAAAGGAAGCACAATCCAAGATGGCGGCACACAAGATGGCTGCCCGCAAGATGGCCGCAAGATCAAGATGGAGAAATGTCTGCTTGTATCAAAAGTTACTAGATACGAACATGAGAAGTAAGTTCTTTATTAGCAACTAGCGACCCGCCCCGGCCTCGCACGGTTTTATTATACGTATAAACCTTCCTCTTGAATCACTCTATCTATTAAAAAAAACCGCAACATCATACGTTGCGTAGTTATAAAGATTTAAACAGTCAAAGGGATATAGGGACAGAAAAAGTGACTTTGTTTTCTACTATGTAGTGAGTGAAGAAAATTAAATCTACAATATATAAAAAAATTAGAACTAGTAATATAAAGTACTTACTTTATAATTGAAATAGTTGCAAACTATTACAATTATACATCAGCCAAACTCGATGTAGAATGTTTGTTAACAAACCGCCCATACTTAACCTAAAATACACTCTGTTGCCGCGCCTTTTTATACGCAATTTACATTACTTGTCGATTTAAGACCCTTCCTTCACTAAATATTTCGTACTCTCATATCTAAAATTCGACGCCAAGCAAGTGAATTTAAGTTTTTTGTGTCGTGGTTATACAAACCACGACACAGTGTTAGTGTTAGTTAGTGTCAGTTAGTGTTAGTGTTAGTAAACAACTAACATTCTACATCGAGTTTGGCTAGTGTGTAGAGGTAATTCAACTGATCAATATCATCACTAGTCGGAAGCGTTCCCAAGACGTTAATCCATTACCCCGCTGAATGACAACCCTGATGCAAGAAGTTAGTAGTTATCTAAATATCAGGGTTAGACAGACCACTTTATCGGAAATAATAAGAATTATGTAAAATAAAATAATAGTCAAAATTTATCACATGTAAATATTTTTACGTTTTGGGTAATCTGGTACGACAGGTCCACTTCTAAAAAATAACAATATCATATCTTGAAACTCTTGAAACATATAATAATAATAAATAAAATAATAATAATAAATGACACTTCATAAAACAATAGACTGGCTAGATGACAACAGCATTTAAGTGCAAACCTAAACAAAACAATAATTATGCATTTTTCACAACATCTACCTATGCCTTTAGCGCATAATTATTAAAAAAAATATCTTTATGGGAACAAACTACAATAGGACATGAAATGGTGAGAAAAAGATAATACGCGCAATAGTTATAAAAACTGTGTCGCGAGCATTAACGCCCTCCTCCGAGATGTGAGATAACAGAATTCCTTATTTATTATACAGGGTTATAGGTATCTAATGATCAACCTTTTAAAGGCGACTTGTGTGAATCAAGAGTAACAACTTTTGTTCTATGACTTTTGCCAAAACGTAATACATCTCCAGTTTTAATTTCTTTTAGTTTTCGCGGCCATTTCTATCAACCCCCGCTCGCCTCACCGCAACCCCTTTCTTTCTTTGCTAGATATATGTATACGACATATAGGTCATGTACCGAACCGACATGTCTCAATCTGTGACGCCTAGACAGAGCTAAGAAGATTAGAACTGGAAATTTGCTTTTAACATATTTTTTTCTGTGGGAAAAAAAATCATTGAATTAGAAAAAATCGTAGAACAAAAGTTGTTAGTCTTTATTTACCCAAGTCGAATTTTCGAGGTTAATCATTAGACACCTATAACCCTGTATAAATACATATCTACGTAATGTATAGGTAATTTATTCGACTGCTTTCGACAAATGCGGTAGATTTCATATCCGAAGAATGCTTTTCGGCCAGAACAGGTAGGTATGCTTGATTTTCAATCCACGCTTTAAATTTATGCTTGAATACCGAGTGGCTTGGTGTTTCCAGTATGGGTGTTAGACTAGTGTCTCCCCTGATTGCCCGCTTCGGGGAGAAATCAGTCCTCGTGTCTCCTTTATAAAATCTGTGGTTCGGGGACTTATTGTAAAATTATATCTTACGTATTCATGTATCCTCTCAAACATAATGTAAACACGTATTTTTATGACTCTTGATATTTTTTAGGATCCTATTCTACCCATTACATCTAGTCATCTAGTACCCATAACACAAGCTCTGCTTAGCTTGGAGCTAGTTGATGCTGTGTGGATTGTCCAGAATTATTTATTTATTTATTGATTATTTATGACGTGCGTCAGCTTAAGTTGGAACATCATCATTCGTCATGTTACGTTAGCATTATCTCTCAGTACCAAGATAAAAGAAAGAGATTGAGATTTGTACAATGCTGGACAATTCACACAGCATCATCTATCTTCAAACTTCAAGCTAAGGCGCTAAGCAGATCTATCTTGTATTCTCGGGAACAACGGCATGAGCAGAAAGTCAAGTTGACTTGGCTTGAAAAATAGTCTTATCAATGTTTTATTGCGAAAATGTAGTCTATATGAGATATACTTTTTATCTGTGTTTAGAATGTGCACATTCTTTAGAGATAAAACAACAATTTATTAATCTAGACTAGAAAAGAGAACTAGATTAAACTACAATTCTATCTATCATCAAAATAAAGTTGTCAAGACTCAGAGTGTTATTGTACAAAGCACTAGAAACTTCCAAAAGTGAAGTAGTTTCGTAAGATTTCCTCAATGGTCCACCATTTGTCATCAACTTTACGTTATCGTAAGGTCAACACTATGGTCAACACTTAGAACTGGTAATAATTGGTATTTGGATTCACGTGGAATTGATAGCGACTGTCGTGGTCGATAGTTAATTAACACAAATTGTAGCTCCATCACTTTATAATGCAACAATCTATAATGCTGAATACGAGAACTCTTCGATTTCATTAATTTGATGACCGATGTGGCTTGGCGGGTTCGATTCCCGCCTTGGGACGAATTTTTGTGCTATCTGATGATATTTATTTTGGGGTTATGGGTGTTTTCTATGTACCTATCTAAAAAAATATCGATTTAATGTATTGTATGAAGTATGTCAGACATCTAGTACCAAAAACACAAGCTCCACCTAGTTTGGGCTTGTTGATGTTGTGTGGATTGTCCAGTATTATTTATTAATTTAATTTCATCACTAATTTATTAAACAAAGAAAACCCTTTGCGCGTTATCAATGCCAAAGGCTAAGTATCGGCTACCAGTGTTGTGACGTCACACATAGCCGCGGCGGCGGCCACTCAGTGAAATTGTATTTTGCTCTGTATGTGTCTGTTTGTAACGTTAAAGATCCTCATTATAGAATGAAATAACACGACGATAACGGATGTTGTCGTCATGGAAACGTAACTTGTTGACGTTTCAACGCTTAAATAGAAAACATACTGGGCACTATCAGCAGCTCCTATTTATAATTCAATACCTAAGTAAATTATTACTTATATAAGATCAGGAATAGATTTTATCGGTATTCTCTGTTTACAAAACATAGGCGATGTGAATAGGGTGCTATTTACTTATTGGCGTCACAAACAGATATTAATCACAATTAAGAATAAAAAACAGAACTATTATTTACATTTGAAACAGTTGTATAAATGCAGAGAATTTCACAATCTAGAGGTGACAATGTAAACTTAGCTCAACTGATCCTCATATTATATCAATCTATACTAATCGGAAGCGTCCTCGAGACGCTGACTGCATTGCCCCGCTGTAAGACAATGTTGAAGCGCTGCGCTAGATACTCACCAGCTCATGGTCCACGCGTCGCTTTGACCAGATGCTCTGATATTTTTTTGTTAGTCTTGGTAACTACCAAGATTAGATCTAGTCTTCAAGAGGAGCAAATCCGAAGGCTCTATATAGAGCTGCATATTTGGGCCTCAGATCCTCAGTCAAATTTGCCGCCAAAGATGGGAAGCCGCAGCTTTAAACTTAACATGGGGGTTTACCTATCGATACTGTAAAATACTCGTAACTGCCATAAATTAACATTTCATTCTTCATTGTTTTATCATTAAATTGTCTTCCAGGCACAGCCACGAAGGCATATCGGACAGTGAGTTAGAGTGCATCCTGCGCACGCGCGGCTCTGACTACGACGCAATGCTGGCGAGCCACCGCGAGCAGAAGGCGTTCGAGAAGAGAGTGGCCGATACCCTGCGGGATATGGGGCGGAACGTGGAAATGGCCAGCAGGTATACCTTAATGTCTATTCTGGGACAGTCTCATTTGTAGGGTCAGAGCAACTATAAGTTTGACATCAGCGCTGTACAAAATCAAGAGGATGGAACCAAAGTGGAATCTTGAGGAACACCGCGATTGACTAGTACGATATTTGAGTAGCATGTTTTATCATGTTGTTTCCGAAGGTCCAGTGGGATCTATCATATGGTTGATCGCACATCGGATACAATGCTTGAACAATTTATAGATTTTTCTTAACAAGACATTATCTCAAATCATCGTACGGTAGCTCAAATAAAATGGGCGTTTTGGCAAAATAGCGCTCGGTTTTCAGCATAAAATCGACGCCTATCTGCCCATTTCCTAGTGAGGTCTCTTAGTATCCACCTAGATATATTATATTATGTAAACCAATTGCAAACATTTAAAAAGTCTGAAACCTTAAGTTTTTTTTAACCTTCGCGATTTGTCAACATAACAAAGATTATTTATCGGGCGTTTATCGCATACCTTGTGTTTACATTTCGTTGATGGCCCCGTGAAATAGCCGATAAATAGTCGTTGTTATGTTGACAATTCGCGAAGGTTAAAAAATCTTAAGTAGGTTTTCAGACTTTTTAAACGTTCGCAATTTTTTACATAATATAAAAATTATAAAACTAGATATATAATGACTACTAAGAGATCTCGTAAATGGGGATAACCTATAACTATAACCTTCACTACATAGTATAAAACAAAGTCGCTTTTTCTGTCCCTATGTCCCTATATCATTATGTCCCTTTGAATGCTTAAATCTCTAAAACTACGCAACGGATTTTGATGCGGTTTTTTTAATAGATAGAGTGATTCAAGAGGAAGGTTTATACGTATAATAACTGTGCGAAGCCGGGGCGGGTCGCTAGTATAGCTATAAACCTTCTTTAGATCTAGAATACCTTTAAGAGACCTGACTTGGAAATGAGCAGATAATTGCCGATCTTAACGTAATATATGTAAGAAAATAATAATAATATTAAGCTTAATAAATTTGTTTAAGCTTTCTAGAATATATATTCACTGTTTTTATGTATAAATAAGCTTCAGGTTTTCCAATAAATAAATAATATAATGAAAAGCATATTATAATTTATTCTTCTTTGTTTACAGACTAACATACAACGAAGAGTTGATAAAATGGTGCGACGTGGTCGTGCCGTGTGGAGGGGATGGCACGTTCCTTCTAGCAGCTTCTAGAGTTAGGGATAACATGTAAGTTGAACATTATAAGGCTGTGTCCCCAGTAGGCAAACTGTTAGCGGCCGACTGAGTTTGCGGCGTATCGATTTAGTACGCCCTTCCATATATTTGAAATGGAGTGTCCACAGTTTGCTACTTTTGACAGTTTGCGCTCACTGTACGCAGTTGCAGCGTTACGCGCGTCGACTATCTCAGTGAGCGGCCGACTCCCCAACAAAACCTTCAAAAAACTCAAAACAGTTTGCTTACGACGCACGAAAATTTATCTTAGTTTGCAGCCTACTGGGGACACAGCCTAAGGGTAACCAGCGATATCTTATTCTAAGGCCGGGCTCACACCTAACCGCACGCAGTCTTAGCACCCCCATAGTCTTTGGAAGGTTGGGATCATTCGTGCATGTTCGTACGTTTCCGCACGAAGTAAATTCGGGTGAAAACGTATCCAAAGTGAGCACGGTCTAATGATACGATACTGTTGGGTAGTTAAAGTAGACTTTTGATATGTTCGTTAATATGTGATTGTTCAATGTATTGTGAGTAGGTATCACTACATAGTATAAAATAAAGTCGCTTTCTCTGTCCCTATGTCCCTATGTCATTATGTCCCTTTGAACGCTTAAATGTTTAAAACTATAATAACACACACACAGACAGACAGGGTATTCTACCCTGTCTGTCTTATGGCTTATACATGAATCAAAATCCGTTGCGTAGTTTTAAACATGTATTCATGTTTAAAACTACGCAACGGATTTTGATGCAGTTTTTTTAATAGATAGTGTGATTCAAGAGGAAGGTTTATACGTAGAATAAAACCGTGCGAAGCCAGGGCGGGTCGCTAGTCAATAAAAAAAAATTGGATTAATCTGTGCATATAGTTTGTGAAAAAATTTTTCTTCCAAAATAACTTGTAATTTTAACAAGTAGGTATTTTGAGAAGTTATCCACTTGATCTATACTTTTCTGTCTGTCTACCAGGAAAGTTGATTTAGTACTAGAATCTGTTGTTATGTTTGTGAAATAGTTTTTTTCTATGGAAAAGTTTCAAGGCTATTTATATCCAATGGGAACTGATTTATGGGATGAAAAGTACCCTATGCCTTATTCCAAGTCTAGAACTATGTGTATTCCAAATTTCAGCCCGTTTCATTCAGTACTTTTTGAGTGAAAGAAGAACAAACATTCATACAACCACACTAACTTTCGCATTTATAATTTTAATAAGGATGTTTTATCTAACATTAGGCTTTGTACCACAGCACAAGCATTGAGTAGCTTACTTTGGGGCTAGATTGCTGTGTGGATTGTCCAGCATTATTTATTTATTTTATTTATTTGTTATAGGAAACCAGTAATAGGATTTAACAGCGCTCCGCACAAGTCTGTAGGACGCCTCTGCCTCCCCACCTGGTGCTCCAACGATGTGAAGGGTGCGTTCCATGCTCTAAAGGAGGTATGTGCACACTACACATTAGAAACCAGTGATAGTCCTTTAGAAACCAGTGATAGCCCTTTAGAAACCAGTGATAGTCCTTTAGAAACCAGTGATAGCCCTTTAGAAACCAGTGATAGTCCTTTAGAAACCAGTGATAGCCCTTTAGAAATCAGTGATAGTACTTTAGAAGCCAGTAATAGGATTTAACAGCGCTCCTCACAAGTCTGTAGGACGCCTCTGCCTTCCCACCTGGTGCTCCAACGATGTGAAGGGTGCGTTCCATGCTCTAAAGGAGGTATGTGCACACTACACATGAGAAACCAGTGATAGCCCTTTAGAAACCAGTGATAGCCCTTTAGAAACCAGTGCTAGTCCTATAGAAACCAGTGATAGTCGTTTAGAAACCAGTGATAGCTCTATAGAAACCAGTGATAGCCCTCTTAAAATAAATAACAGTAAATATGTTGTATAATCAAATAACCAAATCAAATCAAATAATTAATTGGTAGTTACCATATGTTTTTTTAAACTAAAAACAATGCAACGATACTGACGCAAAAAGTATAAAACTGTGTCGCGTCAGTATACGTAAATAGTAATTATATTAACTACGTAAACAGTAATTATATTAACTTATAGGTTTAAATCCATTTCACATTATACACACATGGATTTAAACCTATTGAAAGATAATCCAACCCCGTTTTTTGGTGATCTATCAAATAAGACTTAATCTTGTGTTTTTTCCAGGGTAAGTTCAAATGGATGCGTCGGTCCCGAATACGCACCACTGTGACCGGAGAACCGACTTTGCTGGACAAAATCACACCTATCGATCTTCACACCTTGCAGTATTGCAGGTAATCAGACTATCTTATTATCATAATAAATGGGAGAGTCTGTGTGAATGATTGTTATAAGTAATCTCCGTAACTACTTAAGTTATTTAAATGGAATTTGGTACGTAGATAGTTTAGGGCCTAGAATAAGACATAGGCTATCAAAATTTTGAAATTTAAACCTCTGAAGGGGTTAAATAGGGTGGTAAAGTTTGTATGGAAAATTATTATTCCTTGGTTTGATTCACTCGAAACTCGGTATAAATAAACTGCAAAGTAAATAATTATACACCTATTTCTTTTTTATGAAATTGCCCCGGAGGAGGCATGCAATAAATTTCTGAAATTTGACATATAAATTTCCATGCGGGCGAAGCCGCAGGGCGCATCTAGTAATAAATAAATAATACTAGACAATACACACAGCATCATCTAGCCGCAAGCTAAGCAGAGCTTGTGTTATGGGCACTCTTCTTCTTCCGTATCTTATACCACGTAAAGTAAGTGTAGTCGGCACAACATGTATTTTTCTTCCATTCTCCTCTGTTATCCGTCATCTCCGTATTCACACCTTTTTTAAGCATATCCTCTTTCACATAATCCATCCATCTTTTCTTCGGTCTTCTTCTCTCCTTATATCCCTCCACATTCAAATTAATCACTCTTTTCCTGACATGACCTTCCTCTCTCTCCTAAAAGGCCATACCACGCTAGCCTATTACTCCTCATCTTTTCCGTCACTGGCGTTACTTTCAAACTTCCTTTTATGTACTTGTTCCTTATCCATCCTTGTCACTCCACACATCCATCTCAACATTCGCATTTCTGCATGTATAGTTCGTTAATCATGGGTACTAGATGTTATACTTAATACAATACATTACATACATAGATATATTTTCCATAGATAGAAAACACCTAAAACTCCGGAACAAATATTTGCCGACCGTACAAACATATTTCCTAAGCTGGGGTATTTTAATTCATTCGATTCGTTTCCGTATCGGAAATTTCAAATTCGAATTCGATTCCATTTCCGTCAGATCTTTAGAATGCTATTTTGATTTCATATCTAAACTTAGAAACTAAAGATCCATATTCAAATGGCAAATTTTTTCGAATACGCTCTTTTAAAATTGCAATCATAGCCAAAAGTTTCCGATATCGAATCCGAAGGGCTTCCCGATGAATTAAATATCCTGCTCAAAGATGATGCTGTGTATTATAAAGCATTATTTATTAAAGTTATACAGAGGAATGTATTGTATCCTTTCTTCAGGTACCAGGAGATGAGAAACGACCAAGAGGATGGAGTACCACAGAACACAACTAACATAGAAGTGGAAAACAACCGCAAGCTGACCACTAAAGTACTGCCGTTCCTAGCTTTAAATGAGGTAAGTTGTCTCGTAGTATATGTTACTAAAGATAAATAGAAAAATAATACAATATATAAAAACAACATCATTTACACAGACTTAAATTTGTAGGTTTTTATTTTTATTTCTACTATTTTAATTCAATCATTTTTAAATTTATACTTTTATATTTCATTGACAGAGCGCTATGGCGCTCATAAGGGGGCCTATGTTCACTGTCCAGCCGTGGACTGATGCCGTAAGTTTTCCTAAAATAAATAACTAAAGATATTGTATGTATACCAGGTATTCATAGGCGAGTCAGTGACGTCCCGCGTGTCTCTGCTGCGGCTACAGATAGACAACGGCAAGTGGACGCACACCAAGAGCTCTGGACTGTGCGTTACCACCGGCACCGGCAGTACCTCCTGGCATTATAGGTAACTATACTCTGATTCAGGTATTCATAGGCGAGTCAGTGACGTCCCGCGTGTCTCTGCTGCGGCTACAGATAGACAACGGCAAGTGGACGCACACCAAGAGCTCTGGACTGTGCGTTACCACCGGCACCGGCAGTACCTCCTGGCATTATAGGTAACTATACTCTGATTCAGGTATTCATAGGCGAGTCAGTGACGTCCCGCGTGTCTCTGCTGCGGCTACAGATAGACAACGGCAAGTGGACGCACACCAAGAGCTCTGGACTGTGCGTTACCACCGGCACCGGCAGTACCTCCTGGCATTATAGGTAACTATACTCTGATTCAGGTATTCATAGGCGAGTCAGTGACGTCCCGCGTGTCTCTGCTGCGGCTACAGATAGACAACGGCAAGTGGACGCACACCAAGAGCTCTGGACTGTGCGTTACCACCGGCACCGGCAGTACCTCCTGGCATTATAGGTAACTATACTCTGATTCAGGTATTCATAGGCGAGTCAGTGACGTCCCGCGTGTCTCTGCTGCGGCTACAGATAGACAACGGCAAGTGGACGCACACCAAGAGCTCTGGACTGTGCGTTACCACCGGCACCGGCAGTACCTCCTGGCATTATAGGTAACTATACTCTGATTCAGGTATTCATAGGCGAGTCAGTGACGTCCCGCGTGTCTCTGCTGCGGCTACAGATAGACAACGGCAAGTGGACGCACACCAAGAGCTCTGGACTGTGCGTTACCACCGGCACCGGCAGTACCTCCTGGCATTATAGGTAACTATACTCTGATTCAGGTATTCATAGGCGAGTCAGTGACGTCCCGCGTGTCTCTGCTGCGGCTACAGATAGACAGCGGCAAGTGGACGCACACCAAGAGCTCTGGACTGTGCGTTACCACCGGCACCGGCAGTACCTCCTGGCATTATAGGTAACTATACTCTGATTCAGGTATTCATAGGCGAGTCAGTGACGTCCCGCGTGTCTCTGCTGCGGCTACAGATAGACAACGGCAAGTGGACGCACACCAAGAGCTCTGGACTGTGCGTTACCACCGGCACCGGCAGTACCTCCTGGCATTATAGGTAACTACCACACTTTACTCTACATACCATACTTTACTCTTATTTAAAATCATAGAATTATTTTAAACATTGACTTTTATGAATGAAAACTTAACAAAAAATATTAAGAATAACAGACAATATCAAGGTAATAGCAAACCAACAATAAAAAACTAAAAAAAACTTCAACAATGTTTAATTGTTCAAGAATAGCAAAAAAGTTCGAGTTGGATAACAAATGAGAGAACAAAGATGTCAAAACCTTTGCGTTAAGATATGCTTGACTGAAAAAAATCCCTCCACACGAACTTTTTAAAAATCCTTATACTAGTAGCGAAATTAGTCATCTCAATATATCCTTACGAATCACTTGTGTCTGTATTAATCATATTATAGGCCTATGTCCAGCAATGGACTAATAATATAGGCTGATGCTGAACCATAATTATAATTTCCAGTATAAACTGCCTACGAACACACTCTGTGCTCGAGCTAATGAAGATTCTATCAAAGGAGATGCGGGTCAAAGTGGACACGCGGCTGGAAACGGCGCGGGAGGTCGCTGAGATGTACAACCAACGGCTTATGTTCCCACCAGGTAATATTTTGAGTGAATGAATGAACGATAGAATGATTGAGTAATTATATTGTTAGAAGAGATTAAAATAAAGGTGAAGACGCGACTGGAAACGGTGCGACAGGTCACTGAGATGTACAATCAATGACTCATGTGAATGAATGAATGAATGATATGTATTGAAGGTATTCTCAGAGGAGTTAGGGATAAAGTTAGATACGAAGCTGGAAACGGTGCGAGAGATCGCTGAAATGTACAACCCACGACTTATGTTCCCACCAGGTACTATATTGAGTGAATGAATGAATGATAGGTATTGACGAATGAACGTAATCTCAGAGGGGTTGGTGATAAAGACGGATACGTGGCTGGATATAGATTTTGCACGTACCAGCGACCTGAAAAATCACCGGTTGCAGATTAGATGTTTTCTAAAAGCATTATATTTTGTTTTAGATTCAGAGCAGCTAGCCTACTCAGTGCGTGAATACATAACCTTCGAGGAATGGCCGACACCGCGCGGGCTCAGAGTGAGAGACAAGGCAGCCACCGTCGCGGTCAAGTCACACTGCATCGACGCAGGTATAGTACCACCAGTCCACGCTAGCCCACTGCTGGACAGAGCAGCTTGCCTCCTCAGTGCGTGAATACATAACCATAGAGACAAGGCAGCCACCGTCGCGGTCAAGTCTCACTGCATCGACGCAGGTATAGTACCGCCAGCCCACGCTAGCCCACTGCTGGACGACAGAGCAGCTAGCCTACTCACGCACTGAGTAGGCTAGCTGCTCTGTCGTTTTTCGAAACATCCGGGTTCAATTCCCGGACTGAGAACATGATTTTTTTAAAAGTGGGGATGCAGTTTTGTTTGTTACTAAAATCGATGACATTGTTACTAAGAAGAGATCTTCGTAAGTCTTATAGTTTCTGACCTTTCCATACTGACCGATTTAAGTGTTACATCCTGTATTATGCTGTTTTTGTAATCAGTAATGCAGTACAGGGTCTAATACAGGGTGATTGGAAGGTGGGTGCAAAGCTGGTGGGCGAAGGTAGTGTGGACTATTTGGAATCATTTAAGCCATATTTTTCTAAGACGAAGTCTGGCTGTTTCTTTATTACCAATATTTTATTGGTGGCAAGGAATAAACCCGAAATTTTACAGTTAGTTGCTAATCATTGCCAGTTTAAAAGGCCAATGATTTTTTTTTGTTTAAATTAAGTAAAACTAATGTGTAAGCAATCTAACAAAACATGTTCTTAGGTATCTGAGTCATTAGCAATTTTTTTACAGACATTAAACTTACAAAAATTTTCAGCGATTTTCGAAAACCATTTTTAACGTTATTTAAAAAAAAGTCGGTGTTTTTTTGTTCAAACCTTTTTAAAAACATGTTTGGTTATTACTCTTTCTTTTGAGGTATCAATGAAGCGGATATCTCATAAATTATTGAAATAAGGATCTAAAAACCAAATTGAGAGAGAAAATTTAAAGCAAGTTTCATACAAAAAAAAAAATGGTTTTGGTCGTCATACCGCGCGCGGTGGCCTTTGTTTTGGTCAGTGGAACTCCTCAGAAATTCTTAGAATTAAACTTTGAACACCGGGCCGGGGCGGGTCGCTAGTTTAAATATATACAAAAAAATTCAAATTCAAAATACTCTTTTCCCGCAGGTTTAGTAATCGACGGCAGTGTGTCATTCCCTTTCAACGACGGCACCGAGGCAATGCTCGAGATACTACCTGAGGACTCGCTGATGACGGTACAGATGGACGATGAACTGCATCACTGATGTTACAGAATCGGTCTTACGTAAGTCTTTATAATCTACTAGCTTAGCTAAGTCTTTATTATCCACTAGCTTAGTTGTGCCCTGCGTCTTCATCAATGTGTCATTCCCTTTCAACGACGGCACCGAGGCAATGCTCGAGATACTACCTGAGGACTCGCTGATGACGGTACAGATGGACGATGAACTGCATCACTGATGTTACAGAATCGGTCTTACGTAAGTCTTTATAATCTACTAGCTTAGCTAAGTCTTTATTATCCACTAGCTTAGTTGTGCCCTGCGTCTTCATCAATGTGTCATTCCCTTTCAACGACGGCACCGAGGCAATGCTCGAGATACTACCTGAGGACTCGCTGATGACGGTACAGATGGACGATGAACTGCATCACTGATGTTACAGAATCGGTCTTACGTAAGTCTTTATAATCTACTAGCTTAGCTAAGTCTTTATTATCCACTAGCTTAGTTGTGCCCTGCGTCTTCATCAATGTGTCATTCCCTTTCAACGACGGCACCGAGGCAATGCTCGAGATACTACCTGAAGACTCACTGATGACGGTACAGATGGACGATGAACTGCATCACTGATGTTACAGAATCGATCTTACGTAAGTCTTTATAATCTACTAGCTTAGCTGTGCCCTGCGTCTTCATCAATGTATCATTCCCTTTCAACGACGGCACCGAGGCAATGCTCGAGATACTACCTGAGGAATCGCTGATGACGGTACAGATGGACGATGAACTGCATCACTGATGTTATAGAATCGGTCTTAGGTAAGTCTTTATAATCTACTAGCTTAGCTAAGTCTTTATTATCCACTAGCTTAGTTGTGCCCTGCGTCTTCATCAATGTGTCATTCCCTTTCAACGACGGCACCGAGGCAATGCTCGAGATACTACCTGAGGACTCGCTGATGACGATACAGATGGACGATGAACTGCATCACTGATGTTACAGAATTGGTCTTGCGTAAGTCACTACATAGTATAAAACAAAGTCGTTGTTTCTGTCCCTATTTCCCTTTGACTGATTAAATCTTTAAAACTATGCAATGGATTTTGATGCGGTTTTTTTAATAGATAGAGTAATTCAAGAGGAAGGTTTATACGTATATTAAAACCGTGCGAAGCCGGGGCGGGTCGCTAGTCTTTAAATAATCTTCACCCGGGGGAAAATTACAGAAAAGTAGTTTTATTCCTCGCCTAGAATAACGTCAATACAGGTGATAAACATCCATCCATCCAATCTACCTCTATCGCATTTATAAGGTGCGCTAGGTGCGACCCGCGGCTTTATCCGTGAAAATTGATAAATAGTAGTCTATAAACGTCCACCCAATCTTTCACATTTATAATATTAAGCATAAATAAAAAACTATTGTTACTAAGCTTTAAAAATCCTTTTTCTTGCAGGTCTAAGTTGGAAGCGTTTCATTCCCTTACAACTACACCGAAGTGATACTCGAAACCATACCGAAAGACTCAGATGATCGTTCAGATGGACGATGAACTTAACTGATGTAGTTACAGAATTGATCTGACGTAGGTAATGCAGCTTTGGAATGTTAAGCCTATATAAGGCTTAAAGATATATTTGGTATCGCTAGCAACCTCGGAGATCAAATAAATAAATAATGCTGGAAAATTCACACAGCATCATCTAGCTCCAAAGTTAGCACAGAAATTAAGGTATAATAACTTAATAGTGTAAGAAAGATAAATATAATTATTTATTCAGGCAGAAAAATAACATAGTAAGTATGGTTAAAAGTGCCTTTAGAAAAATGCTTAAATATACACAGATTTCTCACCTGGATCGATATTAACACGTTAAACGCCATGTAGGTCACCGGTGACCACACTCTGCCATAATCAAGGCGCCGCGTTGGACACCGGTGACCTCAGAGCAGACCTGTTTTTAAAGTGAATTTGTGCACCGTGGGTCACGTTTACTATAGATTTTGCGTAACGGGGTGACCGGGGTGGCGCTGTAGAACAATTCGCCGAAGTGGTTTTCGCCTAACTTAAGATTTTGTTAGTATAAAGCCATTTTCTATGAAAAAAAGTTTGTTTGCCATTGAAATATACTGGCTTCTAACAAATCTATGTCACGCAAATCTTCTTGTGATATATCCAAGTCTAAATCTATAAATTCAGTCATTTCCGCTAACGAAACAGACGTGCGCGCTGCTCGAATGACAACGCGCGACTGCAGGGTGCGGGTGACCGGTGTACGTGACCTCATGGCGCCATAATAACGAAATTGTCTATTTTCACATTACAGCGCCACTACGGACACCGGTGACCTCACCTCGTTTTTCAGGAATATCTCTGAAATAAGGCCTTAGATCGAAACCTTACTACGACATAAGCACGAATCTTGAGATACTGCATCAAAGGACAGCAAAAAAAAAATATGTAAAAATCGCATTTTCACTATGGCGTTTAACGTGTTAATAATGTAAAAGTCATATATATTAAGTATTTGTATGGTACTTTTATTTTTGCCTTGCATATCCTTACCTATCAAGTGTACAATATGAGTATTTATTTATGATGCTATGCATTTTATTGTTCAGCATTTATGTAGGAATAACTATTTCTATACGATGATGATGATGTATCTAAACGAATAAGGTAAAGATTTAAAGATTGTAATTTTGCTTATAACTGGTATAATCTGGTTATGCTCGACCAATACATAAAATTCTTTCATAGCTCATGCAATGTTTTATCTAAGTACCAAGTGAGTAAATCCTTGTGGATAGAGTATTAGATAAAATTGAATAATGATGTTAAAGTATTTGGTTTTAAGGGAATCTGTGATTAAAAGGTGTTTTAGTGATTTGTTAGCATTTCGTCCGAATCGTGTTTCGTCCAGAATCCGTACGCAATTCGTCCAAATAGGAATTCGTTTACTAAGCAGTTCGGGAACTTCGTGTTTATCTATTTCGCAGTTCGTCCAATTCTTACTTTTTTGACTATAGAATAGTCCATCAGTTTATTTAAAAAAAAAATTCTACTCACATTTTTTTTAATTCAACAGTACATGTCTAAAACTACAATTTTCTAGTTTTCATTATTGATATCTTTATTGTGATGTGTTTGTATGAAATGCGTATTAGACGAATCGCGTGTAAATTGCAATTGGACAAATCGAATTTTGGACGTACTTATAGCAAATATTTTTAGTAAATTATGTTATTTGTAGTTTATAAGTAAAAATGTGCTTTAGTAAGACTGACAGTTTTTAGATCGTTTTGAAAATGTATTAATTTTCACAGCAGTGCAAAATATTTTGAGAATTTTAACATGTTTAGTCATTAACTAAAATTTAATTCGTAGAGTAATTGTGGTCATAATATGATAATTATGACCCTTATTCATTTCATTTCATTTATTTATTCAAAAAATAAATGAAATGAATAAGGTAAATTATGACCCTTATTCTAAAATATATTCCGGATTATGTTTTGAAATTGATACAAAACCAGTGCATTATGAATGAAAAATACACGAAAAACTTTATTACTTCTTTGAAAGTTGAGCTACGTACCTCCAGATTGTTTATAACAGTCTGCAGTTAGCTCAACTGTGTCAATTGTAAATACTTATAATCTGCAACTTAGCTGTAACTTTCTTTTTAATACAGTACATTTAAAAGCTAAATTATTTGGATAGGGTTTTTGGATAAATTGTGATTTTAAAATGTCTTATGTAGTCGCGTAGATAATAATTGGGATTGAAAACTACAACCCCTCTTATGATATCCAGCTTACGTTATACTCGTTAGAATATGATCCTATTCGTGACTTAAATATGCTATAATATTTGTAGGATCAAATCGTTTACGCTATTTATTGTAAGTATAATAACTAAATACGTCGTCAAAAAGAGAAATTAAGCGTAAAATCAATTTTAAGAGTGAATTTATGTCCTTCTATGACCTACACCCATATATTTACTTGTTACCTCAATTTCGATTTAACCTAGTCATCAACTCAATCAACTTTTTGCATTTCGGTATGCTTGATTATAAAAAATTCCTAGACTCGAACATACCTTAAAAAAATCCTTATACGTACGAGTGCTGAAATGAATTGTAATGGGAAATTGTGTGCGCTTCTATACCTAATAAGCTTCTATTTTTAGCTATTAAGCTCCCTATTTGAAGATTTAAACAGTACATAAAACAAAATCTTATGAAAAGGATTGAGGAATCGTCTAAAGATATAGGTTGAAATTCTTGTTGAAATTATTTTTCAACCCCTGCTTGTTTTAAGGTTAAATCACAAAATTATGATAAATATACATCTTCATATACCTACCTACACGTATCTTATTTATTCACCTAGGCGAAACCCATTTAGTAGGCCATTACAATATAGAAACTACAAATACCGTTGTCTAGGGTTGAATTGAGGAATTTAAATCACAATTGAAGTTAAAAATTCGTTTATTCAGACACTAGCTGCGCCCCGCGGTTTCACCCGCTTGAAAAATGGTGAAAAGTAGCCTAAACTTTATCCCAGAACTAAGTCAGTAGTTTTTGCGTGAAAAGGTAAAAAACATCCATCCAAACTTTCGCACTTCGCAACTTTCGCACAAACGGCATCAAAAATGATTTTTTTCTGTTATTAGATGAACCCTTTTTTTATACGGCGTAGTAAATCAAATCATTTATTCGCAGAAATGTAGGTACATAAGTTTTATTAATAACTAGCTGGTGCCCGCGACTTCGTCTGCGCATGATTAGTACTACTCTGTCAAGAAAGTACCGGGAAAAGATCAATAATACACAAAATGTTTGTTATTCATCCAAATTTATTTTATCACCTTCAAAGTATGCTCCTTCAGAAACGATACACTTACGCCAACGAATTATCCAATCATCAAAACATTTTTTAAACGCTGTTTCCGGAATTGAGTTCAGTTCTCGCCGCGAATTCTCCTTTATGTCTTGTAGCGATTGTTGGAAGGCGCCACTCCGAAGCTTGTTGACTAGTTTGCATGTCAAACTCATAAACCCACGTCTCGTCACCAGTAATAATGCGTTTCATGAATGTTGGGTCGGAATTGACTCGTTCTAGCATGTCCTCAGCGACTCTCATGCGATTGAGTTTTTGGAGAAAATTCAGGTCTTTTGGGACTAGTCGAGCGGCAACATGTTTCATACCCAAGTGATTATTTAAAATGGTACGGATCGACTCGTGAGATACAGAAAGTTCGGCGGCTATCTCTCGCAAAGTTGAATGAGGATTTTCAGTCACTGTTTCCTTCACTTTTGCGATGTTAACTTCAATTGCAGACGTTGATGGCCTACCAGAGCGAGGCAAATCTTCCATCACATCTCGACCGCTTTTGAACGCTTTGTACCACTCATAAGCACGTGTTTTTGATAAAGTCGATTCACCGAAAGCCTTCTGTAACATTTTCAGTGACTCCAAACACGAAATTCCATTGGCGATGCAAAACTTAAGACAAACTCTTTGTTCGATGTTTTTGTCCATTGTGAAATTCGCAATACACACTAGATATGATGTAACTAAAAACAGCACTGTATTTAATATAAATAACAGATGCAACTCAAACTCCGCGCCAAAATGGCAAACAGTTGTGCCAACCTAACAACAACAAAAAAAACAAAAATTTGAATTTGGAACCATAAACAAATCATCCATTCCCGATACTTTTTTGACTGAATGTATTTCGAGTACTCGCGATTTTACTTGCGTAATTCCCTTTCCCGTGGGATTTTCGGGGTAAAATAAATATATGTGTTATTCCAGCTTATAATCTATCTCTGTGCCAAATTTCATCCAGATCCGTTTAGCAGTTTTTGCGTGAAAGAGAAACAAACATCCATCCATTCATACTTACAAACTTTCGCGTCTATCAGTTCAATTCAGTTTGGTTCCCCTAGGCTATACGGGTTTTCAAAAATTTCTCACAGCATCTGAACGACGCGTACGGGTCCAGATGCTGTGAGAAATTTTTAAAACCCGTATAGCCCAGGGGAACCAAACTGAATTCCGGGATAAAATGTATCCCATGTCCAATCGTCCCGAGTTCCATTCGAATTCATTCACTTCCGACGTGATGCGTGGTTAAAGAATTCTTCTTTCACCCTCTCTCCCAGGGGAACCTTTCCGAATTCCGGGATAAAAAGTATCCCATGTCCTTCCTTGTAGTATGAACTCAAATCGTCCCGAGTTTCATTCCAACTCATTCAGCAGTTTCGGCGTGATGCGCGGTAAAGAAATTTTACTTTCATACCCTCTCCCATGAGAACCTTACTGAATTCCGGGATAAAAAGTATCCTATGTCCTTCCTCGTAGTATGACCAATAATCATGCCGAGTTTAATTTAAATCCATCAAGTAGTTTCGGCGTGATGCGCGTTTACGATACAGACAGACAGACAGACAGACAGACATGAATGAAAAAAAATACAGTTTTGGCTTGAGTATCGATAATAGAGTGCCCTCCAAAAAAAATTTTCAAAATATCTTCAATGTACAGAATTGGACCGGTTACAGTTTTATTATAAGTATAGATAGATGCTAGCTCCCAATAGGTACATTCTGCCTCGTCGAATTACCTACCCTCCTTTCAGCTTTCTAGCTTCAGAGGTTTGGGCTGGGTAGTCTCCAAAAAATCGCTTATGATTTGGAATCAAAATAAAACATCGTTATCTTTATAGTCAGTATATTTGTTAAAAAATTCGTACACTGCTTACAATGATACCGTTCCAGACCCCCATTGTATTAAAAAATTAGTTGAAAAAACTAAAAAGTAGTTAAAAAACTAGATGTTGAAATTAAACTAAAAAACCAATGGGGCAGTGTGAAACGAGTATCAAAAAATTCGTTGTCACGACTTAAAAAGCAACTTAAAATACCCAAAATAGCACCGATATCGGACGGAGTTGGCAATACTAAAAAAATATAAACTAAATTAACTTAAAATATGGCATCCAATTGCAAAATATAAGAAAGGAAGGAGAGTAGTATATACCCGCCACCTAAATATAGGTTAAGAATAGGTATAAGTTTAGACTGGCTATGTTAAAGATGTTATGTAAGTATAGTATTATTAAAATTGAAAGCGAACTGAAAATTGATTAACACTTTATTTCTTTAACTATTTTAATAATTATTTAAAGTTAGAATTTGACTCGTCCAAATGATTATTTTATAAGCCTAAAGAAATAAAGTTTTCTGAGAGATTTCTGATGAATTGTAATCAGAACGCCATTTTTTTTAATATAACAAAAGGAGTCCAGATCTGCCCTTATCCGATTAAAGGATTTAATAATTTAAATACTTAGGCTCCTATCATAAAAACACTAGGTATCTATTATGGAAGTAGGTTTTTCAGCCAGTCTAAACACAATACAAAAAGCTCTTAAATTATCCTGGAGATCAACAACATCACTTAACTGTTGATCATTTACAAAATTACGTAATGCAAGGCAACCATTAACTTATTTACTATACATAATATAATATTTGCTGGACGGATGCTACGCACATAGTTATCACATAAACACGTAATATTGCTTTATGAATAGAGAGATGAAAAAACATAATTTTGATGGAATTGGCCAAATAAATTAATCATACTTCTAGAGTAGGTACGTAAGTAATTTTTTTGTAAAAATAAATCTTTGTTTCTTATTGTAAGTTAGAACTTTTAATTTTTCATTCATCTCGTCTATTTCATGTTTCTTTTAATAAAACATATTGGTAAATCACTAGAATTAAGAACTTATTTTCTAACTCATTATGACTCATCGTTGTGCTATTTCGCTAATATACTAAAAATAACTGGTTTTATATTAATAAAAATAATATAAAATGGCTGTGATGATGTTGGGGCAGTGTTATTTCACACTTGAGTGAAAACGCGGCGGCCATTTTTTTTTCAAAAGATATCATTATTATTTTTGATATCTTCTGATGGGCGCTCCACATTCACACGAGACGTTCACACAAGAATCTCCGGAGAATCTCAGCGAGAACTGTAGCGCGAACTTCTTTGGGTACACACTCTCACAAACTTCTCAAATAGTTCTCGCTACAGTTCTCGCGCTCAATGATGATGATGCGCTACTAAGAAACATGCGAGTGTGGAGTCAATACACGTTCTCGCCTGTTCTCACGTTCTCGCGCTCCTTTGTCTCGCGCCAAAAAACCGACAAAAAGTGGAGAACAGCCCGAGAACAAGGCGAGAACGTGAGACGAATACGCGAATCGCTTCAACATTCACGCTTCTCGCCTGTTTCACGCGTTCTCGCGAAGTTCTTGTGTGAATGTGGAGCGCCTATGAAAAAAAACACGAAAACTTCAACTAAAAATCATTGTCGCAACACTTTCTATTTAAATACTTAAAAACATATACTGAACTCCAATTTTTTATATAAAAACTAGACAGTAATTTTCGTTGAAACTTAGGAATGCATTTTTTTATTCCTCTATGATTTTAAAAAATGTTGCTAAGTCGCGCCATTCTAACTAATATTGCGCCTTTGCGTTTGGACGCCTTCATCGAAAGAAACGAAAACTTTTTAGTCATCGTAAACTAATGCACAACTGATATTAATGATTCGAAACTTTCTACAATTTTGACATTGCGAGGATAAACTTAACCCTAACTAGTATGCGAGTACCCAGTATTAGTATAGGGGCCACTGTACAACGAACTACCGGTTCTGGAATAAGTTTTAGGGTTCCGCCTGCGAGCCAAGATACACGCTATGGCAGCTATCACACAGATCATGAGGATGATGCCAGCGATGCAGATTCCTATCGCGAAGTTACGCTGCGATATGCAGATCTCGTCTTCTTTCTGAAAAAGAAAACAGGTTTATTGGTTAGAAAGCCAACGGTAACGTACAAAATGTTCCCCCCGTTTCTTTTAACGATTCTATTTATTAATTCAGGCAATTTACAGTCCATTGTGTTCCTTGAATAATATTAGAACTTATTTATTCTTACTTCCTTATAAGCCATTGCCTTTGTTTTATTCCAGGCTTAGAACTACGTCTATTCAAAATTTCAGCCCGATCCGTTCAGTTCTTTTGCGTAAAGTAACAAACATTTCTTTATCCACAATAGAACTTCGATCAATACATCCACCAGTCTCGCGTTCATACTATTAGTAATTAAGTAAAAATAAGCATAGTCTTCAGTGCTTTGTGGAAATCACAGAAATATTGGTCATATAATTCTGTGGTGGAAATGCTTACCTTCTCGCTGGTGACGTCATCGGCCTCCTGTGAATCCGCCTCGTTGACAAAGAGTCCTGAGAAGACCTCCACAGTGGCTGGTTGACCTTCGTTATCGATGATCTCTTGCTTTGGGTATATGCTTACCTTCTCGCTGGTGACGTCATCGGCCTCCTGTGAATCCGCCTCGTTGACAAAGAGTCCTGAGAAGACCTCCACAGTTGCTGGCTGACTTTCGTCGTCGATAATCTCCCCTGCTTTGGGTATATGCTTACCTTCTCGCTGGTGACGTCATCAGCCTCCTGTGAATCGGCCTCGTTGACAAAGAGGCCTGAGAAGACCTCCACAGTGGCTGGTTGACCTTCGTCGTCGGTGTCGCGACGAGAGCGCGTCTTGTGAGTGCACGGCTCCTGAAATTATATTATAAATTACGTACTTATCATATTTAATATCATATTATTGCATGATGGTGCAAAAAGCTTTCGTTATCACAATCACTAAGTACATGCAACGGATTTTGATGCGTTTTTTTTATAGATAGAGTGATTCAAGAGGAACCGTGCGAAGCCGGGTCGGGTCGCTCGTTATAACTAATTGCTAGTTACGCCATAAAACATGGTCACGAGAATTGTATCACCGCGGAACTTTAGTTTCAGATGGCTTTAAAACTTTTTTAATATACAATGTATCCTACTGTTTTTTTACTGTTAGTAGGTACTTAGAAACCGTTCCATCACATTACGGCGTCTGAAGCGTCTCTATGTTGTCAATATCAACTACAAATGTTCCAGAATCATTTACAATTTAGTAAACGCGGAAAATCATTTCCTTCAGTTTAAGTTATATAATATAATAATAATAATAATTCCAGACAATCCACACAGCATTATCTAGCCCCAAGCTAAGCAGAGCTTGTGTTATGGGTACTAGATGACTGATATATTTAATACAATACATTACATAGATAGATATTTTTGTATTAGAAGAGAATTAGTTAGAAGAGAAGCTATGTCAAATGGCGTTATAACTTAAAAAAAAGGCATCACACGATCCCGGATACCTTTTACTCGAGAGCAGGTAGGTAGTACATACATTTGGTAACTTTATGCCCCCTTGACATCGGAAGCCATTGAAACTATTTATTGGTATTGATTGTGGTATGCAGAACATCTTAAATTTAACTTACGTTCTACAAAATGTACTCTTTCAAGACTCTCTAGTAACTTATATCTATATAGTGCCCCAATAGTGCTAGAGCACTATTAGAGACACTTCTGATGTGCTTTGGCACTACTAAAGTACACTTCCGATACGCTTTGGTATTACTAGAGACATTTTATATACTCTGGCAATACAAAAGACACTTCTGATGCATTATAGCAATATTACAGACACTTGTGATGTCAAAGGCCATCCACAGTGGCATCGCAAACAGCTAGATCACTCACACAGTCCGTAGGATGGTTCAGCTGGCACAGTTTGACCTCGCACGTGAAGTAGACGCTCGCAGAGTGAGGGAATCTATACGCTCCGAATGAAACACTCGCTTGTTGCTTGTCGGTGGAATACCGGAACATGCCCATTATCTCGCCGTCTAGGGGGCATCTGGGAACAAAGGATTTTGTTGCTTAGATTTCATCATCATCATATCAGCCGTAGGACATCCACTACTGGACAAAGGCCTCCCTCATTGATCTCCAGGAACTGCGGTTGGAAGCGGCCTGCATCCAACGCCGACTTGCGGTTCTTATCAAGTCGTCTGCCCATCTTGTAGATGGATGCTTAGATTAACATATAAAAAATGAATATTGCAGGTAACCAAGCCTAATAGTTTATCACAATAATATTATGCGAAAGATTGGATGATGAATAGACGTAGTTCTACACCTGGAAATAGAGAATGCTTTTCATCAAACTCTGATATGAAAAGGCCATATAAGGCCAGTCCAGCAGTAGACCAATATAGGTTGATGATGATTATGAAAGGCCAGTCTTTGGTTCTGAATACTGGATTGGAATTCGATTCCATTTCCGTCAGATCTTTAGAACGCTAGTTTGATTTCATATCCAAACTATGGAACTAAGGATCCGAATTCAAATGGGGAAAGTTTTCGACTAAGCTCTTTTAAAATAGCAATCATAGTCAACCTCCTGGACGACGAGGATACTCACCCATCATTCGCAATCAGAGTCACATCGGCGCCCAATCCATCAGCCGCCGTGCACTCCGACACCAGTAGACCGTACTTCTCCTGCTTCTCTAAAGATACAACCATGGTCAGGGAATCTCCTATCTGTACCTCGGATGCCACCTGGAAAGAAAAGTATGGTAGGATAAAGACGTTACTGCTACATCTAGCGCAATGTATATTATTTATTATATTATCTATACTTATAATAAAACTGTAACAGGTCCAAATCTGTACATTGAAGATATTTTGAAAATTTTTTTTGGAGGGCACTCTATTATCGATACTCAAGCCAAAACTGTAATTTTTTTCATTCATGTCTGTCTGTCTGTCTGTCTGTCTGTCTGTCTGTCTGTCTGTCTGTCTGTATCGTAAACGCGCATCACGCCGAAACTACTTGATGGATTTAAATGAAACTCGGCATGATTATAGGTCATACTACGAGGAAGGACATAGGATACTTTTTATCCCGGAATTCAGTAAGGTTCCCATGGGAGAGGGTATGAAAGTAAAATTCCTTTACCGCTCATCACGCCGAAACTGCTGAATGACTTGGAATGAAACTTGGGACGATTTGAGTTCATACTACAAGGAAGGACATGGGATACTTTTTATCCCGGAATTCGGTAAGGTTCCCCTGGGAGAGAGGGTGAAAGAAAAATTCTTTAATGACTTGGAATGAAACTTGGGACGATTTGAGTTCATACTACAAGGAAGGACATGGGATACTTTTTATCCCGGAATTCGGTAAGGTTCCCCTGGGAGAGAGGGTGAAAGAAAAATTCTTTAATGACTTGGAATGAAACTTGGGACGATTTGAGTTCATACTACAAGGAAGGACATGGGATACTTTTTATCCCGGAATTCGGTAAGGTTCCCCTGGGAGAGAGGGTGAAAAAAAAATTCTTTAACCACGCATCACGAGGGAAGTGAATGAATTCGAATGGAACTCGGGACGATTGGACATGGGATACATTTTATCCCGGAATTCAGTTTGGTTCCCCTGGGCTATACGGGTTTTCAAAAATTTCTCACAGCATTTGAACGACGCGCGCGCGTCGTTCAGATGCTGTGAGAAATTTTTGAAAACCCGTATAGCCCAGGGGAACCAAACTGAATTGAACTGATAAACGCGTAAGTTTGTAAGGATGAATGGATAGATGGATGGACGTTTGTTACTCTTTCACGCAAAAACTGCTGAACGGATCTGGATGAAATTTGGCACAGAGATAGATTATAAGCTGAAATAACACATAGGCTTTATCCCGAAAATCCCACGAGAAAGGAATTACGCAATGAAATAGCGAGTACTCGAAATACTAATCATGCGCAGACGAAGTCGCGGGCACCAGCTAGTATTATATATATATATATATATGTCATACTTTGTGTAGCTGCTTAGCAGGGGAATCAAAGGTTTATGGTATCACTAGTACATGACCGCGGCTTCACACGCTTTGTTTCTATGGAAACGGTTTAGGGCTATTTCTATCCCATGGGACACTTCCCATGGGCTAATTACATACGCTCCTTTTCGTCCCAAATCAGTATTTATGGGATGAAAAGTATGTGTTATTCCAGGGCTAGAACTACGGCTGTGCTAAATTTCAGACCGATCGTTTCAGTAGTTTTTTGCGTGAAGAGGTACAAACAAACATCCATCCATACAAACTTTGTTTATAATATTACTAAGGATTATCTTTCATTATTGTTGTCTAAAAAGAAATACGAAACAGGATAATTATACAAAATATTTCCCACTGCGAAATTTCATCTATCTATTCAGTTTAAATAGGGACTAAGTATAGCATCTTGTTTTATCCTTCCAAATCTTAATTTAGTTAACATACATGTTTATCCTTAGGGTCACCCTTGAAGATCTTCATGGATACAGAAGGCATCCATCCTGATTCCAGGTCGTAGGCCTCGTCGATACTGAAAATAAACAGGGTCTTTAAAATTATGTTCCGTGCAAAATAAAATACCTGAAAATGGTTCTCGGATCCTCATTTCTCTCAAATACTTACTATCAAAGCACAACTTTTGCCGAAAAAAGTTGGCGTTTTGTAATTTTTTTTATTTATTTATTTATAATAATGTGATAAAAAGTTTGTCAGGGGTTGAAATAATGGATGAAAGTTTGTATGGAAGTTTCGTCATTTTTGAAGCTAGAATGAGTTTGACTCATTTTAAGGGTTTTTGATTAGAAAAAATAAAAATGCATTTAAAGTTTACTTATTTTTTGGGAGTAAAATAAACAAAGGGGATGAAAATATGTATGGAAATAAGTAAGTTTTCTTTTCTTCTCATTCGTTTCGTGCTTGGTCGTCATGACGAGTTTTTGTTGGAATGGGCCGACATCGCTCACCTCACGATAGGTATATGTCGCAAAACAACCTGTTTCTGGTTATTTTGGAGCATTCATTCATGGTTAGTCAGAGTCATGGAGTCATCCATACCGCAATGTATGAAAACGAAAGTTTTCAATCAGTGCGTCCTACCCGTAATGATCTACGGAGCTGAGACGTGGACACTCACGGTAGGGCTGGTCCACCCGTAGTCTCTCAGCGAGCTATGGAAAGGGCTATGCTCAGAGTTTCTCTGAAGGATAGGATTCGTAATGAATACATCCGATAGAGAACCAAAGTTATCGACATAGCTCAAAGAATTAGCAAGCTGAAGTGGCAGTGGGCCGGCCATATCTCGCCGCTCATAACCGCTGAGGTAAACGTGTTCTTGAAGAACTCTGCCAACGTAATGTAGGACACCCTCTGGCCAGGTGGGATGACAATCTGCATAAAACTTCTGGCAGTTGCTGGATGCGGCAAGCTGAAGACAGGGCGCTATGGCGCTCATTAGGGGAGGCCTATGTCCAGTGGACTAATATAGGTTGATGATGACGATTCACGTTGGTGGTGTTTCTTAAGATACCTGTTATCATCCCCGCTGGTCAGCCTAGCCGCCTTGGGGTAGACGTGGAACTGCGACAGATCGCGTCGCCGGTACCGGCAGCGAACGTGGTAACCCCTTCCCTGGCCGGTTACCAGCTTGAGATGTGGCTGAACGATGATGTTGTTGTAGTATTCTATCGTGTCGTCATCCTGAAACAAGAGAAGAAGAGATGATTGTTAATAAGTGAGTAGGTATAATAGATTTCTTTATGGCGCAAACAAGGGTACTCTAACCTACCACTAATCCTACTAATATTATGAACGCGAAAGTTTGTAAGTATGGATGGTTTTTTTTTTAAATCTTTATTATTTATAAATAGGGTTTTAAAAAATTATGCCACCCTCATGACTTAGACTTAGAGGTAAAGTACATTGCTAATTGGATTCCGATCTCTCATTGATAGTAACACGATATAATTCTGTAAGCGCCCTGGCATCCTTGGACACTGGTTCCGACAGGATGCCATTGCAGCCTCCCACCATCCAGAAGATATGATGAGGGTCAAACAATCTTCTGCGTATTTCTTCGCCCCAGGCACATTTATGGATGGATGGATAGATGAATGTTTGTTACTCTTTCTCGCAAAAACTAATGAACGGATATGGACGAAATTTGCCACATAGATAGATTATAGTCTGGAATAATACATAGAATATATTTTATCCTGGAATTCCTACGGGAACGGGAATTACACGGGTGAAACCGCGAGGCGCTGCTAGTTTTCTCATATAATTTAGTAAAACAAAGGAATTTCCAAAAGTCAAACGATCATCCAGATCCGTTCAGTAGTTTTTGCGTGAAAGAGTAACAAATATCCATCCATCTATCCTTCCATACAAACTTTCGCGTTAATAATATTATTAGTACCTATTTAATTGTTTTGTAAATCATATCTCATTTGTGGTCGTTTATTCAACTATATATTCTTAATCTTAAAACTTTAAATAAGAGGCCCTGCCTCTCGTAAAGACTTCAAGGCCGTTCACCCTACCCACGACAACTCCTTGTATAGTATTTACGAGATATCGCGTCACTACACACTGTTGCAGACGCATAATTATTGTTGAGAAATCCGCTTAGTCACTTAGGCGAGAGACCAGGATTTTCATAGGCTTTAAATTAGACCAGACAGGTAGTAATAATAATGCTGGACAATCCACACATCATCATCTAGCCCTGAGCTAAACTGAGCTTTTGTTATGGGTACTAGATGACTGATATCTTAATCACTACATAGTATAAAACAAAGTAGCTTTCTCTGTCCCGATGTCCCTATGTATGCTTAAATCTTTAAAACTATGCAACGAATTTTGATGCAGTTTTTTTAATAGGTAGCGTGATACAAGAGGAAGGTTTATACGTATAATAAAACCGTGCGAAGCCGGGGCGGGTCGCTAGTACAATATAAATGAATTAATATAATTAAATTTCTATCTTAATTGGTAAATGATCAACATTCAGAAATAGGTCTAAAAGTCCCTTAGACATATTTTATCGAATGAATTTCAATATTTTTTAACATGTATTTTATGACGTGTCCAAGTGTCCTGTGAGGTTTAAAGGACATAAAGCCCTTTGAATTTTGAATTTTTTAAATAAACTGGATATCCCCAAAAAATGTTCATTCGTTTTGTAAGCGGTCCAGGCATTCATTAAATTAGGTCATCATCATCAGCCTATATTAGTCCAGTGCAGCTGTGGACTCCCCTAATGAACGCCATAGCGGCATCCAGCATCTACCAGCAGTATTGCGCAGATCATCACACCTGGCCAGAGGGACGCTACGTTTGCTAAGTCACGGTCTCTACTCTCACGTTTACTTTAACGGTTATCGGTTCTTCGCGAGATATGGCCTGTTACCCTAACAGTTTGATATAAGTTTTTTAATATCGTTGATGTACCAATAACTGACATTAAAACCACGCAGATTTTAGCCCGCTAGAGAAACCATCCGAAATTGACAAATGATATAATTTGAGAGCACTAAGATGGATGGCATACTAGCGGCATATACGGCATGCAGATTGAGGCTAACGAGTTCTGTTTTGGCAGCGATGAATGTCAGGTCAGATTACGCAAGGTCGCGACCTTATGTCGTTCAATCAGGGATATATCATCATCAAGAGAAAATGTACAAAAAACACAAGATCTTAGAAACAGAACGAATAATTTGATTGTTGTGAAAAAAAACTTCGAACTATGTAAATGACATTGTTTCTTATGGTTACGAAACTAAAGGGTAAAACGAAATCCTAATCAAACGAATCGGTGATCACAATGAAGTTTATTAATATTTTACTCAGTTCTACATTATATTGAGATCCTTTCTTAGGGTAATTATGTTAACGCGCTAATCATCACCATCATCAGCCTATATGTGTCCACTGCTGGACATAGGCCTCCCCTAATGAGCGCCATAGCGCCCTGTCTTCAGCTTGCCGCATCCAGCATCTGCCACCAGTCTTTCGCAGATCGTCATTATACCTGGCCAGAGGGCAACCTACACTACGTTTGCCAAGTCGCGGTCTCCACTCAAGAACACGTTTACCCCAACGGTTGTCGGTTCTTTGCGAGGTATGGCCGGCCCACTGCCACTTCAGCTTGCCAATTTTTAGAGCTATATCGATAACTTTGGTTCTCTGTCGGATAAATACACTGCACCATTAATTTCTTGGTATGTCATTACCACTCTGATATGTCAAAAGTACTGTAACGACAAAATACCAGGGGTTGTGGTACATAACAATGAGGGGAAGTGACGTCACATCCGGCGGGAGCATGTAACGTGTAATTTGGAAGGAAATGGAACGTGGGGAATAAGAATAATGATTGGTAAAGCTTGCTATATTTATTTATTAGCAGCGCCTCGCGGTTTCACCCGCGTAATTCCTGTTCTCATGGGAATTCCGGGATAATATATAGCCTATGTGTTATTCCAGACTATATGTAGGTATATAATCTATCTCTGTGCCAAATTTCTTTAGATCCGTTCAGTAGTTTTTGCGTGAAAGAGTAACAAACATAACATCCATCCATCTATCAATCTATACTAACAAACTTTCACGCTTATTATATTAGTAGGATGAACTTGTAAATGATTTTGAATTTTTGTTTCATTTATTACTGGTATCTCACATTAATTTGACGTTAAGAAAACATAGTTCAAACGAAGTAAATCCCTAAAGAAGTTACTGAAAATTGTTCGAATTTCGATCAAAATACCGAATGTCCGTGAACTCCAAATAAATACTCTCGCTAATAAATGCTCTTCGGGTTTTTAAAATATTATCTTAGCGTCTGGTCGATGCGACGCGTGACCCGAGAGCTGCAATGGTGAGTAGGTACCTATGTGGCGCAGCGATCTGCTGTCTGCAATTGAAACAATTTAGCTAACTGTAGACGGTTTTATCTAGATGTAGCGCAACTGATTATATCAATACCAGTCTGTGCGTCCCCAATACACTGGCTGCATTACCACGCTGTATGACAATGCTGATGCGCTGAGCCAGATACTCACCAGCTAAAGAGCCACGCACGCGTCGAATCGACCAGAAGGTCAAATTTTTTTTAAACATGCTTATTAGAACTGGTTTTTAAGCACCTTCCTAGATATTTCATTTATCTGTATTTATTTCATCTTTTACAACTGTTGAGCTAACTGCAAGCGGTTGCAAACAGTCTAGAGTTAGCTCAATTGATGCATGTCAATACCTACCAGTGGGAAGCGTCTCCAAGACACTGGCTGCATTACCACGCTGCTGTATGACAATGCTGATGCGCTGAGCCAGATACTCACCAGCTAGAGGATAAGCTTGACTATACCAAGTGTTTTGTATGTTCTCTTGGTACAAATAAACTGAATGAAACTGTAGAGGTACCAAAAAGTAGAAGAAACCCACAAACCAGATGATAAAGCTATTTACAATCGCGTCAGGTAGCCACGTATAGCAAAACAGGTGACCTTTACACAACCTTGGCGACGATTGGCACATGCGGTCATAATGAGGCGGTTTTCTCTTTACAACTAGTCTACACCCTTTTGTGTATATATTATAATAATACAAATATGGCATATACAATCATCATCACTACATAGTATAAAACAAAGACGCTTTCTCTGTCCCTATGTATGCTTAAATCTTTAAAACTACACAATGGTGATGCGGTTTTTTTTTAATATATAGAATGATTCAAGAGGAAGGAAGCCAGGGCGGATCGCTAGTATCTTTATAAAGAATAATACTATACTAAACACAAAAATTACAATCAAGTAATAGAAACAAATTAAAACAAGTAAGTATAGGTATACAATTGAAACAATTGAGCTAACTGCAGACGGTTTCAAACAGACTGGAGGGAGCAAATTTGAAGTACCAACTTCATTCAGTACCTATATCAGTCATCTAGTACCTACCCATAACACAAGCTCTGCTTAGCTTGGGGCTAGATGATGCTGTGCGGATTATCTAGAATTATTTAATTATTAAGTAAATAGACATAAATATTATTGTCCCAACCACTTCTAAATTGACTAACTTATTATGCGATTTGGTAACGCCTGGTTTCAAATTACTTACATCAAACCTTTCCATACTATGTTCCCACACACTAGTTTCAAAATCAAACAAAAAAAAATTAAAAATTAAAATTAAAGAACATCTATAGAGCTGCTAATTTATTATGCGCGTACGCATCTCAGAATCCAAAATGGCCGACCTCGATTCGTTTACGCAATACTGAAAGGAACTTTGCCACGCTATTGTTTGATGAAATTTTCTTTAAAGTGAGACGATTTGGACTCATATGATATGATAAAACAATTGTCTATAGATTAGGTATATTAGGTAAAGAAAATAAGAGCAAGAATGCAATCCTTGAAATCTTTAAAATATAATCACTCATTTACTCTACTTTTACTTTAAAAAATCAAGAAAGTCTAATTAGGTATTCCATAAATGAATATACATCAATGAAATTAACTTGGCCAGATGTCGCTCAGTTGCACACCGACAATAGTAGTTAGCTATGTAATCTTTACCAATAAGCTACCTTATTGTATTACCAACGCGAAAGTTTGTATTTATGGATGTTAGAGATGTTTGGATGTTTGTTACTCTTACACACAAAAACCATGTTTGTGATGTATGGATGGATGTTTATGATGATTTGGTATGTGAATGTTTGTTACTCTTTGACGCAAAAGCTACAAAACAGATCGGGCTAAATGTTGAATAGACATAGCCCTAGAATAACAGGCTTCTTTTCATCCCAAAAATTAGTTCCCGTGGGATAGAAATAGCTTTGAAACGTTTCCATAGAAACAACAAGTGCTGAGCCGCTGGCAGATACTGCCGAGTAATAAAATAAACATGTATTAGGTCCAATAGTCCTTACCACAAAAAAAAGTTAAGACTTACACACGTGTTTAACAGTTGTTTAACATGGTTTTGTAGGATTACTTTTGCTAAACAACCGTGAAACACGTGTCTAAGTCGTGATTTTGTTTTTTGTGGTAAGGCTGAATAAGTTTTATAAATGACTAGGTAGTAATTTATTTCTCACTTCTTCCACTTGTGGACAAAAAAACTGAAACAATTCTTCTATAATTAAAGCGCAAATAGCACCTAAAATGGCGCCCACACTTATTTTATCATATAACTCCGAATTTCCAGAATTCATTCGTACTGTTTATTAAACCATAATCAAGCATATCATAAGCTTTTTTAAAGATACGAAAAAACAGTTTGGTGGCTACCAAAGGCAACTTCGTATCTCTTCCTAAACTAGACAAAATAAAAAACACATGCATTAAAAAAAGCCTATAAGGTTTGTGGGGTCTGAACCGGGCTGGTAAAATTTAGAAAATATTCGAAGGACCTTAGATTTGAGTTTTTATAGGTTGATGCTGTAGGTACCTAACGAAATACCTAAGGAAAAAAGATCTTTGCTCGATATGTGCAGGGCAGATTTAATAGCTAGGCACTGACCTGATTCTCCACACCATGCCAGGATCTCAGCTTCAGAACACAGCACTAACCACACCCACTCGAGATAAAGTTTTAGATTTAGTGTTGGTTTAATGTTCTGTAGTTATTGCACGGCAAATAACAGTAGGAAGCTATTTGATATTACACTTTCCAAAATTTCACTGGATTATGTCCTTCTCGTACGGCGGTTGAGTTCGAACAGGAGGCAAACCGATCCTTTGTTCGTTGGCAAGAGGTGACTGCACTCGTTCACCAATTTCCCAACAGAGGGTAGGAAGAAACGGCTGATTCCATCACTAATTAAAACTACCCTGCGGTTTGAGCAAAGTACGCGTGAATTTTGGAAATTCCTTTGTTTATCGGAATTATATGATAAAATAAATGGGGGCGCCTCTTTAGGTGCTGTTTGCGCCTAAAGTGGCGCCCCCATAGGCACGTAAAACGTTCCCTTCCCTTAGTCTTTCCTTATCCAATGAGATTTTTTATTTGCCAAGCTGATCTTGATTGCGTGTAAGATTTTTGTTTTGCAAAACTGATTTTGATTGCGTGTGATATTTTTGTTTTGACAAGCTAGTTTTGATTGCGTGCAACATGCTTGACATATATCACCTAGAGACTCGTCTCAAATCTGGATGAAATTGATTATAGTCTAACACGCAATCCAATTTTGAACACTATATTGATACAAGCGTAACGTAGCGAATAAATAATGCTTTTCTTTACATATATTATGTAAGTTTTTATTTAATAGCATAATATATTTTTCTTGTAGTAAGTTTCAAATCACGGACGAAATAGGTAATAAATTCTTTAAATAAATATTTGAGCGTCTGGTCGATGCGACGCGTGACCCGAGAGCTGGTGAATATCTGGCTCAGCGCATCAGCATTGCCATACAGCGTGGTAATGCAGCCAGTGTCTTGGGGACGCTTCCGACTGGTATTGACATGGATCAATTGAGCTACCTGTAGACTGTTTGCAACCGTCTGCAGTTAGCTCAATGGTTTCAATTGTAAATACTAGTTGTAATTTGTCTATTCCTTTGCTTGTAATTTTCGTTGTTAATAAAGATAATTTATAATAAATACCTAATGTTGGACAAGGCATCATCTAGCCTCAAGCTAAGCAAAGCTTGTGTTTAGAGTAGGTACTGATATACTTAATACAATGCATTACTTATTAGAGATATATTTTTATGTAAATAGAAAATACCCAGAACCCCGGAGCAAATATTTGCGAATCGTACACAAATTTGTTCCGAGGCGGGAATCGAACCCGCAACCTCCTGCGTCCTGCGGACCTTCGCCCAGCGCGCCACATCGGTCGTCTCATCAAGCATTGAGATTGCTAAATGAAGGACTGATTTAAGGATATTTAATTTTCTTTAGCTCATAGAATTATCTTCGTTATTTCATTTCATTAAAATGATTCTCTGTAATGTGACTTCATCCACAAATAAGGAAAATCAACTGATGACTCAGAAACTTACCTCTACTCTGATGAAATAAACATTAATATTTCTAACCAAGATCTACTATTTGCTTATAAACTAGCGATGGTCTCGGCTTCGGCCGTGTAGAATTAGATTTTTTGGAACTATCACTACATAGTATAAAACAAAGTCACTCTGTCACTATATCCCATGTATGCTTAAATCTTTAAAACTACGCAACAGATTTTGATGCGTTTTTTTAGCTGATAGAGTTATTCAAAAGGAAGGTTTATACGTATAATAAAACCGTGCGAAGCCGGGGCGGGTCGCTAGTAATTTATATTTTTATGGTTAAGAGTTATTTTACTGGGTTAAGATTAATTATTCCTGTTTGCACAACTGTTTGTTCTCCAAATAAACAAAAAAGAATATTTCCTTATTTACTTAAAAAATATTGCTATTCGAGGTGGACGATCGTTTTTAATTATTTTTAATGATTTTAGATGCGCGAAACTGAAGACAGGGCGCTCTGGCGCTCATTAGAGGAGACCTATGTCCAGCAGTGGACTAAATAGGCTGATGATGATCATGACACAAAAATACTAATCTAAGACCTCTGGAAAAGCTCGCTCGCCATGACACAACATGTAGTGACCATAAACTCATCTCTTTCAATAAGCAGATTTGTGTAGCTGGACTCAGCACCTAAATACATAATGATTATGTACGTCGGTACATGGCTTACCTATATGGTTTACAAGGCTCTGCCCACACTAGCGACGACCTACGGATTGACCTTGCAAAGCCTTATGACGATACCATCTTAACATCTCTATAATATAGATTTAAGTGTTTGTCTGTTCGTAATTGGTAAATATTTCGTAATTCAAAAAGCTATAAATCGACTTAAAAATTCATAAAAACAAAATGAGAATATAATACGCATCATTATGATACGTAAAATATTTAAATTGAAAATGAGTTGGGTCAGTTTTCAAATAGTAAAATTATCATAAAAAACTGTTCACCTGGAAAAAAGTTAGAAGGACTAAAATAAGTATTTTTGGCTTTAAAGAATTTGCAGGCGACTTAAATTTTTAATATACGTCAAATTATTTATTATTTTTTATTGTGAAAATCATAGGAGAACTTACAAAAAAACAGAAATTCTACGTTACCAAGCTGAAGACAGAGCGATGATGATGATGATGATGAGTAGTTTTGCATTATCTCGGAAATAACTAATAACTTGACTAACTTTAGCCGGCGATACCTTTTACTAATATCACATTGGTAAAAGGAATCGCCGGCTAAAGTTAGTCAAGTACCTACCTATTATCAAGTATTAGCTCTAGGTTACAAGATACAAATCTATACTACCTACCGGTTCTTAGCATAGTGGATACATCCACAATTATGTTTTCGAGATCAAATAACAAACAAAAGAGATAAAATAGATTTATCTGAGAAACTATGCTGTACAATCTTTGGAAAGATGACTGTAATTAAAGTAATTAAAAGTTTAAAATATTCATTGTTTACTTCCTGTATTTAATAATAAAGTAAACGGCCGTCGAAAGACACATAAAAAGATAAAACCAACTCAAAAAATTCGTGGTATTTTTGTGATTCTCAAACTACAATTTTAAAGAAATGAATCATTCGATGTCACTGATTCGTAAAATTTTGGTTAGATACGGGTTCCATATCTCTATTCATGCATCTGTAATAGTTTCATTTTGTCTAAGTTTGCTGGCCACCAAAGGCAACTTCGTATCTCTTCCTAAACCAGACAAAATTTTCATTACAGTTTTAACTTATGTCTTCTCTATGTATAGTCATCCAGTAACCATAAAACAAAATCTTCTTAGCTTGGGACTGGATGATACTGTGTGGGTTGTCCAGCGTTATTTACTTATTTATTTTATTATTGTTATTAAAACGAAATTACGAAACGGAAAATAATGCACACAAATGTCGATTAACAATTAATTAAACTTTTGTACCTTTAATCCGAACAAAATCACAAAAATGAAATAAATAAACTTACGCGATAATTTTGATTACTTATTCAAAAACATTCTTAAAAAATCTTAGACAGTTCAGTCAGACTTTTAGTCTAATAAAACTCGTAAAAATCACAATATCTTATCTCAGAATACGATTTTAGATGAATACAAGCCAGGAAGCGAATCTGCGATGTCAACTCGAAAGTCGGAAGACCCACTTATCATCCAAGCATAATAAGCTACAAAAAACCAGTATTCTAAGGAAACTGTTCTCATCGGAAGTTACATAACTTATTATGAAGTTATTTACTGGTATAGTGCTACAAAGATATCTGTGAAACGGCTGCAAATGGGCATTGGACTCTCGATTGTTTTCTATTGTTGTTGTTGTTCACAACTACAAATAGACAGATTGATAGATAATTTAATACCAAATTTACCCACACATTAATTATCCATACCACATTTACCGTCACATAAAAGACATACAGCAAATTTAACGAAATTCTAGGAATCGTGCTCATCAGAAAACACCGTTTGATGAACATTATTTTTTTTTATATTATATATATATTTTTTATATTATATTTTTTTTAGCTTATTTTATTTTATTCTAGTTTATTTGCAGGGTTTCTAGACACCCAGCAGCGGGTACAGGCAGACGAAATGTTGAGAACTTAGAAAAAAAATGAGATTACTGTCTCCTAAAACATTGTAGCAAATGTTTTAGGAGACAGTAATACTTCCTGAATAAGCCAACGAATTTTTGTAGCACAATCTGGAAACTGGCCTCTATTTTAGTGAAGACATAATCTAAAGCGATTAGGCTAAGACTGGCTGGCAAAAATTCTGTGAACTGAAAGTCTAATCTTTAAACTATTCTCATTTCACAGAAATCTTTGTGGAACTATGTATCATGTTTCTAGTTATGTTATGACTTGTTAATGAATTCAGCCTCTGTAACATAGGATGTTACGTTATGTAATATGTGTCAATGTTAGAAATGTGGGCTTGAATCCCGGTCATGGATCGATTTGCATCTTTTTGATGACCTCAGCTTCAGTATCCGGTTCTTGAAAGACTTTTATTTAGTTACTTGATGCCGTGATGATAATTGTGCGTTGAAATATTGACAAAGAAGTGACAGATTAGCTTAAATAACGGATGATGGTCAGGCGTGGTTATCGAGATGGTATCTCATAATATGTGGAGACTTCAACATTAATCTTTTAGAAGTTTACTCTCTCAGTAACAGATTAACTAATTTATTTAATTCTTACAATCTAAAGCCACTATTTATGGAACCTACTAGAATAACTGAAACCTCAGCAAAATGTATTGATAATATATTTGTTTGCCTAAATGATAAAATTATAAGTAAAAATGTAATAAGTAATTTAAAATCAGACCACTTAGGGCAACTTATAAAACTCAACATTCAAATAAAAAATAATAATTGTAAAAAGAAAATAACATATACATACCAGTAACCACACATCGATTTGAACGTATGAAATCACAATGGAATTCCATACCAACACCTAATTACTCACATAATAACCCAAGTGAGTTGTATAGCAGTTTTTTTAAGAAATTCACCTCTGCATTCAATTCCATATTTACACCCAGATCGATTGTGGTTTCTGATAAACTTACATTTAGTGAGTGGGCAACTGTAGGTATTCATAAAAGTAGACAAAAGTTGTAGGAACTGTATAATGAAAAACAATATAATTTTAGTGAGGAGTTCAAAGATAAAGTTAAAAATTACTCAAAAATGTTTAGAAAAGTTTGTCTAGTAGCAAAGTCAAATTATATTAGCTCAAAAATTAAAAATAGCGAAAATGTTATTAAATCAACATGGAAAATAATAAATAGTGAGACTGGAAAGGTTAGTACCTATTTTAATGATTATAATTTAAAAATTAATGATTGCACAATCAAAAAAGACGTTGAAGTAGCTCAAGCATTTGAAAACTTTTTTACTAACATTCCAATCTCTACTACAAAGAATCTTAACTCTTCTCAAGTCAACGCCGAGTCTTTACTCATAAAAAATGTACCTAAATGCGGTACAGTAACTTTAATTTCAATCATGTTGATGAAAAAGATATTGTTAAGGTCTTTAAACTTTTAAATATTAAGAAAACTGCAGATCTCTGGGGCATTTCCGTTAAAATCATTAAACCTTTAATTGAAACAGTCGCACCAGATCTAGCTTTCATATTTAATGAATCTATTGATTGTGGCGTATTTCCTGATCTTATGAAACATAGTAAAATAACTCCATTGTTTAAATCGGGTAGTAGGTCTGACCCCACTAACTTTAGACCAATATCAGTACTGCCAACATTTAGCAAAGTTTTTGAAAAACTTATATTACATCAATTGCTTAAACATTTTAATGGCAATGACCTGCTACATTGTAAGCAGTTCGGGTTTACTCGAGGCAGGTCAACTACTGATGCCGGTGTAGAGTTGGTATCGCATATTTTTGATGCTTGGGAGAAGTCGCAAGATGCTTTAGGCATTTTTTGCGACTTGTCAAAAGCATTCGATTGTGTTCATCATGAGACATTAATCAGGAAACTACATCACTATGGAATAAATGACACCTCTTTGGCTCTTCTTTCTTCTTACTTAAATGATAGGATACAAAGAGTTGACATTAATGGGAAACGGTCTTCAGGGTCTGTAGTTACTATGGGTGTACCGCAGGGGTCTATCCTCGGTCCTTTCCTATTTTTAGTTTATATTAATGACTTGCCTGATCTTGTAAAGAATAATCACGAGATTGTATTGTTTGCAGATGACACTTCTTTAATTTTTAAAATGAAAAGACAATCAACAAATTTCGACGATGTGAATAATGCAATCTCAAAAGTTGTCCACTGGTTTAGCGTCAATAATCTTTTGCTTAATGAAACCAAAACGAAATGTATTAGATTTATTCTACCTAATGTGAAACAAGTTAAGGCTGATAGAAACGTAAGAGGAGAAAGGTTAGATATTGTAGAAAGTACTGTATTCTTAGGAATCACCCTAGATAGTAAGCTTCAATGGGGCCCACATATAGATAAGCTATCAAAAAGGCTCAGTTCTGCAGCATATGCAGTCAAAAAAATCCGTCAACTTACAGACGTAGATACTTCTAGACTTGTTTATTTCAGCTACTTCCATAGTATTATGTCTTATGGTATACTGCTGTGGAGGAATGCTGCAGACATTAACACCGTTTTTGTGTTGCAGAAGAGGGCTGTTCGGGCAATCTATAATATGAGTCCCAGAGAATCCCTACGTGATAAGTTCAAAGAAATTAAGGGTGATTCTACGAAAACTCGTTTTTTGTCTGACTTCCGTGGCACATTTTTTTTTGTTGAAATTGCACATCATGATAGTATATTCTAAATAAAGATTTAATTTTGAATTTTTTGGTAGTGAAGGGAACTTTATTGGCTTTATGGTTACGGAGTTATTCAATTTTAAAAATATGGTGTCCACGGAAATCAGAATTTATATCACCAAAATCAAATATGGGTTGGTTTATCGATAAAAATATGTGTTTTCGGTAGTAAGTAGATTATTAAGCTAAGGACCAATTATTTGACGTTTGTAGTTTTAATCAGTTTTTACAAAAACACCTTTAAATCATTACTGTAAATACAAGTAACTTTTTACAAAAATCACACTAACAATGTTTATCTTTGTATTAAAAATATTATAATTATTCATTTTGTATTTATTATAAACTTTTATCCTAAAAAACATCATAAAAACTGTAAAAAAATATTATTGAGATGTTAATGAACCCGCAAAATCCACGGAAATCACACCACGGAAATAAAAAAAAATAACAAAATCTTAGAAATTTTCTTAATTTGCTGGTTTATTTTACATTGAAATATGCAGTCGAAATTAGGAACACAAAAGGCATGAATTATCATCATTAATAAAACAATAGGATTAGCATAAACAAATTTATAGTCAACATGGTAATCAGAATTTCTAGATACCAAGCCACGGAAAGTGATTACGTACTGAAATAACAGAGTGATGTGGAGACATACACACTTGTTGTACACACCACTGATGGGGCGTGACTGATAGTTTCTCTCGATCTAACAACGATTTACGCAGATGTTAAAGTAGAGCATTTATGAATGAATTAGTGCGCACCAGGGGAATCAGAGCTAAACGACGGACGCGAAGTTATCTCGTTGTAACTTGTCAACTAAAGCTTAGTTTTGCGTAGTAATAGCGTCAAATAAGCAAGTAACTATCTGGGTTATTGTGAACCTATGTAAATTAGTACTAGTGTTTTCAGGAAATGATATAAAATTTTATTAACACAGGAACATGAGGTCCGGACGCACCACGGAAGTCAGAATTTCCAAGGATTTTATTTATTTTTACTTATCTAAAATAAGAATATTAAAAAACTAAAAAAGGCCTCCCCTATTATCTTTGTCTAATCTACTATCATAAAAAAAATCAAAGGGCTAGGGATACTTTTTGTATGATTTTTCGAGCCGGACATGTTTTTTTCCACCCTGGGAGAATCACCCTTAACATAATGACAGTACCATGTCAATATATTTATGAAAACCTGTTGTATACTCGTAGAAATATCAATAAGTTTCCTAAAAATAGCGATATACACAATGTCAATACTAGAAATAAAAATAAACTCGCTTTGCCTACAACTAGACTAAACAAGGTTAATGTATCTTTCAAAGGGCAATGTATACGCTTCTACAACAAAACTCCAAGTGAGTTGCAAAAACTATCAGTAAATAAATTCAAACAAATTGTCAAAACTATTCTTTGTAAAAAGGCTTACTATAAAGTATCTGATTATTTAGATGATAAAAAAGCTTGGGACGAGTTTTGCTCCAACTCGAAAAATAACAACCTAACAAGGTAAAGGTTTTTGTTCGCTTCTTTACTTTAAAAAGATTGAAGTGAACAAAAATCAAAGTGAGCACTTTATTTCCTAGTTTTAATTATTAATAACATGAATTTTATGACGTGTCCAAGTGTCCTGTAAGGTCTTAAGGAAATAAAGCACTTTGAGTTTGAGTTTGAGTTTGAGTTTGTATACAGGATATCCCAAAAGTTTTCGTCAGGCCAGAAATTAACAATAGGATAAAATTTTATAATTATACCAAAAAAAATATATAGTCTCAGTGATATATATTTTTAATTAAAACTCAAAAATCGAGAAATCTATAGTACTTACTGTGTGATGGTGTTTTAAGTTTTATTGCAAATCTTTTTTTGTTAATACTCTTCAAATTCTTGCCTGAAATTTTGCAGGAATTTCGCATTATCCAAACTAAGTTCATATTCAAATTGAATACTGCACCCAAATTTAAATAGTCCTACTGAAAAAAACGACTTCGTTGGTTCAAAACGTTAACGTTAACATGTTTGATAAGAAGATTTATTAAGTATTCCAAAAAGGTCAAAGAAGCATCTAACTAACGGAACTAGAGAATCTATCAAAGGCTATCCAATCCAGGATCGCAGGTTCGAAACCTGCGCTACGCCAATGATAAAGGCGACTAACAGGACTCTAACCTAAGGTTATCGACAAGATAGAATTTTAATAGAGTCTACACATGCGACAGTCGCCGACACGTTTGGTTAAAGTCGGCAATATTTGAACTGACTAAAAAGAGATACGAGGTAGCTCTTGGTGGCCTCAAAACTCTTTTTTCATATAAGAGTTAGAATCGTTTATTCATAGAGGTAGGTACAATTTCAGGTGTTATTTTAAACATGTAAATTCACCACATCTTACCCTAAGGGCGTATGAATAGATACTTCAGAATATTTAAGAAATTGTCTCTTTAAGAATGTCCTTATTTTAAAGCATAATTTTATTTCGAATTTCGTCAAAATTATTAAAAATACCAGTGTTTCTGTTTCTTGCCACTACAGTACATTTACTTAAGTGTCATACAAGCAGTGGTAGTAATAGAACTATGTCTGTTCAAAATTTCTGCCCGATAGTATTCATTCAGTAGTTTTGGCGAGAGGTTACATACTTAAATTGATCCAAACTCAGGCATATATTATTATTATTTACTAGCTGCGCCCCGCAGCGTCGCCCGCGGGGAAGTTTATTTATTTGTCAAATATCATATTTTTATACATAATATGCTATTCACGACGAAGACAAATCAAAAAACACAAAAATCATAAAAATCGGTCCAGCCGTTCTCGAGTTATAAGTGTTGTAACAAACACGACTTTCTTTTATATATATAGATTTATATTATCAATATAAGTGTGATAAATGCAACTGAAACATCTAACTCTGAACTGTGTCGGCAACGTTGGCCTTGGTATGTAAACTCCTTTATATCCTTCAGTTACTGAACTTTGAACTCTGATATCTACTACCAACTATAAAACTCCGCAATAAAGCTAATAAGTTTTCAATAAAATAAATGAGAAACTTGATTACAAATATTTAAGTACAGTAATATTCCTGATTCGATTAAATTTTATTGCAAACAGCGACCCGCCCCGGCTTTGCACGGTTTTATTATACCTACGTACGTATAAAATAAACCTTTTTCTTGAATCACTCTGCGCATCTAAATCCGTTGCGTAGTTTTTTAAGATTTGAGCATACATAGGGACACAGGGACATAGATGTTTTATTTTTTCAAAAGAATATTTTATTTTCAAAATTTACAGATAGGGCAGTGAAAGCGACTTTGTTTTATAAGATGAAAAGGTTTTTGCTTTGAGTAAGGTTTGTGCGTAATATCCAAAGATCACCAGCTATAAGCAGTGAAGTAATTTAACAGAGTTTTACAAAAGAATTTATTATTACGAGTATCTGCCCGCGATTTCACGCGCGTTGTTTCCATGGAAAAATCTCATGGCTATTAATCTATCATCGGAACAGATTTATGGGATGAAAAGTAGCCTATGTGTTATTCCAGGGCTAGAACTACGTCTGTTCAAAATTTCAGACCGATCCGTTTAGTAGTTCTTGTTATAAAGAGGAACAAACATGCCTACAAACTTTAGCGTGTATTAGTAACGAAAACATAAATCAATTGGTCACGATCACGACCGACCATCATTTTATCCACAAGGAGATCCGCCATATTGAAGCAATTTTTTTTACGTTCGTGACTTTATATACCGAGGTAATAAACTGATAAGTACCGATCTAGTTAATTGTATTATTTAAGTATAGAAAATGATTTATGGTGTTCGAAGAGGTATCACTGCTATCTTTTTGACAAACTTAAGAATGATAGCCCCCATAGCCAAATTGTTGATCAAAATGGAATTCGATGTCAGTATACATATACGTAGGTACTCGCAGGACCGGGGTAAAAGTATTTGAATAACAACATCATCTCGTTGTTCCTCCGATGTGAAAACACGATTGATAAATTAAATAGAGTAACGTTAAAAAAATCAAAATCAAAATGCTTTATTTCCTGTAAACCTTACCGGGCTCTTGGATATGTCAGAAAGTACAATATTTATCTCAGATCAAATACGCTGGTTTGTGCCAGTATTCATTATGTGAATAACTATCCCTAAAAGCCGCCACACACAGAAGCCGTAGCCGGGTCAGAGGCGAAGGCGTGCATTCTAGGGTTTATTCTATTGGTACCGCACCGCCACCGCCTCCGGTGTATGTGTGTGTAGTCTTTCATAGAGTTTGTGCGTAAAATCCATGATATTACACATATAGCTATAAACATTGACGTAATTTCACAATGTTTTTCAATAGCATATATTATTACTAGTATATGCCCGCGACTTTGCATATATACAGCTATAAACAGTGACGTAATATCACAAAGTTTTTTAAAAGAATTTATTATTACTAGTATCGCTGCACATACATCGCCTCCGGTGTATATGCAGTCTTTCATATGATACAATAGGATACAACTCGCACGCCTTCGCCTCCGGCCCGACCACGGCTTCTGTGTGTGACGGCTTTTAGACCTAGTTAAAAATTCTAGGAAAACTTAGTTTCCTAATATTATGAAACTAAAATGAAATAAAGCTGTAATAGTTACTAAATTTAGCAGTGAAGATACTGAAACTGAAATAAGATCTTAAAATAGTAACAATGCAAGTCTTAAACTATTTTTTTTTAAAAGAAGTTTGAATTCATGTCATTTTTTGCCTCACACCTTTTGTATAGCTGTTTATAAAAAGCATTATCGTTATTGGTTTAGGATGAGCCTTGCTGTATTTGTTGTGACAAGGTTTTTGTGATGCCAAGCTAATATTGGATGTTTGACTTCTTTTGTTTGCCTTTCTTGGTACCTTGGGGTTTACACGCGTCGTTCAGATGCTGTGAGAAATTTTTGAAAACCCGTATAGCCCAGGGCAACCAAACTGAATTGAACTGATAAACGCGAAAGTTTGTAAGTATGAATGGATAGATGGATGGATGTTTGTTACGTGATAAAATAAAATGTAAAATTTATCTAGTGAAACTAAATGAATGGTTTTTACAAGCGAGTCATAAGATCTTGATAAATAATAATTATTTGATGGTTATATGTTGTTTTGATGCATTATTAGAATAAAGGTCTTAAATAGGTATATCATCATCGGCCTATTTAATAGTCCAATGCTGGACAAAGGCCTCCCCTTATGATAAATAGATACCTATATATTATTATTTATAATATAGATACCTTTTGGCTAAAATATCTAGTTGTCTAGGACAATTAAAAATCATTAGTGAATCTACCTACCATTGGTATGGATCAATTGAGCTACTGCTAGATTGTTTGCACCGTCTGCATTTAGCTCAGTTGTTTAAAATCTAAATACTAGTTTTAACTTATTTCTATTCCCTGAATATAATTTTCTATGTTAGTATAACACAGTTTCATCTAACCCAACTGCAGACCCAAGTAATATCTATTATTTATGACCAAAACTAAATATTTAAATGGCGTCTATTATTGTTCAAATTCAACACGCACGTCATGTTCTTCCGTGTTGCACGTTGTTGAGTCATAATGCGTTGCACGATCTCACGACATAAGTAACATAGCACGGTTGTAAACTTGTAAAGCTATTTCAATAGCAGCGGATGTGAAGGTTGATATTTAACTTGGCTGTAAAGCTTTGTTATTTAAATATATGCTTTTTCGAAGTTGGGAATAGTTTTGCAGGAGCTTAAGTGGCGCCACCACTCATTTTATCATATAATTACGTTAAATAAAGGAATTTCCAGTATTCACACGTTCGGTTTGTTAATACTATCATAAGCTTTTTTTAATACATCTGTAGTTGTTTTATTTTGTCTAGTTTAGGAAGAGATACGAAGTTGCCCTTGGTGGCCCCAAACTCTGTTTTCGTTATTAAAATAAATTGTTATAAAGATGAATGTACTCACATTATCAATAGACATAGTGTTGCACCCTCTCAAAGGCACGCTGTATTGTAGATCTCCCCTCTTCGAGACATACTCCCGCAAACACGAGGAGTTGCTGCCCAGTCCAGTCGGGTAAACTATTCCGTTGAAGCGGGCATCCCTATGGAAAATTAAAAAGGTTAGATACTTTTAGAGGTTTTAAGAATAAGAATAAGAATATCTTTATTGTAAAATTGTGTAAAATATCCATAGGACAGGTCTTAATGTAATATAATCAACAATTTATCCATTTCGGACATACAATATTTTAACAACACAAGTGTCATACACGCAAATACTTAATAGGTCTTATTTCAACCTAGTTCTATAATTACTACCTATTTATTAAAGAACTCCTTTAAATTGTAGTGCACGCTATTTACAAGTCATTTTCTTAATTTTGTTGTAAACATATTTCCATTAAGTTCCTTTATTTCTAATGGTAAGTGATTAAATACTTTTATAGCAGAAATGTAGGTCTATGGATCGAGACTGGTAACGAATCCCGAATGGTTATGGAGATAGGAATCACAGGAGGCCAAGAGGAGGATCCAGCTAGGCTGGGCTGCGTTTGGAAAACTATATCGAGTCTTCTGGTCATCCATACCGCAAAATTTGAAAACGAAAGTTTTCAATTTCCCTTAATGACCTACGGAGCTGAGACGTGGACACTCACGATAGGGCTGGTCCACCAGTTCAAAGTCGCTCAGCGAGCTATGGAAAGAGCTATGTGAGGAGTCTCTCTGAAGGATAGGATTCGTAATAAATACATCCGAAAGAGAACCAAAGTTATCGATATAGCTCAAAGAATTAGCAAGCTGAAGTGGCAGTGGGCCGGCCATATCTCGCGAAGAACCGACAACCGTTGGGATATACGTGTTGAGTGGAGACCGCGACTTGGCAATCGTAGTGTAGGACGCACACCGTCCAGGTGGTATGATCATCTGCGAAAGATTGCTGGCAGATGCTGGATGCGGCAAGCTGAAGACAGGGTGCTATGGCGCTCATTAGAGGAGGCCTATGTCCAGCAGTGGACTAATATAGGCTGATGATGATGTTACCTAGTGCGTGGTAGATGCGCGGGAGTGATGGTGACATCCATGGACTCTTTCCCGCAGTGGACGGCCAGCGTGTCGAGGGGAGTTGTGTCTTCTGTCGCTGGTGTTACGGTTGCTATTGCTGTGGTTGCTATTTCTGCAACAAAGGATTTGAATATTTAGGTTAAATCAAAAGGAATCGGTATGCTGCATACGAACGGTATATCACTATCTGAAACTTAGGGAACGTATCTATACCGCGATTCAAAAACAGATATTTTTTGTAAACAAATGAGTAACAAAACCAAAGGCGAACATATTTTATGACACTGGTATCATCAGAACAAGCTGCAGGAGCACCAAACAATTCGTGGTTTTGATAGTTTTCATTTATCATTCCATTGGTCTTTTAGTCGTTTTCGAACCAGAACTTGAATCTTTTTCACTGTTCTTGAGCAATTATGCTTTGTTGATGATTTTGTTTAGGTTTTTAGTTGTTAGCTTACTGTTACCCTGCTATTATCTGTTATTACTATCAGTTTTAGTTAAGTTTTCATTCATAAATGTCAATGTTTACAAAAAATATCTTTGAGTCTAAATCAGAGTACATAAGTATCTAAATGACATAATTAATCTTATTTTGTAGAAAAAAAAGTAAAAAAAATATGTGATGGGTTTTTCCAATGAATCTCTTATAAGTCTGGACAACAGGAGGAATTAGTTATGTATCAAAACACAGTTTCAACAGTCACACTGGGTTATTTTCTAAATGACCAATTTTTTTTAATCCCCCCGGAGAGTCTATTCCCCTCTCCCACCTCTCGGAGAGTCTACGCCCCCGCCCCTTTTTGGTTTACACGTAATCATAAATATGGTTTTAAATATACTTTAAGGCAAAAGTTAAAAACATTGATATACCTAATGAAAAAAGCGCTTGAATAACAATGAATAACAAGTCAAAAAAATTTAAGTTCTATAACATCATTATTACCTATTCCTTTTCTTGAAGTCGGTTTAATAGGTTTTGGGTACATTTAGCTATGTTACATACTTGATTTTATTATAAAACATAATAGAACATCTTGTTCACTGGCTAAGCACCATTAGTAAAGGAAGAGCGCGTTGAAATCTTTTGTATGAAAAACGGGTCACGATACAATTCAGTACGAAAGATGGGTTTAGAGTTATGTACTTATACATGAACTTATTCTTTATAAACAAAGAATCAAAAACAAAAGAAGTAAAATTAGTATTTACAATTGAAACAATTGAACTAACTGCAGACGGTTGCAAACATTCTAGAAGTAGCTCAACTGATCCATGTAAATATCAGTCTGTGCGTCCCCAAGACACTGGCTGCATGACCACGCTGTATGGCAATGCTGATGCGCTGAGACAGATACTCACTAGGGCATGTAAAAACCGGGTTATTTTATAAACCGGTTAATTCGGTTTTTCTGATTTCAAAACCGGTGAAAACCGGTTTTTTCGGTGATTTCGGTTATTTTCTACAAGACGAATTAAAACAATAAAATCTGTATTAAAATGTACTTATATTTATCTAAGGACTCCATTAACTTGACTTAAATCACATTTCTTATACTTAAAACATATAATGTTGTCGATAGTAACAGAAATGTACCACCTACATTATTTTTTTATACCACCAAGGTAGCAAACAGCATGCGGCCCGCCCGATGGCAAAAGGTTACCGCAGCCTATGGACGCCTGCATATCAGAGACATTACACGCGCGTTGCCTACCCTTGTAAATGTCTTAAAAGACTTTTTTTCACCCTTGGGACACAACCTGTCGCCATGTTCCATCTGTTCGTCTGGTCGGACCAAAGATGCGCTTACGCAGCACCTTACGCTCAGCCACGAGGAGTTTGTTTTCTTGTTTCAGCGTCAACGTCCAGGCTTCGCACCCGTAGATCAGAATAGGACGTATAACAGTTTTATATATTCGGATTTCGGTGCTTCGACTCAGAAGTCTGGACGTCAACACTTTATGAAGCGCTGCACTGCACCAAGGTGCAAGGCAAGGTGTTCTGGATGCGAATGTTGATTTCATCTTCCCTAGAACCTGTATCTGTTATATTGCATCCCAGATATTTGAAGCTTGCAGCACCCTTATATACCACATGTCCCGCATCTCAGTCTTTACGTTTAACACGGGTGTTTTTGTAGCGCTTCATGTGGATGTATTCAGTTTTGTCGTGGTTGATTGCAAGCCCTACAGTTCTAGTCCTTCGTTGTAACTCCGTAAGCTAGAGATTGATTAAAATACGCTATAGTTCATTTATTTGAATCAATCTGTCAATCGACTATATTTCTTAACAAACGTTAATACCGTTCCTTTGTCTTTAAAACATTTTAAATCCTTTCTCCTGCATCTACAATTGCGACCTATAAACTGGAATCACTTCGTCTCTGGTTTCTGCAGACCATATTTTACAGTTTCCATGGAATAATCTGCAGATTGGTGTATACCATTTGAAAAGAAATATTTTTAGCTTTCGAATGTTATAAAAATATTATATATTTAAATTTAAGTAAGTTTCCTACCTTCATTTAGTGAATTATTACAATAGGTCGAAGTTGTGGATGTTTAAATTTATAAGAAGTAATATGAAAATATCAAATTTTTATTTAAAATCTTTGTTATTTCCCGCTTTATATTTTGTATTGCCCCCCCTGGCCCTAATGACTGCTTGTAAACAGTTTTTCATTGACCTAATGAGTTTCTTGATGGAATCCTGTGGAATTTCCTGCCACTCTTCGATAAGAGCAGTTTTTAGGTCTTCTATTGATGCCGGAGCTGGAGATCTTCCTCGTACCCGCCTTTTCAGCTCGTCCCACAAGTGTTCGATAGGGTTCATGTCAGGGCTGACGGCTGGCCAGTCTATTGTGGGAATCCCGACTTCTTCCAGGTACTGTTTAGTCGCACGAGCGGTGTGGCAGCGGGCATTGTCGTGCATTAGCAGGAAATTTTCGCCAATAAACCCGGCGTAAGGGATTACATGGCCCAGCAGAATGTCGTTGATATACCTTTCTGCGGTTAGTCCTCCTCCCCGACCTCCACCGGGTACGAATACGAGCTCCGTTTTAGCTTCAATTGAAATCCCCGCCCACATCATACAAGACCATATTCCACTGTTTCCGCTATACAGCATTGTGCGTATTACTCTCCCGGTCTCCTGTAGACTCTCCGTCGACGGTTGCTGCCATGCAGGCACATCCTAGTCTCGTCCGCGAACAAAACTCGGCTCCATTGCTGTATATCCCAATCTAAGTGATCACGAGCAAACTGAAGTCGGGCTTGTCGGTGGGCTGTAGACAATTTGGGTCCCGTAGCTGGCCTTTTCGGGGTCAAGTTAGCTTCTTTGAGTCTTCGCCTCACTGTCCACTCGCTGACAATTCTCCCTCGAACTTCTCCAAGCTCCCGCTGGACGTCAACGCCGGTTATGGCCAGATGTCGCTCAGTTCCACATCGACAATAGTATGTAATTATTTATAAGGCAAACATGTATTAGACACATAAGTTTTACACATGCTAGTGGTTTCTATTTCGCCTCTTCCACTAGTGGACAAAAAATTGAGGCGAATTAAATTTGACTTGTCTAAGTGCTTATTTTGTAAGCCTAAAGAAATAAAGATATTGATTATTTGATTATTTGTTAGATGTCGATTTCGGGGAGAAGTGCTGACAATAAATCGGTCATCTCTCGCCGAAGTGCATCGCTGTCGTCCAGATCCTGGTCTTCGGACTAAGTTTCCAGTCTCTCTAAATCTCTTGTATACTTTGGAGACCAAGGACTGACTCAGATGAAGCTGTCGAGCGATAGTACGCTGAGAGAACCCTTGCTGGATTAGGGTGACGATTTGAGCGGTTTCTATTGGTGTGGTTTCCATTTTCTTGTAATTCCAGTATTTTGAGTGACGTGACTGATTAGACTGATGACAAAATTGCATAAATTCCCAGTTATTATAGGGATTCAGGAGTTTGAAAAAAATGGTGTTTCGTTCCAAAAAAATATGTCTTTTGTTTTCACGTTCCATGACATATGATGATCATTTTTTTCGCTATGATATCGAAAGAGTTTGAAAGCTAATAAAATTATCTTTAAAATAATATACCACAACCTACAGTTTATTGCATGGAAACTGTAAAATATGGTCTGCAAAAACCAGCGATGAAGTGATTCCAGTTTATAGCTCGGAAGTGTAGATGAAAATATTTTTCTTCAATAATCTCTATCTGGTAAGATTTACATATGACAATCTTAAAATGTTATAAAATAGTTAGATGGATTGTTACATTATATGCATACACTGCATAATAACACTAAATAGTTTTCTTTATGACCCAATTTTAATATAGATGAGGGACAAATTCTTGAGTTTGAAGAAACAAATAATAACCGAAAAAACCGGTTTTCCTGACCAAAAAACCCGGTTAAAAACCGAGGTAAAATCAGTCGGTTAACCGGTTTTTTGATTAACCGAATAACCGGTTTACATGCCCTAATACTCACCAGCTAGCGTCGCATCGACCAGACGCTCAGACATTTTTTTTTAAACCCGTAGAGCTTTGGTTCCCCACGGACCATCTTTCTTTTACTTTATAACTTTTCGCATTCAATTATTATCACAAAGGCAGAAAACATATCAGAATATTATCTGATTGCCGTGTAAAAAAGGCTTACGTCTGACAAAGCAGAGCTATCTGTAAACAATCTAACTCAACAGATAAAAGAAAATTAACTTCACTTCATAGTTTAAAACAAAGTCGATTTTTCTGTCCCTATGTCCCTATATCCCTATGTCCCTTTGAATGCTTAAATCTTTAAAACTACGCAATGGATTTCTATATGGTTTTTTTTATAGATAGAGTGATTCAATAGGAAGGTTTATACGTATAATAAAACCGTGCGAAGCCGGGGCGGGTCACTAGTATATTATAAATGCGATAGTTTGGATGGATGTATGTTTGTTACCTCTTCAAACCAAAACGACTGAACGAATCGGGCTGAAATTTTGAAGCCGCGAGGCCCAGGTGGTATACACTTATGTTTAATAGAATAGAATAGAAATATTGTTTTATGTTAAACTTCAAAGTTTGAATAGGTGAGCTTTGAAAGAGAAATAAATAATAATGCTGGACAATACACACAGCATCATCTAACCCCAAGCTCAGCAGAGCTTGTGTTATGGGTACTAGATGACTTATTATTTTAAATCATTAAAATGTATAGATTGGTATGTTTTATTACACATAGATAACACGCAGAAACCCCGGAACAAATATTTGCAGATCTAACAAACATTTGTCCCGAGGCGGGAATGGAACCCGCAACCTCCTGCGTCGCAGGCGGACCTTCGCCCACCGTGCCACATCAGTCGTCAAACTCGCTTGAGTTGAAGTTATTTTTGTGATAAATGCAGTTAAATGTTTAAAATGAAATGAAATTAGTGAAGTGGACCCTTTACTTTAAATGAAGGTTATTAGAAAGCATGGTTAATTTTAACTTCTACCTCAGTCATACGGCGGAACGTAACGTATGGTAAATTACACCTAATTTTATATTTTAGACTTTATGGCGCTTATAAGAGGTACGATAGTGCCATTACTTATTTTATCATATTACTAGCGACCCGCCCCGGCTTCGCACGGTTTTATTATACGTAAAAACCTTCCTCTTGAACCACTCTATCTATTAAAAAAACCGCATCAATATCCGTTGTGTAGTTTTAATGATTTAAGCATTCAAAGGGACATAGGGATATAGGAACATAAGGACATTGGGACAGAGAAAGCGACTTCATTTTATATTATGTAGTGATTACGTTTAACAAAGGAATTTCCAAAATTAACACGTATAGTTTATTATACCTTTCATAAGCTTTTTTATATCATCTGTAGTAGTTTTATTTTGTCCATTGTATAGGAAGAGACACGAAAACAGAGTTTGATGGCCACCAAGAGCAACTTCGTACTATACAAATTATAATTACAAAACAATACTGCATAATATAGGTAAATAAAATATAAAGGGCAGCCTTAACGCTACTAGCGATTTCTTACAGGCAATCTTTCGGGCAATCTTAATAGTCCATTGCGACTTTCGCGGACCTAACTCAATTTTAAAAATTCCAAATACATCTAATAAACATATATTATTAAATATATCCAAATATCTATCAGGCCATTGACTATTCGACCCAAAAACGTGTTACCAACATAACAGACTCAAACTGGACAGTGGTGTCTTGACCCGAGGCGGGTGCATGTCCGGGCAATGACCCCATCCTAGGTACCTGTCTCACTTACACGAGTACCTAACGTGTGATGAGAGCTTTAATAATACCTCTAGACTGTTTGTAACCATCTGCAGTGTAGTGCGATTGTAAATACAACTAGTATTAACAATTGAAACAAATTAATGAGTTTGTCTCTATTTCTTGTTTGTCTGTGTTAATAATATATAGATTACTAGATGTACCCTGCGGCTTCACTCGCGTGAAAATTAGTCTATGTAAAAGTAGTTTATGTTTAATTCCAGAGCGAGAACAACGTTTATTCAAAATTTCAGCAAGATCCGTTGGAAGTGTACCTAATACCAAACTCGTAGAGATAACAAACAATAAAATCCAAACTTTCGAATTTTAATATGAGTGTGATTAAACTAACAACCTAACAAGGTAGAGGTTTCTTATTCGCTTTCCTAACTTTACTCCTAAAAAGATTGAAGTGAACAAAAATCAAAGTGATCACTTTATTTCATAGTAAGGAATAGAAAAATAACAACTAGTATTTACAATTGAAACCATTGACCTAACTGCAGACTGTTGCAAACAGTCTAAAGGTAGCTCAATTGATCCATGTCAATACCAGTCTGTGCGTCCTCAAGACACTGGCTGCATTACCACGCTGTATGGCAATGCTGATGCGCTGAGACAGATACTCACCAGCTAGAGGGTATTTTCGTTATTATTGCTATTTTCGTTGTTAATAAGGATTTAATTTTCATAGTTATAACTATACTTATGATAACTTGAATTTTCTTATGTATTGAAGAGTCCTGTGACATCTAAAGGAAATAGAGCTCTTTAAATTTGTGTTAGAGTTCTTTGTCTGCTTAATTAGGTTTTGTATAATTATGTTTAATTCTAAAGGAAAATAATTGCACCTTATCGCTTAAAAATAATTTCTTACAGGCAACTTAAGATGAAAGATTCGATAAACTTTCTGGTATTATAAATTTTGTAAAGATGTGCGTGTACTAATTTTGCCTTCGGTTTTCCTTGAAATAAATGTAAATTAAAATATAAAAAAGGATCATGGAATAGCCTTTTGAGTTGTTGTTCATTTTAGAATTGAGTTTGGATATAATTTCATTGAAATGATAATAGTTTCAATTTTATTTTACTAAAAAAAATTATTGATGATAGATAACATTTTGAATTCTTTTAAAAGATCATAAGTCCAAGGTTTTAATAAGTCGGAGTTCTTACAGTGGTGTTGCTTATGCTAGCTGGAATCTGATTGTTGTAGGTTCAGTGTACGACGACAGTGGGATGAGTCCCAGCAGTGGACTTACCAGTGCTGGCTGGGATCTGCTTGGAGCGCACGGTCGCTAGCAGCGCCGTCACCAGGAGTGCACTCCACATGGTTCAGTCTAGAACAACAACAAAAAAAAATACTTAAAAGTGTAAACACACTGAAGCCGGAGGCGGAGCGGAGGCGAAGGCGTGCGAGTTGTATTCTATTGAATCATATGAAAGCCTACACACACACCGCAGGCGGTGGCGGCGCGGTGCCATAGGAAAAACCGCCACTCCTTCGCCTCCGCTCCGCCTCCGGCTTCTGTGTATGCGTGCATGATGCGTATTTTCGAACTAGAAAATATAAGACCGAACTTGACCGCGCTATAATTTTGTTATATTTATACCACATTTATACATATACAGCGATATAAACCACTTCGTCTACCACATAAAGACAGGAAACAATACAGACAGAAATGCTTAGAATAGAGGAAGTATTTTTTTATTTTTGAGCATAAACTTTTTTTTTTATTACTTATTTAGTTATATTTTTATTTAAACAAAAGTTTTTCTTCACTTGTTTTTCTTACTTTACTTTGTATGTACACTTATCTACTATCCATGTTCACTTTATTTTTCTTAATCACCAAGGTTTGCTGTAAGAAAACTCTGTTAGGGTTAAGCTCGCCTTTGTACATGTCCTCTTTTTTTATGTTTTATGTATAATTTTATTGGTGTACAATAAAGATTTTATGATTTTTATGAGAGGAAGTATTATTATTACGAATAAAATCCTTAACAAAAAAAAAACAAAAAAAAGAGAAAGGTTATAAAGAGTGCCATACACGTTTACCCCAACGGTTGTCAATTCTTCGCGAGATATGGTGGGCCCACTGTCACTTCAGCTTGTTAATTATTTGAGCTATGGAGAGGCTACAGGGAGATAGTAAATTCTTGAGCGAAACAGACTACTTATTATTCTAGTTAATAATAAGAATAATAACCCTAGTCACCGACTGCTTGAGCCTAGCTTCGCGACCAGTGATCCACGGTTTTGATATATTTTTTACTGTAGGAAATTTTTATAATAATTTTGTATTTTCTATAGAAAATAGTGTATTTTTTAACGAGAATTAAAATAAATAAAGTGTCATAATAATAATAAATATTTCCGGACCACACAGTCATCTAGTTAATATCAGTAAAGAGGGTATTATACCTTCCTTCTTAAATATCGGATCCAAAATTTAGAGTCCGATTTAGGACACTAAATTTAGTCGCATTAATGTAGTTGATTGATATTTTGTACCTACCTACCTTCTATTTTAAGCAACTAACAGCTGAGCTACAATGCAAGGTCAACACAGGGCGGCCCAAATAGATAGGCTCGAATGTTAAACTTATGAAATAGGTATTTACAACCTAACGAAGTAATATGTATTTAAAAACTGTTTCAAAACACTGTAAAATAACACAGAAATCTTAAAACAACAATATAGAGGTTGCTGTCTTACACATTAATATGCAACAGGTAGATACAGAACACCTGAGATGACATTTAGACATTTAATTTTAAATAAGGTACCTTATAAGGTTTGCTGGAAGAGTACTCTTTGTAAGGTTAAGCTCGCCTGCGCCATAATTTATCTATTTTTAAGATTTTCTTGTCTGTATTTTTCATTTGTGTATTATATAATTAATTTTGTAAGTTCTCAATAGAAAATAGTGGCAGATTTTGCAGCTTATAATTTTATTCTATACTAGTATACATATACCCGCGGATTCGCACGCTTTATTTCTATGGTTTCAAGGCTATTAATCGGTTCCCATGGGATATATATCATGGGAACTGATTTATTTGATGAAAAGTACCTAGCTTATGTTTAAGTCCATGGTTAGAACTACGTCTCTATTCGAAATTTCAGATCGATCCATTCAGTAGTTTTTGCATGAAATAGTTTATAATATTACTAGCTGGTGCCCGCGACTTCGTCTGCGCATGATTAGTATTTCGAGTACTCGATATTTTACTTGCGTAATTCCCTTTCTCGTGGGATTTTCGGGATAAAATAAAGCCTATGTGTTATTCCAGCTTATAATCTATATCTGTGCCAAATTTCATCCAGATCCGTTCAGCAGTTTTTGCGTGAAAGAGTAACAAACATCCATCCATCTATCAATCTATCCATCCATCTATCCATTCATACTTACAAACTTACGCGTTTATCAGTTCAATTCAGTTTTGTTCCCCTGGGCTATAATACGGGTTTTCAAAAATTTCTCACAGCATTTTTGAAAACCCGTATAGACCAGGGGAACCAAACTGAATTCCGGGATAAAATGTATCCCATGTCCAATCGTCCCGAGTTCCATTCGAATTCATTCACTTCCCTCGTGATGCGTGGTTAAAGATTTGTTCTTTCACCCTCTCTCCCAGGGGAACCTTACCGAATTCCGAGATAAAAATTATCCCATGTCCTTCCTTGTAGTATGAACTCAAATCGTCCCGAGTTTCATTCCAACTCATTCAGCAGTTTCGGCGTGATGCGCGGTAAAGGATTTTTACTTTCATACCCTCTCTCATTAGAACCTTACTGAATTCCGGGATAAAAAGTATCCTATGTCCTTCCTCGTAGTATGACCTATAATCATGCCGAGTTTCATTTCAATCCATCAAGTAGTTTCGGCGTGATGCGCGTTTACGATACAGACAGACAGACAGACAGACATGAATGAAAAAAAATACAGTTTTGGCTTGAGTATCGATAATAGTGCCCTTCAAAAAAAAAATTCTAAATATCTTCAATGTACAGATTTGGACCTGTTACAGTTTTATTATAAGTATAGATATATAAATACTAGCGACCCACCCCGGCTTCGCACGGTTTTATTATACGTATAAACCGTCCTCTTGAATCACTCTATCTATTAAAAAAACCGCATCGACATCCGTTGCATACATATAGGGACAGAGAAAGCGGCTTTGTTTTATACTATGTAGTGATTATATATAGGAAAATGCTTCAAGTAAGTACCTACTTTTTCCATATGCAAAACGTAGGAAGTAACCAATTTTCGTTAGAACACACGTAGAAGTTATCAAATAAATTACCGAGATCTAAATTCAAAACGGGTCAACAGCTGAAATAATTCAAATAGAACGTTGAAATAAATACATAAGGCACTAACAAGAGGTACACTAACCTCTTATTTTATCATATAAATACGGTTTACAAAGGCATTTCCAAAAATCAATCGTTCAGTTTTTATACCTATCTTAAGCTTTTTATAAATGCACCTCTAGTACCTAGTTTTATGTTATCTATTAAAAAAAGATACAAAAACAGAGTTTGATGGCTCCCAAGAGCAACTTCGTATCTCTTACTAAAATAGACCAAATAAAACTACTACGAATGCATTAAAAAAAGCTTATGATAGGTTTAACAAACTGAACGTATGAATTTTGCAAATTCCTTTGCTTAACGTAATTGTATGATAAAATAAGTGGTGGCGCCACTTTAGGTGCTGTTTGCGCCTTAATACAAAATGTAACGTAATATTGGCACAGGTGTCAGCGTGCTAAATCTAAAGCAACTCTAAAACGTTTAAAACGTGTGATTGTGCAATACGTGAACGTTTGAACTGATAGTACAAGTGTGACCTACATTCTCTGAATAAGTAAATGGATTTTAAATATACATGCAAGTAGGTAAGTTTGAATATACGTGCATCACATTCGGTGCGACGCGTGACCCGAGAGCTGGTGAGTATCTGGCGCAGCGCATCAGCATTGCCATACAGCGGGGTAATGCAGCCAGAGAATAAAGGAAAGAATGAGGAATATACATTATATCTCTAGACAGATTATTGAATATTTTCACGCACATTGCATGGAGACCTGAGTGAAAAAGATGAATTGTATGAAAGGATAAGACGTATAATCTTTTATGTGGTCTTAAATATTGTAGACGAGAATGGGTTTTGTAAAGATCTACAACAAGGTGGTTCTAAAATAGAAAAAAAAGTAGAAATGTTTAAATAGATAGGTAAAAAGATATTTTTTTACTAAAACAATTTCGTTGCATAAATTAATTAGTTTTGCCATAAATTAAATCCTATGTTATGTTGTTCTTTCCTCTCTGTTCTTAACGAAATAATTCGGAGATCTTCGCAAGGTCCTTAAGATGACAATAATGCTGAGTAAAAGAGGAAGGAATGTAAGCATACCGCATCAAACCGGCTTAGAAGACAAAAACGTTCCTTCAACAGATACTTAACTACCAAAAAACAGTAGGAACAGTAGTTCTCCCGTAGGAACAAAGTCCCTTCTGTCCTTCGAACAAAGCCACCTGTGTTATAAACAATCACATAAAGCTCACATAACGTATAGGAAATACAAAGGTAACTATACATTTCCGTTACAGTCGAAAGGACAGTGAAATCACGGATATAACGTATTCTACGTGTACGACGTTCTTCCCTAGAGGGTTACGGTGGACGCTTTCAGTTATAAAGCTATTATATGTATAAGAAATAGCTACCCATCGATACTACATATCAATCAAGAACACATTAAACTGAACTGGGTGCACTTTGAACTGGGTGTTTTCTATGTATAGTAAAAATATATGTTTGTTTGTTATGTTGTTACGGGTTCTAACGGACGACCAGCGCTGGCTAGGTCTACGAGACTTCAGCCAGCATTAGGCTGAGTTAGGACCCTTTTATGACAACTTATTTATATAACTTTTAAAACAATCATGGTTTTTAACACTAAAGTCATTGTATACGGGATATTTACCATGATTTGTTTTCTTTGGAGTTTTTCGATATTTCGGCACCGTTTCAGGCGCCATGATCACGAAAGAACTGAGGTCACTGCCAAACCGAAGAAGTGATGTACGTATGGAGCGGTGTTCGGATACCGTTAGTGTAGTGTGTCGTGATCGAGTTGCGTTAGATAATGAAACCGGTGGTAGTGGTAACGTTCGTAGCAAAAGACGAAAAATGAGGGTAGATCCAGTGCCGGATTTATATTTTTTATGAGTGTAGGCCACTTTTTTCCGCCGCCCCATGTACTGAGCCGTTCATTATTAGCTGCGCTGTTTGTATTGTTGTTATAAATAAATGTTCTTCTATTCTATTCTATTCTATGTATTGTATTAAGTATATCAGTCATCTAGTACCACAAGACAAGTGTCTGTATAGTTAGGGACTAAATTATGCTGCACAAATCGATTTTTTTAATTAAGTATACAAAGAAATCATCCAATACCTCAAAAGAAACAGAAAAACAAAAAGAAATACAGATAATTCAGAACCTCATCAGTTTTTAATATCGGTTGTAAATACATTCGTCTATAAGCATTGTCTAAGGTCACGCCCTATGCAAAGCAATCGCCTAACAGACCGTATTTGCAAGGCAATCTGGCATTAAATGCAGCGTAATGACTTAATGTGACACAATGCAGGGAAAGCCAGGGCCTTGCGTAATACTAGCCCATTCACCTGGGCTTTGAGTGTTGTCATGAAATAAACATGTTCGATAAAGTGCAACAGAATCTGTTGTATGAAGTTATTTTACCCTATTTGTGCCCTCCTAATATAAACCTTTACAACTATCACTATTCTTTTTCTTACTAATATTATAAAAGCGAAAGTTTGTTTGGATGTTTGTTCCTCTTTCACGTAGTTGACACTAGAATGACAAATTCGCTACTTTATCCTATAAATCAGTTCCTTTCAGATAGAAATAGCCTTGAAAATAAAAATGAACCGTAATAAGTACCGTCTAAATTTAAGAAAACAAACGTGTAGGTTCCATTATAAAATAAAAATAAACATGTTTCAGCGTTTGAAAGAAGATTGGCTGAAGAAGATTTGAAGATTGAAGATTGGAAAGTAAATCTACCAAATAGTTTGAGGAACCGTACATGGCCAGAAATAGGAACAATAATTCCTGTGATTGTGGAACTTTTATTCTGAAAAACTCTTTATTTTTAAAGTTGGGAATCGTAAGTTACAGAACGTTTTAAAAAGAAAAGAAAGAATGACATACATCCATTTGTTTCCCAAAATATTAACTCTTACGTTTTAGCCAGATTTTAAAGTGTTCCTACGTACCTACATACATACAAGTTGGTTTTAAGCGCAAATAGGAGCATAATTAGCGCCGCCACTGATTTTATCATATATAAACTAGAGACCCGCCCAGGCTTCGTACGGTTTTATTATATGTACTAGCTGGTACCCGCGACTTCGTCTGCGCATGATTAGTATTTCGAGTACTCGCGATTTTACTTGCGTAATTCCCTTTCCCGTGAGATTTTCGGGATAAAATAAGCCTATGTGTTATTCCAGCTTATAATCTATCTCTGTGCCAAATTTCATCCAGATGCGTTCAGCAGTTTTTGCGTGAAAGAGTAACAAACATCCATCCATCTATCAATCTATCCATCCATCTATCCATTCATACTTACAAACTTTCGCGTTTATCAGTTTAATTCAGCTTGGTTCCCCTGGGCTATACGGGTTTTCAAAAATATCTCACAGCATCTGAACGACGCGCGCGCGTCGTTCAAATGCTGTGAGATATTTTTGAAAACCCGTATAGCCCAGGGGAACCAAACTGAATTCCGGGATAAAAGGTATCCCATGTCCAATCGTCCCGAGTTCCATTCGAATTCATTCACTTCCGTCGTGATGCGTGGTTTAAGAATTTTTCTTTCACCCTCTCTCCCAGGGGAACCTTACCAAATTTCGGGATAAAAAGTATCCCATGTCCTTCCTTGTAGTATGAACTCAAATCGTCCCGAGTTTCATTCCAACTCATTCAGCAGTTTCGGCGTGATGCGCGGTAAAGGAATTTTACTTTCATACCCTCTCCCATGGGAACCTTACTGAAATCCGGGATAAAAAGTATCCTATGTCCTTCCTCGTAGTATGACCTATAATCATGCCGAGTTTCATTTCAATCCATCAAGTAGTTTCGGCGTGATGCGCGTTTACGATACAGACAGACAGACAGACAGACAGACAGACATGAATGAAAAAAATTACAGTTTTGGCTTGAGTGTCGATAATAGAGTGCCCTCCAAAAAAAATTTTCAAAATATCTTCAATGTACAGAATTGGACCTGTTACAGTTTTATTATAAGTACTAGCTGGTGCCCGCGACTTCGTCTGCGCATGATTAGTATTTCGAGTACTCGCTATTTCATTGCGTAATTCCTTTCTCGTGGGATTTTCGGGATAAAATAAAGCCTATGTGTTATTTCAGCTTATAATCTATCTCTGTGCCAAATTTCATCCAGATCCGTTCAGCAGTTTTTGTGTGAAAGAGTAACAAACGTCCTGTCACGAGATGAAAGAGTGAGAGTATATTGTGACAAGAGTATATTACAAACAACCACGTTTTATATATTACAGAATACCCTAACTATAGAGAAATTAAGGATATTACAGAGTATCCTAACTAAAGTGAGAATAAGGATATTACAGAGTATCCTAATTAAAGAGTGAATAAGGATATTACAAAATTAATCCTCGGTTGTAGAGCAACCCTAAGAAGTTAAGTGTATCCCTATACGTTGGATGACCCTTATAATAGAGAGGTACCCTTAAGCTTTTGAATCTGTCATAGAGCAACCCATAGAGAATAAAGGTGAGCCTCGTATGAAACAGACCTTAAGGTACTACCTGACTATTGTAATCAGTTACCAGAGACAAATATAGAACCCTTAGTATATTTGGGTATAGTATTTGGAACTCGTGTATGACGGTCCTTAGGAGAGAAACTATCAATTGAGCCCTAGCCTATAGACAGAGCGTTTAGAAGCAGTCCTAATGTCTATGGTATAGATAACAAGATGCCTACGTCAATCTCTCTTGACATTATCAGTCAATACTATTACCTATACTGCTACCTGTATATGTTAATTTTCAATCTAGCTATAGCTCCTAACTCCTCTGCCTACACTAGCCTATCGAGGTAAAGTAAAAGAATGAATTTTCAATCTACCTATAACTCCCTAATAATGCCTTTGCCTACTCAAGCCTATCGAGGTAAAATAAAAAGACTTCCTAACTAGTATTTTTTTAAAACGTGAGAATTAGAAAGAGCCTAAACCTACGAGAAGGAAAAGAAAACAAGCGCCCTTTTCTTTTTGTTAGAGCACGTGTGGAATGGAGAAAACCTTAAGCTTAAGGCGAATAAAGGAAAACAAAACGACCTTATGTATAAGTCTTGAGCGCGTTGGCTTGAGGAAGTTTGCGTCTTCTAGGCCGCCTCCTCGAAGACGAAAAGGGATGGTCTCAGCACTGCTTCACCGCCGGTGTCGCCGCAATGCGGTGCGGTTTTCATGAAATCCGTTCACCGCGCCGTCTACGCTCCGCCCGACTGCTGCTGCACGAAGCGGTTGTTCGAACCGCACTCCGTCACTACTTCTCCGTCGGCGTCGCCGCAATGCGGTGCGGTTTTCAAGCAACCCTCGCCGTCTTCGCTCCGCCCGACTGCTGTGGCACGAAGCGGTTGTTCGAACCGCACTCCTTCGCTCCGCCCGACTGCTGTGGCACGAAGCGGTTGTTCGAACCGCACTCCGCCAGGACCCAGTCAGCGGCCGTCGTCACTCACGGTTATGGGAGCGTTGACCCCCGCTCCCGGAGTATGCACGACATGTGAAAAATGGAAAGATTTAAGTTATAGGTACGTTACGGTGGATACTTCTTGTGCGCCGAATCAGGAGGCACTGGCAAAAAGAATTCCGCAGTCACTAAAAGGGATAACTGGTTTTTAGCGGACCGCTTGAGGTGGCCTCAGAGTTTTTAACCCCCTGGAAGAGAAATCACTGCGTGTACACTTTATTATCGGTAACTGTACTCCGGGTTATTATAAAATTCAAGGACGATCTCAATGTATTCAAATCGTTAGCCTTCCACAAAATCAAATCGACCAACTACTTCCAGTTTCTTCAGTCAAGTCCCGTTTTTCATGTTTTCTTTCTTGTCATTCTTTTTCTAGTTTTCTTTCCTATTTTATTCAAATTCAAAAATTACAGATTATTTCGTAAATAAGGTCGACTTACTATCGAGTTTGAAGCCTCCTTTGAAAACGAACCCTACATTATCACCCCAACCAAAGCAAAAAAAAATTAAAATAACTAAATTATTTTAATTTTTTTTTCTTTATTTAAACAAATTATAAATAAAATTTTTGGAATTATTCAGATCTAAAACGATATAACATACTATTTCACAACTAAGATTATTTAAAACTAAATGCGTCTTAAAAGACTACTAAATAACCAACGACGGATACTCAGTCCGAAAGTCGGTGAAACAAAGCGGTTAAAAACCAAGCTCTTCAATAAGACAACGTACAGGATGTCAATACAGCAAAATAGTAATTACCGACTTCAATATGAAAATGTATCGAATACAGACAGTATAATGTGTCAAAGGTACAATCAAAGTAATACTTGATTGTACCCATACAATAAAACATCAATACGCAAGGAAAATAATGGTAATATCATCATGACAATATAACATCGTACCGGAAGACATAATCGGTAAAACTGTAATGACTGATTACAATATGAAATGGAGCTAAAGTATTTTATATATTCTAGTAGACCTACCGACAACGACGGTATGTTTTTTTTTTCTACGGATGGATTACCATAACCGTTTCATGACAATTCGAAGGCAACAATTGTTGAAAATAGTAAATCGATACATGGTTAAATTAATAACCAACAATTAAGAATATAAAACTTATATGAGAAATAAAATCGTATAGCGAGATATAATTACTTTTAAACGTAATGCCAAATTTACATCGCAGTATAAAAGTTACAGATTTTAGAAAAGTATAAGTGCCAAAAGAAAATATTAAGATTATGACTTAAAGTCCTTTACATGCCATTTGCCTTTAACACCATTACTGTCCTCTAGGACAAATACCAGTGGAGATAATTTCTTTATAATAACACTTTTTACATATTTCGGAGCTAATTTGGAACTAAAGTATGTTCCAGCATTGCTTTGAACAAAATTTTTCCTCCAAACAGTATCGCCCACATTAAATGTTTTAAAAGGGTGTCTAGTGTCATAGCGTGATGCATTTTTAGTGTGAGCTATGAACAAGGCAGCTTGAACTTTATCAAAAATCGCCGATAATTCACCAATATTATTGGCGTAAATATCCCTAGGTAGAAAACAAATTTCATCCAAATTTACTGTTTTTGTATAAACAGAACCACAAGTTATGACTTCGTGACCGAAAACGAGAAAAGACGGAGTAAACCCAGTTACTACGTTAACTGAATTATTCATAACAAATTGAGTTTTTCGTAAATGAACATCCCATGAACGATGATCCTCCCCAACCAACGAAGCGAGCGCAGTGCCAATTGTTTTATTATACCTTTCAGTCGGATTTACTTGCGGAGTATAGTACGGAGTGAAAAATTTAAACGGAATATTATATTTATCCAACAAATTGTGGAACTCATGACTTTGAAATTGTACTCCGTTATCCATAATTATTGACTGCGGAACACCATGAACCAAAAAGACCTCATTCTCCAATATATCTACAATATTTTTAGCCGTTGCTCGTTTCAAAGGGAAAATTAAAGTATACTTAGAAAAACTACAATTTACCACGAGGATAAATTGATTACGTTGACGGGTCATAGGTAATGGACCCATTAAGTCCAGAGAGATAGATTGAAAAGGTCTAGAACAAATTTTAGGTTTACCCATTGGACCATAAGGTGCATGATTAGAATGCTTATAAGTTAAACAAATTTCGCATTTGTTAATAAACTTTGCAATATCTTTAAACATACCTGACCAAAAGTAAAGTAATGATAATTTTTTGTATGTTTTGAATATTCCTAAATGAGGCATTCCCGAAACCCCATGGTATTCATTTATTAAATCCTCTCTGCTATCAGGGTGTGGAATTTCTTTCCAAACAAAATCCTCATTAATTAAGTCTTTAGAATCGAGTTTACGATAAAGTTTACCATTTGTAATTTTATAATTCGGATGTGCCACAGGATCATCTTGGCAACTTTGTAAGAGATCATCGAAACTACTAGCAGTATTCTGAACGGGATCGGAATGAATTGCAGCAATCTTATTATTTGACTGATTAGCTCTAGAAAGTAAATCAGGGACCACATTAGTTGAACCCTTTTTGTATTTTATGACAAAATTAAAAGTTGATAAACGAATTGCCCAACGGGCCAATCGACCAGAAGGATTAGTTAAATTTAAAAACCATTTAAGAGCTGCATGGTCCGAGTAAACGGTAAAAGTATTGCCGTTGTCTAAATAACAACGCCAATGTTCTAGCGCGGTAATAACAGCAAGAGTTTCTCGTTCGGTCGTTGAATAATTTTGCTCATGCTTATTTAAAGCCTTACTCATGTAAGCAATAACAGTTTCAACACCCTCATGTTCCTGAGTAAGCATTGCGCCAATACCAAAATTAGACGCATCACAGTGTACCGAAAACGAAAGATTAAAGTCCGGACAAGCAAGTATAGGTGTGCTTGATAAAAATGTTTTCAATTTCATAAAAGCTTCATCTGCGGCCGCATTCCAAGAGAATTTTGGGGCCTTCTTTCCCGTAACCGTTAACCTATTGAGAGGCGACGCTATCGTACTAAAATCAGGTATAAATCTACGAAACCAACTACACGAACCAATAAATCTCCGAACATCTTTTGCACACGAAGGAACAGGATAACCCAAAATAGCTTGTATCTTTTCTGGATCAGCCCGTAAACCATTAACGTCAACTATATAACCGAGGTATTTTAGCTCTTTTCTGAAAAATTGGCTTTTGTCGAAATTTATAGTTAAATTAGCATACGATATTTTATCAAGAACTTTATTAAGCAACGAAATATGCTCATCGAAGGATTCACTGACTACAATAATGTCATCAAGATAACAAAAAACTTTGTTTTCAAACTCCGGAGCTGGAGTAAACAACATGTCCATCAACCGTTGTTGTGTAGCTGGAGCATTAGTCAAACCAAAAGGCATTACAACAAATCTAAACATCCCACGACCTGGCACGTAAAATGCCGTTTTATTCCTATCCGAGGGATTTAACGGAATTTCCCAAAAGGCTTTAGCAATATCAATACTAGATAAGAACTTAGCATTTCTAAGCTGATCTAGTATTTCATTCATAAAAGGCAAACTATAAGCATCACGACGTGTAACAGAATTGAGTTTTCTACTATCTACGCAAAAACGCCATTCACCATTTTTCTTTGGTGTAATCAAAACAGGAGATAACCATGGACTTTCACAACGTTCTATGACCTTCCATTTCAACATTTTGTCAACCTCATCAATAAGAGCTTTTTGTTTTACAGGAGACAACCGGTAACATCTTTGCTTAACCGGAGCTACATCCCCAGTATCAATATTATGACATATTAAATTAGTACGACCAAGCTCACCTTTTAATTCAAAAGAAATATTTCTGAATTGTTCTATTAAATTATCCGCAATTGGCTTATGTTTATCATTTAACTGTTCATAAGCAAGAATCTTTGAAGAATCCTTGAGAACAGGCGATTCTTCAATAGTATTACAACTTGGAAAGAGTATTTCAGGAATCAAATTAAATTTCTTCCAAAAGTCAATACCTAAGATGAGAGATGGATTGATATCAGGAAAGACAAACGTTTTAATTACGTGCGTTTGTTTATTAAATGTCATTGGGATCATAAAATGACCAATTGAATTAATTTTCTGCCTACTAGCAGTTTGAATCGACGGAGAGTCAGACTTGAATAGCTCATACCCTAACTTCAAAATATTTTTATACGAATCATTCCCTAAAATGGTAATAGAACTACCACTATCCAATAAACCAGAAAAACAATCTTTATTGAAGTAAATGTCCACAAAAGGTCTATGATTATCCTTTTCGTTAGCAAAAGAGACCGAAGACAAGCTATAAGAGTTGAAGAAGTTCTTCACAGTTTTAAGCCAGTTGTTCCAATCAACCGGATCAAAATTATTAGATTTGTTCATGCTGTTATTCGAGTTATTCAAGTCTTTTTTTAGATTTTTGTTACATTTAGGGCAGTCTGATACCTTAACCCCTTTTTCTCCACACTTAAAACAAACCAAATCTCTCGGAACTGTACAAAACCGAATGGTATGACCATTCGTTCTGCAACGCACACAAAAGAAATGTGAGTTAAACTTCTCTGGTTCGGCAAGAATTGAGTTTTGATAAAAACCTTGATTTGTATTTGTTTGAGGCCTAAACCGAGGCGCCTCATAATTTTTTCGTTGAAATGATGATGGTTGAGAGAATTGGACCACATTTGACGAACTAGTAGAAATCTGAGACAGATTTTGTAGAGTTTGTTTAGAGCTCGAAGACTGATTATAGTTAAACTCGGTAGCTCCTAGATATGATGTGGCTACCGGTTCCTTAAAATTTTTATCTTTATCCGCGTAACGTTCAAAATTTTGACACGTTTCGATAAGTGAGTCAATCGAGTCCACCTTATTGATTGCTACATAAGGTGAATATGATGGTCGAATATTCCTAATGACGATCGCTAATTTATCTGATTCAGACAACTTTTGGTTTAATTTGTTAAACATTCCAAACATTATAGAAACATAGATAATGATGGATTCCTCTTTACCCTGAGTGCGTAGACGGATAGCTTCTAGAAGTTTTGCATCGTGATTTGGATCACCAAAATCCTTTATCAAGTTTTTCGTCAATAAATCCCAAGTCAGATTAGAGTACCGGCTTCTTATAAATCTGAACCAGTGTAACGCATTGTCTTTAAATATTTCGAACGCGTGGTTGACTAGTGCGTTTCTTTCTACGCACCGGGAAATCGCGAAATTTTCCAGTTTTTCAATAAAAACTCTGGGACAAGTTTTCCCATCGTACGAGAATCTGCCGAGTTCCCCAACATATTTACTCGGGTGGGAACCCGAAGCACACATTGTAACATTCATTTTAGGTTCCGGTGATTCCGCATTCAAGTAATTGATAACCGGAGATTCTACCGTTAAACCCGAACATTTTGTGCAGCTCCACGATGTGGACACTGCACCTATTAGAAATCAAAAGAAAAACAATGGGCACTCACAGCATTATCGCCATTTTGACTTACTATTTTGAGTTTAAGTCCGGGGATACTGTGGAGAAAAAAAAATGTTAATGTCTGTTTATTAATTATTTGACTATGACTCTATTGCCGAAAAAAATAAATGCCGAAAAGGTTATCGAAAATTTTAGGGAAACAGTGTTTCTTTTTAGAATTTAGGGGTGAACTAGATACAAAACGTGGTTGTTTTTTATCTATGGGCGCCAACTGTCACGAGATGAAAGAGTGAGAGTATATTGTGACAAGAGTATATTACAAACAACCACGTTTTATATATTACAGAATACCCTAACTATAGAGAAATTAAGGATATTACAGAGTATCCTAACTAAAGTGAGAATAAGGATATTACAGAGTATCCTAATTAAAGAGTGAATAAGGATATTACAAAATTAAACCTCGGTTGTAGAGCAACCCTAAGAAGTTAAGTGTATCCCTATACGTTGGATGACCCTTATAATAGAGAGGTACCCTTAAGCTTTTGAATCTGTCATAGAGCAACCCATAGAGAATAAAGGTGAGCCTCGTATGAAACAGACCTTAAGGTACTACCTGACTATTGTAATCAGTTACCAGAGACAAATATAGAACCCTTAGTATATTTGGGTATAGTATTTGGAACTCGTGTATGACGGTCCTTAGGAGAGAAACTATCAATTGAGCCCTAGCCTATAGACAGAGCGTTTAGAAGCAGTCCTAATGTCTATGGTATAGATAACAAGATGCCTACGTCAATCTCTCTTGACATTATCAGTCAATACTATTACCTATACTGCTACCTGTATATGTTAATTTTCAATCTAGCTATAGCTCCTAACTCCTCTGCCTACACTAGCCTATCGAGGTAAAGTAAAAGAATGAATTTTCAATCTACCTATAACTCCCTAATAATGCCTTTGCCTACTCAAGCCTATCGAGGTAAAATAAAAAGACTTCCTAACTAGTATTTTTTTAAAACGTGAGAATTAGAAAGAGCCTAAACCTACGAGAAGGAAAAGAAAACAAGCGCCCTTTTCTTTTTGTTAGAGCACGTGTGGAATGGAGAAAACCTTAAGCTTAAGGCGAATAAAGGAAAACAAAACGACCTTATGTATAAGTCTTGAGCGCGTTGGCTTGAGGAAGTTTGCGTCTTCTAGGCCGCCTCCTCGAAGACGAAAAGGGATGGTCTCAGCACTGCTTCACCGCCGGTGTCGCCGCAATGCGGTGCGGTTTTCATGAAATCCGTTCACCGCGCCGTCTACGCTCCGCCCGACTGCTGCTGCACGAAGCGGTTGTTCGAACCGCACTCCGTCACTACTTCTCCGTCGGCGTCGCCGCAATGCGGTGCGGTTTTCAAGCAACCCTCGCCGTCTTCGCTCCGCCCGACTGCTGTGGCACGAAGCGGTTGTTCGAACCGCACTCCTTCGCTCCGCCCGACTGCTGTGGCACGAAGCGGTTGTTCGAACCGCACTCCGCCAGGACCCAGTCAGCGGCCGTCGTCACTCACGGTTATGGGAGCGTTGACCCCCGCTCCCGGAGTATGCACGACATGTGAAAAATGGAAAGATTTAAGTTATAGGTACGTTACGGTGGATACTTCTTGTGCGCCGAATCAGGAGGCACTGGCAAAAAGAATTCCGCAGTCACTAAAAGGGATAACTGGTTTTTAGCGGACCGCTTGAGGTGGCCTCAGAGTTTTTAACCCCCTGGAAGAGAAATCACTGCGTGTACACTTTATTATCGGTAACTGTACTCCGGGTTATTATAAAATTCAAGGACGATCTCAATGTATTCAAATCGTTAGCCTTCCACAAAATCAAATCGACCAACTACTTCCAGTTTCTTCAGTCAAGTCCCGTTTTTCATGTTTTCTTTCTTGTCATTCTTTTTCTAGTTTTCTTTCCTATTTTATTCAAATTCAAAAATTACAGATTATTTCGTAAATAAGGTCGACTTACTATCGAGTTTGAAGCCTCCTTTGAAAACGAACCCTACAGTCCATCCATCTATCCATTCATCCTTACAAACTTACGCGTTTATCAGTTCAATTCAGTTTGGTTCCCCTGGGCTATACGGGTTTTCAAAAATTTCTCACAGCATCTGAACGACGCGCGCGCGTCGTTCAAATGCTGTGAGAAATTTTGAAAACCCGTATAGCCCAGAGGAACCAAACTGAATTCCGGGATAAAATGTATCCCATGTCCAATCGTCCCGAGTTCCATTCGAATTCATTCACTTCCCTCGTGATGCGTGGTTAAAGAATTTTTCTTTCACCCTCTCTCCCAGGGGAACCTTACCGAATTCCGGGATAAAAAGTATCCCATGTCCTTCCTTGTAGTATGAACTCAAATCGTCCCAAGTTTCATTCCAAGTCATTAAAGAATTTTTCTTTCACCCTCGCTCCCAGGGGAACCTTACCGAATTCCGGGATAAAAAGTATCCCATGTCCTTCCTTGTAGTATGAACTCAAATCGTCCCAAGTTTCATTCCAAGTCATTAAAGAATTTTTCTTTCACCCTCTCTCCCAGGGGATCCTTACCGAATTCCGGGATAAAAAGTATCCCATGTCCTTCCTTGTAGTATGAACTCAAATCGTCCCAAGTTTCATTCCAAGTCATTCAGCAGTTTCGGCGTGATGAGCGGTAAAGGAATTTTACTTTCATACCCTCTCCCATGGGAACCTTACTGAATTCCGGGATAAAAAATATCCTATGTCCTTCCTCGTAGTATGACCTATAATCATGCCGAGTTTCATTTAAATCCATCAAGTAGTTTCGGCGTGATGCGCGTTTACGATACAGACAGACAGACAGACAGACAGACAGACAGACAGACAGACATGAATGAAAAAAATTACAGTTTTGGCTTGAGTATCGATAATAGAGTGCCCTCCAAAAAAAATTTTCAAAATATCTTCAATGTACAGATTTGGACCTGTTACAGTTTTATTATAAGTATAGATAAACCTTCCTCTTGAATCACTCCATCTATTAAAAAAAACCGCATCAAAATCCATTGCGTAGTTTTAAAGATTTAAGCATACAAAGGGACTTAGGGATATAGGGACAGAGAACGCGACTTTTTATACTATTTAGTGATGATACGTTAAAAACAAAGGAATTTGCAAAATTCACACGTTCAGTTTGTTAAACCTATCATAAGCTTTTTTAATGCATCTGTAGTAGTTTTATTTGGTCTAGTTTAGGAAGAGATACGAAATTGCTCTTGGTGGCCATCAAACTCTGTTTTGTTATTAATAGAGTAGATGAATATTCTGCACTAGCTCATTACGATATCGAGAGTAGGTACAGCAAGTGTGTCAATATGTCAGTAGTGATGTAACGAAGGACACGATTTATCTGTGTCGACGATAAAGGTAAAGCAGCCTTGCTTAATAACCGCTGCGCCCCATAACACTTGCCTGGATTTGGTTTGACTGGTTTCAAAGAACACACCATGGAAATCAATAACTTTATTTCTTTAGGCTTAAAAATTACGCGATCAGAACACATTATTATATATATTTATGTACGGGTATTTATCGCGTTTAATTACCTATTTTTCCAGACGTTTCGACAGGTTTTGTCGTGGTCCAGGATGACTGATTCTTTAGGCTTATAGAATAAACACTAAGATAAGTCAAATTTTATACTTTATTAATCAAAATATTCTAAGAAATAATGTGTTAATTGATATTCTCTTCACTTGAATACCTTTCGGTATTTGGTAATACTTATTAAAAAAACCTAGTTTGGATTCGATAAGACATATATTATATTTAAACTAAATAAAGAGTTTATACTTTAGCGTTTTTATTTACGACGAAAATAACAATAAAAGAAAAGTTTTTAAATATATGAGCGTCTGGTCGATGCGACGCGTGAGTATCTGGCTCAGCGCATCAGCATCAAATCTTTTATTCCATGCATTTTTATTCTGCATTACCACGCTGTATGATTGTCATACAGCGTGGTAATGCAGCCAGCGTCTTTGGAACGTACACACAGGCTGGTATTTATATGGATGAGTTGAGCTACCTCTAGTCTGTTTGTAACCGTCTGCAGTTAGCTCAGTACCTAATTCCAAATTTGTTTCTATTATTTTTGTTGTTATAATAAAAGATCTGATTATAATCAAAAAATAGAAACAAAGATAATAAAATTATATCATGGCAATCAATTTACCATAAACTGCAGGGACAACTCACATAATAATTAAATTTTTATCATCCAAAGATTCATTAACGAAGTAAGAAGTTTTTGATAAGAAAGACCAAAACTTCCTATTATACAGCGAAAAAATGGAGTCTTGCTGCTACAATTGATAGTTTAATCATTATCATCCGTCTATATTAGTCCACAGCTGGACATAGGCCTCCCCTAACGAGCGCCATAGCGCCCTGTCTTCAGCTTGACGCATCCAGCATCTGCCAGCAGTCTTTCGCAGATAGTCATCCCATCTTTACGGAGGGCGTTTATTTGCCTAGTCGCGGTCTCCACCCAATGATATTATCTCCACAAAATAATTTACTGTCTGCCCATCTATAATTACTTAGATTACCTGAAAAACAATTAGTTACTGTACTGAAATTATCCAAACGAGGTAAGCTAACGCACGGTCATTTGATGTCACGGTTTGCGAAGCGTGACGAAATGTGTTTTCAGTTCCGGGTAGGTACACTTAGGTCTTCAAATGTTATGGGGGCAAAAAGTTGTTTTGTAATTTTGTGGCTTGAATTAAGTCTAGAAAAAATCTTGGGTACTTACAAGTAAAGTCAAAAACAAATGTTTTTATTAGGTTTCCGTACCGAAAGGGAAAAATTCAAAAATAAAATGCTTTAATTCTTTTACAACTTACAGGGCACTTGGATACTTACTCTTACATAAAAAAACATGTTAATAATTAAAACTAGGAAATAAAGGGCTCCCTTTGATATTCGTTCACTTCAATCTTGTTAGGCTAAAGTAATAAAGCGAACAATAAATCCGTATCTTTTTAGTTTGTTAGTTTTCTAGTTGGAGCAAAAAAAGACTTTGATGCGATTTTTTTTTAATAGATAGAGTGATTCAAGAGGAAGGTTTATGTAATAAAGCGAACAATAAATCCGTATCTTTTTAGTTTGTTAGTTTTCTAGTTGGAGCAAAAAAAGACTTTGATGCGATTTTTTTTTAATAGATAGAGTGATTCAAGAGGAAGGTTTACACGTATAATAAATCCGTGCGAAGCTGGGGCGGGTCGCTAGTTTTGATATAAAGGTTTGTTCTTACTTTAACCCTTAAATACATTTACGCAAGAATACAAACTTTGTTAAATAGATCAATATTACGAAATGTAGGTGTTATGAGTACAGCCTCGCATACAAAGCCAATGTCACAAGTAAATAATACACAGACATTCATACAGACCGGACTCGGAGTGGACTGTTGCGAAGACAAGTGTTTGATTAAAATTCGGGATAATGTCTTTAAGACATGATTTTATAGTGTGTAAGCCTATAATATAGGCAGCTAGGTTCTTAAAATAGTGTTTAAAATACATTGATTTAATTAAATTTACATTTTTCGTAAAAAAAATTAGAAAATACAGAAATATCTAGATCTCAGACTTTACTTGATACTTCTTAGTTTTGTAAGTTATTAATAAAGAAGAAGGGCGTAATAAAAAACACTCAACGTGGTGTAGTTTTATGTAGGATGGTTATTTTTACTAAACCAATTTTGAACAATAAAAACATTGAATAGTTTCCATACTAGAAATCTACTTATTCTTCATGCTAGCCACATCGCTGTTTTTTAATATTTTTAGCTACAATATCAAGATATATTAAGTTATTTTAAAGAAATGTCTTCTCGATAGTACAAAATACCGGTACAGGCGGTTGCACAAGGTTATATTACGTCACACATTTCGGCAGTCGAGCTTTTAAATTGTCTGACATTTCCAATGAGGGAACGAGATAGCTTTTAATTTGGTTTGACATTTTTAAAGAGGGAAAGGGAGCAAAGCGGCCGCTCTTATGTTAGCGGGTCAGGAAATAGTATTTAGTATCAATTCGACATATATTTTGGCTAAAAGAAACACCAAAAACTAAACTCAGGTAATTTATTTCGATTCAGTATTTCAATTATTCACCATTTCGATACACGGCAAATCAAATTGATACGTTTGTGTCTTAAATGCTTATTTAATTATTCTAACTTATTTTTAAACAAGTATAGTTATAATATATTTATATATAATATAATCTATATAATATATAATATAATTTTTTTTTTTAATATTTAATACCTAAAGTAAAGTATTAATTATAAAAGAAAACATATATGTATTATGAAACATTGTAATTTCATTCGTTTTGTACTCGTTTGAAGTTATTTAAGTTATCAACCATAAAGGTCTCGTGCCATAGACTCTACATTCTTTTTAAAACTAGTTACGGTTCCCTATAAGGCCCACACTTCTTATGGCTTAGCATTCTTTATGAGACTTATTAAAAACAGGCTAATATGGTGTTAGAGATTGCATCAAAACACATCTAGTTTTTGTAAGTGCATAACGGTCAAAAGTTCAAAACGGGCCAAAATACCGTTTGGAATACTAAATAGTGACGTCACAGTTTAGTGACCAAATAATTATTAGACTAACTGGATTGCATTTATAAACAGGGTTGACCAAAAAACTCGAAAATAACCCCTGTATGTTTACCGATGTTTCGTAGTTTTCTTGTTATGATTCTTTTATCTTTTTTTTGAGATATTTCGGGCGGAATAGCTAAAACTATTTCATATTTATTTTTGTGGAATTTTAGGCTTATTGCTAGTATTTAATATGAACAATATAAATTGTGCTTTCTTGTATAAAAAAAAATATTTAAAACATTATCAAAAATATTTTGTAACTTGCATAAAGTTACAAAAATGTTGATGAAGAATTTAAGTTTTAGTGGGACCAAGCTGCTGGATGCGACAAGCAAAACAGAGCGCTATCTGGCCCTCATTAGGGGAGGTCTATGTCCAGCTGTGTACTAATATAGGTTGATGATGATGATGCTGAATTATCAATAGGTACAACCAAGCTATGACACATGACATAAGAGGACACTGCAAGGTCTTACCGAGGTCATGAACGACACAGTCCGCTGATCAACAAGTATTATACCTACAGATAGTAGATAGTGTCTAGTGTCCATCCTAGCCTGAATGACCTAAGTGCGAAAGCGCTGGATTGATTGCAGAAAATTGAATAATAAGACAAGTCCAAAGAATAAAAAATTGGGAATTGAATTCTAAGACAAGTCTAAAAATAATTCTTACAATTTAGAATTATTCTACATAATTTTTGGATTGTGTTTTTTGAAAACTAGGTCGGTAAGTGCTAAGATGCTGGTTGAATTGCAGAAAATTGAATACTACTAAAGTGTGCCATGTTAAACTAATTTCTACCTGTTTGCAAGTTCAAAATGGTATGCAACGTCACTACATAGTATAAATTATAAAGACGCTTCCCCCTGTATGTCTGTTCCACCCAATGTAGATAACATGCCTATATCTTTAAAACTACGCAAGGTATTTTGATGCGCGTTTATTTTTTGATTAGTGTTTAGGTGTAAGGTTTGTAATGTATAATACGCCTGTGCAAAGCCGGGGCGTGTCGCTAGTTGTATTAATAAGTATGAAGATTGCATGTCCATTACATAATCAAGAAGTATTGTTTTTACTATCTGTGTGATCGCTTGACACAGATACTGCGCTGGCATTGTAACTCATTGCAGTGTCTTTATCGCAAAAACATTACCTACTTTTTATAATCTTTGATGTTCCTTCATTATTTCTTTTAATTTCATTTTTAATAATGTGGAAAATCAAAAGTTACCAATGTAACTTTGTTTACCCAAATTTTCAAGGGAACCCTTCGTATGGAGTTTGCTAAGGCGGGGCTAAGACACTCCGTCCGAAGGGTTCCGTAGATACTATCACTACTGACGACATAGTATAAAACAAAGTCGCTTTCTCTGGCCCTATGTCCCTATATCCCTATGTCCCTTTGTATGCTTAAATCTTTAAAACTACGCAACGGATTTTGATATAGACTGATTCAAGAGGAAGGTTTATACGTATAATATAACCGTGATTCCGTTTAACCTTTTGAATACGGAACCCTAAAAAACTATTTGTAAGTTTATTGAGCTACCTTTAGACTGTTTGCAACCGTCTGCAGTTAGCTCAATGTTTTCAATTGTAAATACTAGTTGTAATTTTTCTATTCCTTGCTTGAACCTAATTTTCGTTGTTAACAAACAAGTTTGTAAGTTTATGATTTGGAAGTAAATTTAAGGCTTTGTAATTTTTTGTTATAGAATTCAGTGAAAGTTAAAAGTAAGGAACATAATTTATATTTTTGTATTTGATTAAGTATATTTTTGTTTGTTTGATTTTGATTTTTTGTTGTATTATTTCACACTAACTTTTTTAGACTTTAGGATCCTATTTCATAGTGCTATGAGACCTCGAAACTTGTGAAAACTAGCAAAACACCGTGACTTCCCCTATCTTTACGACATTGCTTTGTATAGACCTGATAAACATTACATAAAGAACTGAAAGGTCGTTTTCGTAATTTTTTACGGCCATATGTAGGCTTCAGCCTTTGTAACATACCTAAATGTGTCTGTAAGCAAATTATAGGCATCTTAAAAATTTAATTTAATTCATTATTACTACGAGTATAAGTAACAGGATTAGGTACATAGAAACCTAGTTTGAGTTGAAAGAACAACACATCGAAATTTGAAAGAATTAAAAGTAAAAATTTGGCGATATTTTTTTTAGGTAAATGTATCTAACCTTATTAATCACGTTAGGACTTATCACGAATGTGTATCTAACTAGTATCTGCCCGCCGCTTCGCACACGTTTTTTCTATAGAAACGCTTTAAGGCTATATCTATCTCTCTGAAACTGATTTATAGGATAAAAAGTAGTCTATGTATTATTCCAGGGCTAGAACCACGTCTATTCAAATTTCAGCCCGATCCATTCACAAGCTTTTGCGTCAAGGAGGAACAAACATCCATCCACCCATACATCTATACATCCAAACAAACTTTCGTATTTAAAATATTAGTAATGAAGGATATGTGTTTGTCCATGAAATTGTTAGTTCGCTGGTTAAAACAATTGTAATTTTATTAAATAACTAGTGACCCGCCCCGGCTTCGCAAGATTTTATTATACGTATAAACCTTCCTCTTGAATTAATCTAATTCAAAAAACCCGCATCAAAATCCGTTGCGTAGTTTTAAAGATTTAAGCATACAAAGGGACATAGGGATATAGGGACATATAGGGACAGAGAAAGCTACTTTGTTTTATACTATGTAGTGATTAGGTTAGGTTTGTCTATCTTTGTCTTTTCAGTAGAATCTTCATTTGTTAAAAATTTAACCTTCTGAAATGCATATTACTTGTGACTACATATACCTACTTTATAAACTACTAGCGACCCGCCCCGGCTTCGCACAGGTTTATTATAAGTATATGAACCTTCCTCTTGAATCACTCTATCTATGAAAAAAAACCGCATCAAAATCCGTTGCGTAGTTTTAAAGATTTAAGCATTCAAAGGGACATAATGACATAGGGACAGAAAAAGCGACTTTGTTTTATACTATGTAGTGATGTTGAAGTCTAAACATTGCATAAAACTGAATGAATATGAAAAGAGTTTTACATAAACCAGTCAAAACAATACAAACTTAATAGTTTTTGCCTGCTTAATTGTTGCCTAAGGTTTTATTTTGCGAATGTTTAGTAAAATAGTGAATGTTAAATTTCGCAAATTCGCATCGCAAAACGCTTTAATCTAAGGACATCTTAGATTAAGGTATAATCTCTAAGAACACCTGTTTTCCTATAGATACTTACCCCTAAAGTGGGCGATGGAGGGTATTTAATAAGTAATGGTTAACAATCCACACAGCATCATCTAGCCCCAATCTAAGCAGAGCTTGTGTTATGGGTACTAGATGACTGATATACTTAATTATAAAACGACTAGCGACCCGCCCCACCTTCGCATGTTTTTATTATAAGTACCTACCTATAAACTTTCCTCTTGAATCACTCTATCTATTAAAAAAACCGCATCAAAATCCGTTGCGTAGTTTTAAAGATTGAAGCATACAAAGGGACATAGGGATATAGGGACAGAGAAAGCGACTTTGTTTTATACTATGTAATGATGATTTAGACCAATAGTTTTATATGTCTACATAGAAGAAAAACCCAGAAACCAAAACAAATAATTGCAGATCATAGAAACAATTGACAAATATCGATTGATGTTGACGAAGTTGCCAATGTATGAGCCTTGTATGTGTTTGTATGACTGTACTGTATGACATAATAATTCGCTAATCCAAACGACCTACGTACGATACTACGCCGCAATCATTCAAACACCCACGAGGAAGAAATTTCAAGGAGATTGGAGCTATTTTGTTTTGTGATCTTGACAGTTTTGACATTTAGATTAGTCAATAACACTTTATACGTTACTAGCTGGCGCCCGCGACTTCGTCCGCACAGGATTAGTATTTCGAATATACTCGTAGTTCCCGTTTTCGTGGGAATTCCGGGATAAAATATAGCATAAGTGTTATTGCAGACTATTTGGAAACTTTTCCAAACTTACAGAAAATACAAGGAATAGAAAAATACTCAACAGGAGTTTCAGGATTTTTCAAAAACTTGTTATTAAAGTTTGGATTCCTAGCGAAATGTCTGTTACTATTTACGGTATGATTTTTATGACCTGAAATTTTAAGTAAAGGTATGGGTGATTCTACGAAATCTCGTTTTTTGTCTGACTTCTGTGGCACATTTTTTTTTGTTGAAATTGCACATCATGATAGTATATTCTAAATAAAGATTTAATTTTGAATTTTTTGGTAGTGAAGGGAACTTTATTGGCTTTATGGTTAAGGAGTTATTCAATTTTAAAAATATGGTGTCCACGGAAATCAGAATTTATATCACCAAAATCAAATATGGGTTGGTTTATCGATAAAAATATGTGTTTTCGGTAGTAAGTAGATTATTAAGCTAAGGACCAATTATTTGACGTTTGTAGTTTTAATCATTTTTTACAAAAACACCTTCAAATCATTACTGTAAATACAAGTAACTTTTTACAAAAATCACACTAACAATGTTTATCTTTGTATTAAAAATATTATAATTATTCATTTTGTATTTATTATAAACTTTAATCCTAAAAAACATCATAAAAACTGTAAAAAAAATATTATTGAGATGTTAATGAACCCGCAAAATCCACGGAAATCACACCACGGAAATCAAAAAATATAACAAAATCTTAGAAATTTTCTTAATTTGCTGGTTTATTGTACATTGAAATATGCAGTCGAAATTAGGAACACAAAAGGCATGAATTATCATCATTAATAAAACAATAGGATTAGCATAAACAAATTTATAGTCAACATGGTAATCAGAATTTCTAGATACCAAGCCACGGAAAGTGATTACGTACTGAAATAACAGAGTGACGTGGAGACTTACACACTTGTTGTACACACCACTGATGGGGCGTGACTAATAGTTTCTCTCGATCTAACAACAATTTACGCAGATGTTAAAATACAGCATTTATGAATGAATTAGTGCGCACCAGGAGAATCAGAGCTAAACGACGGACGCGAAGTTATCTCGTTGTAACTTGTCAAATAAAGCTTAGTTTTGCGTAGTAATAGCGTCAAATAAGCAAGTAACTATCTGGGTTATTGTGAACCTATGTAAATTAGTACTAGTGTTTTCAGAAAATGATATAAAAATTTATTAACACAGGAACATGAGGTCCGGACGCACCACGGAAGTCAGAATTTCCAAGGATTTTATTTATTTTTACTTATTTAAAATAAGATTATTAAAAAACTAAAAAAGGCCTCCCCTATTATCTTTGTCTAATCTATTATCATAAAAAAAATCAAAGGGCTAGGGATACTTTTTGTAAGATTTTTCGAGCCGGACATGATTTTTTCCACCCCGGGAGAATCACCCGTATACTGATATCGACATATTAATTTATAACAGGTATTTCAAAAATGGTAAATTATGGTTGATGTTATTGAAGTTGTTAGTAACTTTAATCAATGGCCCGATTAGAAACTTACATAGATTACTTTGTGCAGAGGCAATATCGTAACCAATATCATTAATCCGGGGTGCGATTATTGGAACTTGAAAACTTACACAGATTTGTAGTTCTATTAAATTTAAGAGCAGGACAAATCCATGTAATAATATGTTTTTCACCCCATCTCGGAAAGAGTATTTTTGCTCTTCGATATTTAATTGCAAAAGCGGTTTTTATCCTCTAGCTACAGGATAAAGTAAGATGAATTTAGAACATCGTGTGTACTAAGTTTGTGCAATGAAAACATCATTAAACCTTTATGCTTTTGCCTCCATGGTGCCAAATTTATCATACAACCTTTTTTAATTTGTTAAGAACTTTAAAAGGCCTATTTCACTACACGATATTCAAGGACCCTAACCCTAAAGAGTGATGTAATAAAATTTAGGGTCCTAGGTCTAAGGGACGGACCCGGCAACTACAACTACCGGGCCCTGAATATCGTGTAACTAGTGTAATACCGCTTTAAACTTTCTAGGCGTTTTTTTTGCGCGTCCTATTGTCTATGGAAGCGAACTCACGAGGTGAATCTAGAATATTACAACCTAGTACTACTATATTATTAATCTGGGATTACAACTCATAATCGATTTGCGATATTCTAGTTGAAAGCTACTTTAGGCTTACATTGTCTCACCGTGACATCTTTAATGAACAGGGCGATCTTGTGAATGCTTAAGAAGACATCCAACCCGCCTACGCCAGTCTTCGAAACAGTAGGATTGGTGTTAAGTGAGCATCATTAAGCAACTGTTGCGTCTGCTGCCACCCTCGAATGCCCTTGTGCAGCCGTGTGAAGACTTTATGACCTTAGGGTGTTGAAACCTGGTCGTAATTTATGTATGACGTGACTTATGACAGTCATCAATGCCCGAAAAACCCCTTAGTATCATCTGATGGCAATAAAATAATATGGCATGCTTTAAAACGTAATTGGATATCAATTACAAACAATAATTTTTTTTTCGACTTTTCTCGTAATTTGTACATCTTTGCCGATAGTCAGCGATATTTAAGTACTTATATGTAAGATACAAAGGTGCTCTTGGTAGCCAACAAACTGTTTTCGTATCTCTTTCTAAAATAGATAAACTAAACTACTACATATGCATTAAGAAAAGCTTATGACAGGTTTAACAAACTGAATATGTGAATTTAGGAAATTCCTTTTTTTAACGTAATTAGGTATATTATTATGATAAAATTAGTGGTGGCGCAGGACCGTGTGGAGTGGCACAAAAGTTTGGAGGCCTATACCCAGCAGTGGGTGAAGTCGAGCTGTGGATGATGATGATGAAGAAGTGGTGGCGCTACTGTACCTCCAGTTTGAGCCTTTAATTTAAAATTTTTATGCTGAAATTTCGGACATAATAAAAAACAGAAATATTTAAACACTATGTGTATTGTCCAGCATTATTTATCACTACATGGTATAAAAAAGCCGTTTTGTCTGTCCTTATATCCCTATGTCCCTTTGAATGCTTAAATCTTTTAAACGGATTTTGATGCGGTTATTTTTAATAGATAGAGTGATTCAAGAGGAAGGTTTATACGTATAATAAAACCGTGCGAAGCCGGGGCGTGTCGCTAGTAATATATAATTCTTCATTTCTAATGTTCTATGGTAATACATTTAACCAGAACTAATCAGTAAATGCTTACATACGTGCTAGGTAGAATGATGTCATTGGTATATGACATCAGAGTATGGGGCGTGAGGTCGCATCATTATCTCTACGTGCTCAATACATACAGTAAACCTGTTCCGTAAGACTGCTGCTTTGATTCAACTCTTGGCTTTAAGATTTTCGTTATTATGGTATGAAAGGCCTCATTCAGGGAAATTTTAAACGATAAACACTTTAACTAAGTAGAAATATAGTATCGATGTATGCTACAAGATTTATCGTGTACTGAAATATTGATTTAAGTATAAAGGGGATTTTATTATTAGGGGAGGCTTATGTCCAGCAGTGGACATATGCTGAGGTAATAAGGAATTATTTTATTATGATTGTAAATGTAAAGTTTTATTTATTAAATAACTTTACAACAAATTTCTTTATTTTGATGTTCCTATGCGAGGTGTTTCTGTATGCTCGAACGAGTAAATTGTGTAGGTAGAATTTAAGCTAATATTCTACAATCAACAATCAAATAAATGGTTTCAATGGTTTCTATCCCCTGTAATTTCTTTTACTGATAAAGTTTTGAGTTTGTTCATATAGTAAATGGTTAATTTTCTTGTTTAATAATGTTGATAGTTTCCATAAAAAGGATTCGTTGGTATTCGCTTGTTGAAAGGAGAACTTGCATAACTTTCACTTTTGAAGGTTTGGCCAAAGCACAAAATAATTTAATAGTCAGGGCTAGCCTATTTTTATCAGCTCCCTTTCGCTAGAAATAAACGAACACGATTGAATTCTGATTCTATCAATGGCAATTATAATATTTAGAATCAATGAATAACTCTTTATTTAACTAGAAAGTTACAAACAATTATAAACTATATCTAATCTAAATAAAAAAAACATAGTTCAAAAGGCGACCTTATCGCTGAGAGCTATTTCTCTTAGGCAACCTTGGAGTGGAGATGGGATCGATCATGAATGATTGATCCAGGTTTCTTAATTTTATACTACTGGCGGCCTTATCGCTGAATTTAAGAGCGAGCTTTCCCAGGCTTGGGGTGGTGAAAAAGATAATTATAAAAGAATTGGGTTGTTTGTAGTAAAATTGCCCATTTACAGTGGCCGCATGAATTAAAGTTGTAGCAATGACAAATCTACATTCCACCTCAAGAAGGAAATGTTCAAGGTGTAATATTTTTCGCAAAGCCCACGTTGGACCTTACGCCTACGTTTTACCTACTAACTAGTTTAAATGAAGGTAGTAGCAGCGCCTCGCGGTTTCAACCGCGTAATTCCCGTTCCCGTGGGAATACCGGGATAAAATATAGCCTATGTGTTATTCCAAACTATAATCTATCTCTGTGATAAATTACAGCCAGATCCGTTCATTAGTTTTTGCGTCAAAGAGTAACAAACGTCCATTCATCCATCCATACTTACAAACTTTCGCGTTTGTAATACTAATAGTAGTAGGTTTCAATACATTTTCGTCTTTCTAGTATGACTGGATCGAAATCGCAAGACAATACCAACTAACTGGTTCCTGAAGAATGAAAATGTAAATTGAGATAAAGTTGGTTTAAATATTGCATTATCATCATCATATTTTAGTCCACTGCTGGACATAGGTCTTCCTTAATGAACGCCATAGTGCCCTGTCTTCAGCTTGACGCATCCAGCATCTGCCTGCAGTCTTTCGCAGATCTTCATCCCACCTGGCTGCAAGGCTACTTGTAAGTAGTCAAACGAAGTGTACTTCGTTTGACGAGTCGCGGTCTCCATTCAAGAAAAGGTTTACCCCAGCGATTGCTGGTTCTTCGCGAGATATGGCCGGTCCACTGACAGTCACTTGCTAATTCTTGAAGTACCTATGTCGGTAACTTTGATTCAATATTTATTTTTTATTTTAATACAAGCTTCTGTTCATAGCTACGCACGCGTTGTGTCTACGGAAACATCTCAAAGCTATTTATATCCCTTGGGAACTGATTTATGTGATGAAAAGTAGCCTATGTATTATTCCAGGGCTAGAACTACGTCTATTCAAAATTACAGCCCGATATGTTCAGTAGTTTTTGCGTGAAATAGGAACAATCTTCCAGAAATCCATACAAACTTACACGTAATTAATAGATTTAATGTTTATAAATAAATACAAATACGTTTATAATATTAATCAGGATGAGGATTTCTGCACAAGGCATATTTTATGATTTTTTGAAGCTAATTATGAATAGATCGAAAACTAACAGTAAAATGTTGCCATGTTTCTGATTTGGGAGAACAAGTAATAAATCTTTCTAATTAAGATCGATTCATCTAAATCGAAAGATTTATCATAATCGTTTCAACGAATTGGAAAAGAAAAAAAATATCGTAGATGGTGATTCTTGATTGAAAAATATCCAATTTTCTCTTTTAAGGCATTGACTTTTTTGGCAGTCATTTGTTACGTTTTGCGAAAAGCTAATGAACTTTTTTAAATAACATCCTTAATATTATAATCGTGATAGTATGTATTTATGGATGTTTGTTACTCTTTTACGCAAAAACTACTGGACGAATCGAGCTGAAATTCTCAGTTGACATATTTCTAGTCTAGAATAAAACATTGGCTTATTACTTTACAAAACTTCAAACTTGTTCACCAGTTCAAAGTAGAGCAAGCTATGGAAAGAGCTATGCTTGGATTTTCCCGAAAATGTTTCAACTTCGATGAGACTTGAACCTTAACCTTCCTGTTTCCAAAGACCAGTTTCCAATGTTATTGAGAGATTTGACGTCAGAGTATTTCCACGAAAATTTTTATTTGTCACGCTCATTTTAGTACGTATAAGTGAGATAAAAGTCTATATATATAGAGGTCTCTGATTTTTTTTCTAAATCAATTTGTACACTAGTAGTATGTATAGAAGATTTCTACCAAAACCTACTATTGCGCTTTGTTTTATTACAACTAAACAGATAAAACGTTATGTTGTAATATGAAAGGTATTGCCACTGGTCAAGAGAATGGAAAAGTACAGTTACATAACTGGGTGTAGTTTTAGTTGACTCAGTCCTTTATATCTTTGGAGAGACAATTTTTGCATAAGGTCCCATATAAATAAACAAGCGACCCGCCCCAGCTTCGCACGGATTTATTATACGTATAAACCTGCCTCTTGAATCACTCTATCTATTGAAAAAACCGCATCTATTGAAAAATCCGTTGCGTTGTTTTAAAGATTTAAGCATACATAGGGACATAGGGACAGAGAAAGCGACTTTGTTTTATACTATGTAGTGATGATAAATCATGCCGGACAATCCGAACAGCATCATCTAGCCCCTAGGCTAAGCAGAGCTTGTGTTATGGGTACTAGATCACTGATTTATTTCACACCATTCAGAAACCAATTCTGTCGACATTTAATCACAAAAGTTTTAAAATACTTTTTCAGTTTAATATTAAAAAAAATATTACTCCTCTATCTTATCAAAAGTCCAAAAAATACTAAAAAAAAACTTTTTTCCCTAATTTTGTACATGAGTTTTTTTTGGCATAGAGAAATAACAGGTGGTAGAGTTTTTGTCACGATTTGATCGTGATGCTTTTTTTAATGGCTGATTTCCGGACCCATAAAAAGTCATGGTATTTTGAACCTCCGGCCGCATTGTGGTCACGATATCAACATCATCACACACTCACTCATGTGGCAAAAAGTGGATAGTCAGAAATCAATAAATTTATTACCTACTTATAGTTTAAAATTTGACTTGTCTAAGTGCTTACTATTGACATTTAAAAGAATCTCAGTTTCTGTTTTAGATTTTAACGTACATATTTTATTTAAAACTAGCTGTCCCGACAGACGTTGTCCTATAACTTTTGTAAATTTAATTCGAATTTTCCGCGCAATTTCCTTATTTTTTTCTTTCATAAGAACCTTCTCCTGATAATAACGAATAGAACTAAAAAAGAATTAGCGAAATCGGTCCAGCCGTTCAGGCGTGATGCCGTGACCAAGGGAAATAGGGATTCATTTTATTAAGATACTAGCTGGTGCCCGCGACTTCGTCTGCGCATGATTAGTATTTCGAGTATTCGCGATTTTACTTGCGTATTTCCCTTTTCCGTGGGATTTTCGGGATAAAATAAATATATGTGTTATTCCAGCTTATAATCTATCTCTGTGCCAAATTTCATCCAGATCCGTTTAGCAGTTTTTGCGTGAAAGAGTAACAAACATCCATCCATCTATCAATATATCCATTCATACTTACAAACTTTCGCGTCTATCAGTTAAATTCAGTTTGGTTCCCCTAGGCTATACGGGTTTTCAAAAATTTCTCACAGCATCTGAACGACGCGTGTGTACGCGTCGTTCAGATGCTGTGAGAAATTTTTGAAAACCCGTATAGCCCAGGGGAACCATACCGAATTCCGGGATAAAAAGTATCCCATGTCCTTCCTTGTAGTATGAACTCAAATCGTCCCGAGTTTCATTCCAACTCATTCAGCAGTTTCGGCGTGATACGAGGTAAAGGAATTTTACTTTGATACCCTCTCCCATGAGAACCTTACTGAATTCCGGGATAAAAAGTATCCTATGTCCATTTTTCATTCCAACTCATTCAGCAGTTTCGGCGTGATGCGAGGTAAAGGAATTTTACTTTCATACCCTCTCCCATGAGAACCTTACTGAATTCCGGGATAAAAAGTATCCTATGTCCTTCCTCGTAGTATGACCAATAATCATGCCGAGTTTCATTTAAATCCATCAAGTACTTTCGGCGTGATGCGCGTTTACGATACAGACAGACAGACAGACAGACAGACAGACAGACAGACAGACATGAATGAAAAAAAATACAGTTTTGGCTTGAGTATCGATAATAGAGTGCCCTCCAAAAAAAAATTTCAAAATGTCTTCAATGTACAGAATTGGACCTGTTACAGTTTTATTATAAGTATAGACTAGCTGGTACCCGCGACTTCGTCTGCGCATGATTAGTATTTGGAGTACTCGCGATTTTACTTGCGTAATTCCCTTTCCCGTGGGATTTTCGAGATAAAATAAAGCCTATTTCTTATTCCAGCTTATAATCTATCTCTGTGCCATTTCATCCAGATCAGTTCAGCAGTTTTTGCGTGAAAGAGTAACAAACATCCATTCAGTGATGCTGTGAGAAATTTTTGAAAACCCGTATACCCCAGGGGAACCTAACTGAATTCCGGGATAATATGTATCCCATGTCCAATCGTCCCGAGTTCCATTCGAATTCATTCAATTCCGTCGTGATGCGTGGTTAAAGAATTTTTCTTTCACCCTCTCTCCCAGGGGAACCTTACCGAATTCCGTGATAAAAAGTATCCCATGTCCTTCCTTGTACTATGAACTCAAATCGTCCCGAGTTTCATTCCAACTCATTAAGCAGTTTCGGCGTGGTGCGCGGTAAAGGAATTTTACTTTCATACCCTCTCCCATGAGAACCTTACTGAAATCCGGGATAAAAAGTATCCTATGTCCTTCCTCGTAGTATGGCCTATAATCATGCCGAGTTTCATTTCAATCCATCAAGTAGTTTCGGCGTGATGCGCGTTTACGATACAGACAGACAGACAGACAGACAGACAGACAGACAGACATGAATGAAAAAAATTACAGTTTTGGCTTGAGAATCAATAATAAAGTGCACTCCAAAAAAAAATTTCAAAATATCTTCAATGTACAGAATTGGACCTGTTACAGTTTTATTATAAGTATAGATAGCTGTCCCGACAGACGTTGTCCTATAACTTTTGTAAATTTAATTCGAATTTTCCGCGCAATTTCCTTATTTTTTTCTTTCATAAGAACCTTCTCCTGATAATAACGAATAGAACTAAAAAAGAATTAGCGAAATCGGTCCAGCCGTTCAGGCGTGATGCCGTGACCAAGGGAAATAGGGATTCATTTTATTAAGATACTAGCTGGTGCCCGCGACTTCGTCTGCGCATGATTAGTATTTCGAGTATTCGCGATTTTACTTGCGTATTTCCCTTTTCCGTGGGATTTTCGGGATAAAATAAATATATGTGTTATTCCAGCTTATAATCTATCTCTGTGCCAAATTTCATCCAGATCCGTTTAGCAGTTTTTGCGTGAAAGAGTAACAAACATCCATCCATCTATCAATATATCCATTCATACTTACAAACTTTCGCGTCTATCAGTTAAATTCAGTTTGGTTCCCCTAGGCTATACGGGTTTTCAAAAATTTCTCACAGCATCTGAACGACGCGTGTGTACGCGTCGTTCAGATGCTGTGAGAAATTTTTGAAAACCCGTATAGCCTAGGGGAACCAAACTGAATTCCGGGATAAAATGTATCCCATGTCATTCCTTATAGTATGAACTCAAATCGTCCCGAGTTTCATTCCAACTCATTCAGCAGTTTCGGCGTGATACGAGGTAAAGGAATTTTACTTTGATACCCTCTCCCATGAGAACCTTACTGAATTCCGGGATAAAAAGTATCCTATGTCCATTTTTCATTCCAACTCATTCAGCAGTTTCGGCGTGATGCGAGGTAAAGGAATTTTACTTTCATACCCTCTCCCATGAGAACCTTACTGAATTCCGGGATAAAAAGTATCCTATGTCCTTCCTCGTAGTATGACCAATAATCATGCCGAGTTTCATTTAAATCCATCAAGTACTTTCGGCGTGATGCGCGTTTACGATACAGACAGACAGACAGACAGACAGACAGACAGACAGACAGACATGAATGAAAAAAAATACAGTTTTGGCTTGAGTATCGATAATAGAGTGCCCTCCAAAAAAAAATTTCAAAATGTCTTCAATGTACAGAATTGGACCTGTTACAGTTTTATTATAAGTATAGACTAGCTGGTACCCGCGACTTCGTCTGCGCATGATTAGTATTTGGAGTACTCGCGATTTTACTTGCGTAATTCCCTTTCCCGTGGGATTTTCGAGATAAAATAAAGCCTATTTCTTATTCCAGCTTATAATCTATCTCTGTGCCATTTCATCCAGATCAGTTCAGCAGTTTTTGCGTGAAAGAGTAACAAACATCCATTCAGTGATGCTGTGAGAAATTTTTGAAAACCCGTATACCCCAGGGGAACCTAACTGAATTCCGGGATAATATGTATCCCATGTCCAATCGTCCCGAGTTCCATTCGAATTCATTCAATTCCGTCGTGATGCGTGGTTAAAGAATTTTTCTTTCACCCTCTCTCCCAGGGGAACCTTACCGAATTCCGTGATAAAAAGTATCCCATGTCCTTCCTTGTACTATGAACTCAAATCGTCCCGAGTTTCATTCCAACTCATTAAGCAGTTTCGGCGTGGTGCGCGGTAAAGGAATTTTACTTTCATACCCTCTCCCATGAGAACCTTACTGAAATCCGGGATAAAAAGTATCCTATGTCCTTCCTCGTAGTATGGCCTATAATCATGCCGAGTTTCATTTCAATCCATCAAGTAGTTTCGGCGTGATGCGCGTTTACGATACAGACAGACAGACAGACAGACAGACAGACAGACAGACATGAATGAAAAAAATTACAGTTTTGGCTTGAGAATCAATAATAAAGTGCCCTCCAAAAAAAAATTTCAAAATATCTTCAATGTACAGAATTGGACCTGTTACAGTTTTATTATAAGTATAGATAAGATATCACTACATAGTATAAAACATAGTCGCTTTCTCTGTCCCTATGTCCCTATGTATGCCTAAATCTTTAAAACTACTCAACGGATTTTGATGCGGTTTTTTTAATAGATAGAGTGATTCAAGATTATTACTATTGTTTATTTTTTTTAAAAACTTCACAAATTATTCAGATACTGAATACTTTTCTGAGTACCTACAAAAGACAAAATAAATATCTGCCAAAACCAAAGATTGTTTTTGCAAGTTGACATACCAATAAAAATTAGCTTCTGTGATTTGATAAAGGCCTTCTTCTTTAGTGTTTCACTATGTCATTTATTCAAACAATAGAAATTAGCAATAAGTAGGTGTGGGTAGAACGGGTAACTTGAATCTAATGTTTTGGGATGAACGGAGCAAAATACCTATTGGGTAGAAAAATCTTGGGTCGAATGGGTAAGCACTCAAGGCAGCGGAACAGTGAAACTAAAGTCTCCACTTCAAGAATCATTATACCTATTATAACATGACTACAAGTGTAAGCCTACGTAACGGCCCGTATGTTAGACTGGCTTCACGTCGAGTCAAGGTTACTCCCACTGCTGAGCCCACACTGTGACGTCATCCGGAACTCACCCTTGACGACTGAAACTGATTCAACCTCCTGTATTGTGGGTGAATAGCTGGCTTTATTTTTATGAGATTCTAGGTTTTATAGGTAATCTACTCCTACTGCCTATCGAGCTTATGGCTATCCACAGCCTAAGTATCTAGATAGAAAAGATAGAAATAAATAATTCCGGACAGTTCACACAACATCATCTAGCCCCAAGTTAAGCAGAGCTTGTGTTATGGGTACTAACTACTAGATGACTGATATACTTAATAGAAACTAAAATACTTTATTACACACTTAAAACTAACAATTTATTCTAACTTAAGCGACAATCGTCGGTCTTATAGCTAAAGAGCGATCTCTGCCAGACAACCTGGTATGGATAGGATCGTCGGATTGTACATGAGGTAAGGTATGTGTAAAAATATGATATATCAAAAATATGTAATAATGTGATATTTTTATTTTTTATATGTGTACTAGCGACCCGTCCTGGCTTCACGTGGTTTTATTATATGTATAAACCTTCCTCTCGAATCACTCTATCTATTAAAAAACTGTATCAAAATTCGTTGCGCAGTTTTAAAGATTAGATTTAAGCATACATAAGGACAGAGAAAGCAACTTTGTTTTATACTATGTAGTGATTTGACGACTGAAGCTGATTCAACCTCTTTACTGTACTGTGGGTGAATAAATAACTTTATTTTTATATGAGACTCGAGGTTTATTGGTAATCTACTCCTACTGCCTTTCGAGCTTCGGCCATATATCGCTATATATACATGAATTAAGTTTAAATACCTATAAAATGCATAAAGTTTAACTACCTATAAAATGAACACAATCTTTATTAACAATGAAAATTATAATCAAGTAATGGAAACTAATTATAACTAGTATTTACAATTGAAGCAATTTTGAAGCTAACTGTAGACCGTTGTAAACAGTCTAAAGGTAGTTCAACAGATCCACCAGTCTGTGCGTCCCCAAGACACTGGCTGCATTACCACGCTGTATGACAATGCTGATAACTACAATGACCACTAAACATTTATTTTAAAGTATTAACCACTTTTCGTTCCGTGATGTACGCTAAAACTCGTATCTAGGCTCTAGACAGCGTAAAACTCGTTAATAAATAATAATGATGCTGGACAATCCACACAGCACCATCTAGCCCCAAAGTAAGCTTCTAAAGTTTGTGTAATGGGTACTAGATAATTGATATTTTTAATACATTGTATACATAGATAGATATTATTTTTTATTATGCAAAACACTCAGACCAACTGAACAAATTTCTGCAGATCGTACACAAATTTGTTTCGAGGCAAGAATCGAAACCGCAACCTCTTGCGTCGCAGTCGAACTCTCGCCCGCTGCGTCACTGAGTTCGTCAAAATACCTACCTACAAAGACTAGAACTTGTCTAACATAACCTAGGCTCTAATTTAATAGTTTAGTCACATCAAGATAGTCAAACTATTGCATATAGACTTCACATTACAAAACTAGGAAATAAACTAGACGTTGTTTCGCGTCATTGTTTAAAATCTCAAGGTTTTCTCACAGAGTAATGATCAACTATATGAAGTAAAGGGTTCATACTTACATATATATTTAGATGGGTATGATCATAAAGATTTTTGACCTAGTCATCACAATCGTCAGCTAAAGACAGGCCCTATGGTGCTCATTAGGGGAGGCATACGTATAGAATGATGCGGTTAATAAAGAAAAAAAATATTTTAAACATCTTCTTGTACAATAAAACTAACATAACAACATCTCTACATAGTATAAAACAAAGTCGCTTTTTCTGTCCCTATTTCCCTTTGACTGCTTAGATCTTTAAAACTACGCAACGGATTTTGATGCGGTTTTTTTAACAGATAGAGTGATTCAAGAGAAAGGTTTATACTTATAATAAAACCGTGCGAAGCCGGGGCGGGTCGCTAGTGATTCATATAACAGGAAAGCTAAAAACTCGACTTTTCTATACCATGCACGTACATTATTGAGGAGAATGGTGTATAACAATGATACCTCTATCCAACGATGATGATGATAATCATAAGTGATGTGGTTAGATCACTGGCCGCGAAGGCTCAAGCGGCCGTTCAATAGGATTACTAGTAGTAGAGAGTTCAGGTTATAGACTCTACAATGTAGAGGAAGGAACTTCCTAACTAGACCTGAAAAGGCGTCCGAGTAGGATATGAAAAGAAGTACCTTATACCTATACCTTATAAGAAAAACAAAAACTCTATATGTTTTTAACTTGGAACTAAACTGTACTTACGTTTATTTTGAACTTGTATCTGCCAGCGACTTCGCAAACGTTTTCTTTGGAAATATTTCAAGGATATTCTAATCTATTGGGAACTGATTTGTGGGATGAATGCATCATTTGAGCTCTAGATCGTACATAGGCCAAAGTATGAAGTTAAATCTCCTATCAAAATAAGAATAGAAATGAGATTTGAACTTGTCTCTCCCATAAAGGTTTGCTGAAAGAGAACTCCTTTTAGTTTTAAGTTCTTCTTAATTTAGACATATTTTAGAGTTTGGATTTATTTTGGAAGACTTGTGAATAATATTACTCATAGATTTGGACGGCTCTACCTAAAGTTACGCCAAACAATATACCTATAATCTTATTCTTTACTCAGTACCTACAGCTTCACGGCCAAAACAATTTGGTAATTTTACTCCTAATTTGCAATCGTAATCAAATCTCACAAAAAGTTAATCAACCTCTACCTTATTTAACTTATCTAGATGTAAAACAAAATCGGTTTAGTTACACCATTTTGTAACTAGTTCAGCACTGGAAATGTTTTATTTATTTATTTATGTTTAACAAAATCCACAGCATTACCCTATAAATATGTACCATATATAAGCTAATTATCAAAAAATACGGCCAAACAGAGGATTTACATTAAAAATATTTTTTATAATAATAGAGACAGTCAGGTGATTTTAGCTATGATGATGTTGAAACTTGAATTTTTTGTAGGGTACCGTACCAAAGGGTACCAGGACCGTATTATTAAAACTCCGCTGTTCGTCCGTCTGTCTATCCGTCAGTCAACAGGCTGTATCCTCATGAATTGTGATAGTTACAGTTGAAATTGTCACAGATGTTGTATTACTGTTGCCGCTTTGACAATATATACTTAAAAAAAATTAAGGGAACTCCTATACAACGTACCTACTTACATGTTTTTCTGCCTTTTTATAGCTATGATACGGAACTCTTCGTGCGCGAGTTTGACTCAAGCAAACAGACTTAGTTTTAAGTCTATAGATATTATTGTTAGGTATATTTTGTACCGATGTTTCACTGTTAGGTCTAAAATTGAAGTAACAAGATCTTCAAACAACTACCAGTAGGTAAATCAATAAATTTATTTCTTTAGGCTTACAACATAAGTACAAGCAAAATTTTAAACCACCTTTATGTAAATAATTATCAGAATAATATAAGAATTAAAGTGTTAATTGAGTTTCTCAGAGCTTCAATCTTTTGTGGAAGAAGCGAAAAATAAATATCATACGAACATACAGTTTTAATTTTCAATTTATTACAATCCTGCGACTTTACCTTATAAAAAATCCGGTCTGACGAAGCCTTCGCGCACATTAAAACAAAAAAGATCACAGAACACTTATTTTTCTCATGGACAAACACATTCCTTTGCACTATATCACATTATTTTACACCACAAATTATAATTATAATTCTATTTACACGTTTTATAATTCGAATTTGTTATAATTATGATTTTTAGTTTCGTTTTCGTGTCGTTAGCATCGCGGCCGCGCGGTCTCGAGTCGCTTGGATACTGGCGTATGCGCAGCCTTCGGCAAAAGGTCGTATAGATCGATGTGTTAAGCGATTATGGGCCTTATTGATGAATATATATGAGGATGATGTCAGGAGTTTAAAATAAGTTGCCGTAACGGGCGAGGTTTTATCGAAGGCATTTTATTTTTTATTGGTTTGGAAGGTGGGTAATCTCACGAGTAATGGAAACATAAAAGTATAGATGCTTAGATCTTTGTCATCTCTTCCATGCATAGCAAGTTCTTATGTTTGTTAAAATAACAGAAATACAATCAAGTAATCGAAAAAAGTAAACGTAGGACGCCCTCCGGCCAGGTGGGATGACGATTTGCGAAAAACTGCTGGACGCGGCAAGCTGAAGACACGTCGCTCATTAGGGAAGGCCTATGTCCAGCAATGGAAAGGACAATATAGGCAGCGGACTATGTAGTAGTGGTGTAGTGGCTGATGATGATGTCGAATGGAAAAAATAAAAGTAGTAGGTATCTACAACTGAAACAATTGCACTAACTGCAAACAGTTGCAAATAGTTTAGATTTAGCTCAACTGATCCTTGTCAAAACCAGTCGTCGCATCCCCAAGACGCTGGCTATACCTAAATGCTGATACTCTGAGCCTCGGTACCCCACGGTCTCGACTCCAAGGGGAGCAAATGCGTAGGAGATCTGCAAGTAAACCTGCGCCTCTTCTTGAGATCTTCAGACAAATCTGCCCTAAGCCAAAATGGGGCAACTTAATTCAAAAACTTGAGTGTAAGTGGTGTAATTTTAAAGGTTAAATCTTCACTTTTGACTGAAATTCGGTGGGTATTTACTGGATATACTTAAAACAGAGGCAGAAAGATAAGTAAAAAGCCCTTAAAATTCAGCTCACACATACCTTCGCTATTTCTGTTTGAGAAACAAACGAAACAAAACAAACTTTATTGCAAATAGCAAATTAAAACTTTATCCAATCCAAAATGTCGTCCATTTACAACTTAATTTTCATAAATTACACTTTGTCTTTACAAAAATAGAGTCCAAAATCAAGATATCTGTAGTTGCTATATAATTTTTCAATCCAAAAGATTAATTTAAATCGTATTACAACAGTTTAAGGTGTATTATGCTAAAATTTTAAAGTCCGGGATGCCTCAAAACCTGATGCGAGAGACAGAAAAAGATAAGTTTTGTTTTGCAAAATGTTTCTCTGCTTTGCAGTTTGCACTTTATATTACATCACAGGTATTTAAACGAAATGGAGTTGAAGTTTGTTAAATTCTGCCTCTTTCTTCACTAACTAACTGATTTAAGTTTCAAACATCCATCCATTCAAACTTTCGCATTTATAAAATAGGTTTTAGTGTAGGTAATACCACCGCGACATCAAAAAAATATTGAAATGATGTAAAGTTTATTAAATTTTGCCATTTGCTTCACTAACTTACTGACATAGGTAAACAAACATCCACCCATCCAAACTTTCGCATATTTATAATAGTTTTTAATGTGGTGTCCAGAAGTGGACTAATATAGGCTGATGATGATGATGATGATGATTAGAGCGGTACCAACGTGGCATCCAAAAAGATTGGCAAAGTATTATAGGTTGTTATGTTATATTTAGATAGATATATTTATTTACCTGACTCTACCTACCAGCAAGCTGAAGACAGGGCGTTATGGCAGTCATTGGGCCTATGTCCAGCAGTGGACTAGTATAGGTTGATGATGATTATGATGAGGACCCTACCCCGAGTCACACGCGTCGTTTCCTATTTCATCTTCACTACATAGTATAAAAGAAAGTCACTTTCTCTGTCCCTATGTTCCTATATCCCCATATGCTTAATCATTTTTAAAAGTAAGTAACGGATTTTGAAGCATTTTTTAATAGATAGAGTGATTCAAGAGGTTTATACGTATTGTAAAACCGTGCGAAGTCGGGGCGGGTCGCTAGTTTTGCTATAAATTGTAAAAAACATCAAAATAATTTTACAGCAATAAATCTCAGAAAAATCTGATCACTCAGCATTTTTGGCTCTAATAAAAGCCTTTTTTCAATACAAAAGATTTCAACGCGCACTTTGCGTCACTGTTCGCCCACAATGTATTGATTTGATTTTTTATTTATTAAATTTGATCAACATATTTTAGACCAGCTTTTCTCCGCGGCTTCACCAGCGTGAACAGTGATTAAATAGCCTAAGAATGTTTTATTCTAAGCCTAGACGTCTATTCAAAATTTCAGCACGATCCGTTCAGTAGTTTTGGTGTGAATAGGAAACAAACATCCAACCATCCAAACTTTCGCATATAATTATGTATAATATTACTAGCAGTGCCTCGCCGTTTACCCACGTAATTCCCGTTCCCATGGCAATTCCGGGATAAAATATAGCCTATGTTTTATTCCAGACTATAATCTACCTCTGTGCCAAATTTCATCCATATCCGTAGCTTTTGCGTGAAAGAGTAACAAACATCCATCCATCCGTATATACTTACAAACTTTCGCTATTTTAGTAGGATTGTGATACTCATTGAAATAGTTCCCACAAATATACTTTGAAATTTTCAATACAAAAGATTTCAACGCGCTCTTTGCGTCAAGTGACACACGATGTATTTTAATTCATCATACTTTAGCTTTTTTCTATTATACATAGCGCCATCTATTTGTTTAAGCCTATTAATTTAGGACATTAACCTACCACACGATTGCAAAGTCAGGCTGTCTATTCGGTCTATACTTTTGAGGCAGTCTTCAGAGTCGTCGGTTTATGCAAATAGATGGCGCTTTACTTATATCTTTATTAACAACGAAAATTACAAGCAAAGGAATAGAAAAATTACAACTAGTATTTACAATTGAAACCATTGAGCTAACTGCAGACGGTTGCAAACAGTCTAAAGGTAGCTCAATTGATCCATGTCAATACCAGTCGGAAGCGTCCCCAAGACACTGGCTGCATTACCACGCTGTATGGCAATGCTGATGCGCTGAGCCAAATAGCAAAAAAAAAAAAAAAAAAAGAAAAGAAAAGAGAAAAGCTGGTCTAAAATATGCGCTTTACTTATGCGTTTTTTGGACAACTTTCACTTTAAAACTTTTACTGTTACTTTACGAGAGGCAGTCGAGTAAGGAATGTAGTGTATTGTATGACGAATAGATGTCGCTGCAAAATAGAATCGAATCCGTTGTTTTTAAAATAGGGTATTCTATAAAAAACGGTTCGGAATTGGCCCATCTGCCGGTTATTAAAAGAACATAAATTATTTATTTTGTCACTTGAAGTAGATTATTTAGTTTTTTTTAAAAGAATAGATTACATTATCATGCTACTATTGTAGCAGCGCCTCGCGGGGACAAATCGAGGGAATTCCGGGATAAAATATAGCCTATGTGTTATTCCAGATTATAATCTATCTCTGTGCCAAATTTCATCCATATCCGTTCAGTAGTTTTTGCGTGAAAGAGTAACAAACATTCATCCATCCATACTTACAAACTTTCGCTTTTATAATAGATAGTAGGATACGTATTTAATCAAAATCATTAGATGTTTTTTTCAGAGTGTTTTCTGTGTTTCAAATAAAATTATTAAGTATATAAAATACTGGTTACAGGAAGTATTTTGTTACTAGAATATATAAATATAATAATATAGTAGTATTTCGTTACTAGAACTTCCCATGGTCTATGATTTTTGTAATTATTAAGTGCTATTTATTTTTCATATTAAGTATCTATTTATTAATATATCTAAAAAAATCTCATTCTCCAATCTCATAAAATAAAAGGTAAATCAGGGGTGTTAAAACACGAAATATATAACAGACAATTTTATTTATTAAAAAAATATACAAAAGTACAAAAGTTTTACAAAAATAACATAAGAAATAAATAACTGGACCACATAGTCCATCCTAATTTAGGACTTTCTAAGCACCTTCTTAACTTAAAATTACTTTAATACTAACTAAAATCTTTAATAATCAAATGATATTTTGACAAGTGACATGATGATGATGATAATTTACAATGACTAATGATAATACAAAATGACTTGTCAATGAGTTATAAAATTAATAATTAAAGTAATAAAAATATAAATACGTTAACTTATTATTATAATAAATAGAAATGGTAACAATTATAAATAGATTCAAATAGAATAATTAAAATTGATGAATATTAAAAGAAAAAACCTGGATTAAGCCAGTAGGTAAAAATTACAAAAGAGAATGTTTTTATGGTTAAAAGGCAAAAACATTAAAGTAAAAAAAAAACATTCAAAAACGTTAAAATCTCAAGGTTCCTATGTATTATAAGGTTTTATTATTTTTCGTTTTCGCTTTAAAATATGAAGTTTAATATAATCTATGTAATGTATTGTATTAAGTATATCAGTCATTTAGTACCCATAACACAAGCTCTGCTTAGCTTGGGGCTAGATGATGCTGTGTAATGTCCAACATTATTTATTTTTAAATAATATGAAGTTAATTAATTGTTTTCTAAACCACGCCAGATTATTTAATTTCGTCTGATAACCACTACCCGATTGTTTTATTAGGGTTCCGTCCCTAAAGGGCTAAATGGGATACTTTTAAGACTCCGCTGTGCCTTTTTCTGTCACCAGGCTGTATCTCATGAACCGATATAAGTTAGACAGTTGAAAATTTCACAGATAATTTATTTCTGTTGCTGCTATAACAACAAATACTATATAACACAATAAAATAAATATTACCCATACAACATACATGATTTTTAGCAATTTTTACGGATATTTTTAAGCAATTTTTAGCAATTTATACGGAATCCTTTGCACGCATCACACTCGCACTTCACCGTCTTTTTATTTCACAAAAAACTGAATAAAATAAATAATTAAGAGGACATACAACAGACATGATTTTTTATGCCATTTTTATAAATAATGGTAAAAACCTTTCGTGTACAAGTTCCGACTCACACTTCACAGAATTTTTTTCATACTTACCTAAGATCAAGAGTTAGCACCTTATTGATCCAAGGCACGAACTTCTGTATGTTGGTGTAGATTAGAGTGTGGTTAGATAATGGTACAGAACCCTGCGTGCCCGAGTTGCACTCACACTTGCCAGTTTTTTACCATACTAAGGATTTAGCACCTTGTTGATCCAAGGCACGAACTTCTGTATGTTGGTGTAGATTAGAGTGTGGTTAGATAATGGTACGGAACCTTTCGTGTACAAGTCCGACTCACACTTCAACGTTTTTGTTATCATACTAAGGATTTAGAACCTTATTGATCCAAGGCATGAACTTCTGTATGTTGGTGTAGATTAGAGTGTGGTTAGATAATGGTACGGAACCTTTCGTGTACAAGTCCGACTCACACTTCAACGTTTTTGTTATCATACTAAGGATTTAGAACCTTATTGATCCAAGGCATGAACTTCTGTATGTTGGTGTAGATTAGAGTGTGGTTAGATAATGGTACGGAACCTTTCGTGTACAAGTCCGACTCACACTTCAACGTTTTTGTTATCATACTAAGGATTTAGAACCTTATTGATCCAAGGCATGAACTTCTGTATGTTGGTGTAGATTAGAGTGTGGTTAGATAATGGTACGGAACCTTTCGTGTACAAGTCCGACTCACACTTCAACGTTTTTGTTATCATACTAAGGATTTAGAACCTTATTGATCCAAGGCATGAACTTCTGTATGTTGGTGTAGATTAGAGTGTGGTTAGATAATGGTACGGAACCTTTCGTGTACAAGTCCGACTCACACTTCAACGTTTTTGTTATCATACTAAGGATTTAGAACCTTATTGATCCAAGGCATGAACTTCTGTATGTTGGTGTAGATTAGAGTGTGGTTAGATAATGGTACGGAACCTTTCGTGTACAAGTCCGACTCACACTTCAACGTTTTTGTTATCATACTAAGGATTTAGAACCTTATTGATCCAAGGCATGAACTTCTGTATGTTGGTGTAGATTAGAGTGTGGTTAGATAATGGTACGGAACCTTTCGTGTACAAGTCCGACTCACACTTCAACGTTTTTGTTATCATACTAAGGATTTAGAACCTTATTGATCCAAGGCATGAACTTCTGTATGTTGGTGTAGATTAGAGTGTGGTTAGATAATGGTACGGAACCCTTCGTGCCCGAATTGCACTCACACTTGCCAGTTTTTTACCATACTAAGGATTTAGAACCTTGTTGATCCAAGGCACGAACTTCTGTATGTTAGTGTAGACCCCGGGCAGATGCTCGCGGCCGCAGCCTATGCCCCAGGACACCAGCCCCACGAGGGTGCTGCGCCCCTCCAACTTCATGGTGAGGGGGCCTCCACTGTCGCCTTGGCAGGAGTCGCGGCCACCCTGGGAAGGCATAAAACAATCAAGCTTAAAATGCTTCATTTTCTGTTGATCTTAAAAGATGGTTTGGCTTTTAATCAAAAGATAATTTGAATCTTTCGACTTATAAATAACTAGCGACCCTCCCGACTTCGCACGGTTGTATTATACGTATAAGCCTTCCTCTTGAATCACTCTATATATTTAAAAAAAAAACGCTTCAAAATCGGTTGCGTAGTTTTAAAGATTTAAGCAGTCAAAGGGACATAGGGATATAGGGACAGAAAAAGCGACTTTGTTTTATACTATGTAGGTAGTGATTAACACTAGGAAATAAAGTGATCAGTCTGATTTTCGTATACTTCAAACTTTTCAAGGTAAAGGAGCGAACAAGGAATCTATCTTGTTGAGTTGTTCTTTTTAGAGTAGAAGCATAGCTCGTCCCAAGCTTTTTTTATCCACTAGATAATCTTTTTTTTATAAGACTACTAAGAAGCACCTTTGCACTTAATATTTCTGACAATTTGGTAAAATTTATTTACTGTTCATTTTACAACTCTCTTCAAGTTTTGCTGTAGAAACTATATATACATATAAATGTATACATTGCCTGTTGAAGCATGTAAATATTCAGAAGCGTATATACTGCCCCTGTGAATCGAGTTTATTCTTATTTCTTGGATATCGCTAGAGAATCATGAGTAAAGAGCACTCTGTCAAATGATGTCCTCCTCACGTCTACTAACCTCTTTGTACCCGGCACATAGGAACACGTCGTGGATAGTTTCTCGTCTGCCAGCCGCTCTGAACCACCGCTGACATCCCTCGTTGGGAATCACTTCGACGTCCACCTCCTCTTTAATTATCCCCCTGTCAAATGATGTCCTCTTCATGTGTACTAACCTCTTTGTACCCGGCACATAGGAACACGTCGTGGATAGTTTCTCGTCTGCCAGCCGCTCTGAACCACCGCTGACATCTCTCGTTGGGAATCACTTCGACGTCCACCTCCTCTTTAATTATCACCCTGTCAAATGATGTCCTCCTCATGTGTACTAACCTCTTTGTACCCGGCACATAGGAACACGTCGTGGATAGTTTCTCGTCTGCCAGCCGCTCTGAACCACCGCTGATATCTCTCGTTGGGAATCACTTCGACGTCCACCTCCTCTTTAATTATCACCCTGTCAAATGATGTCCTCCTCATGTGTACTAACCTCTTTGTACCCGGCACATAGGAACACGTCGTGGATAGTTTCTCGTCTGCCAGCCGCTCTGAACCACCGCTGACATCTCTCGTTGGGAATCACTTCGACGTCCACCTCCTCTTTAATTATCACCCTGTCAAATGATGTCCTCCTCATGTGTACTAACCTCTTTGTACCCGGCACATAGGAACACGTCGTGGATAGTTTCTCGTCTGCCGGCCGCTCTGAACCACCGCTGACATCTCTCGTTGGGAATCACTTCCACGTCAACCTCCTGGAAAATAAATTGATAGTTTTAGTCAAATTAAGTATTAGACTATTAGATTGTATATAATAATAAATAAATAATGCTGTATAGAAAATAGGATAAAAGAAGCAGTTAAGTATACTGCTTTGCATATAATTTGGTCAAGCTCTCATTGAAATGACTTATGTTTTGATTTGTAGGTATATTAACAAAGAAAATGACAATCAAGGAACATAAAAATTAAACTAGTATATCAATAGGTACAATTGAGCTGCAAACGCTAAACTAATAGTCTAGTGGTAGCTCAACTGATCCATATCAATACCAGTCGTCAGTCTGTATGACAATGCTGATCTGCGCCAGATGCTCACCAGCTAGAGGGGCACGCGTCGCATCGACCAGACGCTCAAAGGTTAAGGTTTTATTGCTAATTATTTGGTTCCTCTAAGTCAGTTTCCTAATTAGTTGTGTATTTTTCTTGTAATAAACAATTATTTGGTTATTGCGATTACTACTATCCAAAAATTTATGATCTTTAACGCTCCTACGAAAGTGAAATCCTATATATATACACAAAGTCGCAACGCGTCCTCTTAAAATTACAGTACCTGTAAAACTGAAGGAGCAGTGCTCTGTCCATGCCGCGTCCGTCCCCATCCCGCTACGGTCGCCATCTTGCCGGCCAATTTCATCTGCTTTGCGGGTAGGCAAACCTGGAAACGAAATAAATAATAACAATAAAGAGGTTCTCCTGAACTCGGCGCGTATCGTCAGGAAGTTCCTCTGTCTGCAACCCTAGTCACTCGCTGCTTGAGCCTAGCTTCGCGGCCGGTGATCCACTGTTTTGATATATATTTTAATGTAGTTTTATAGTACTATTAAATTTTCTGTAGCAAAACTGTGTTTTATGGCGAGTATTAAAATAATAAAGTGAATAATAATAATAAATCATTTACGTATTCAGAATGGAATAGTATCTCTATTTCTTAGATAATAAGTATATCAAAATACTGGTGTTGATAATGATATCATTTGTATCAAAGCAAGAGTATCGATCATTCGAGAACCTTCTAGCAAATTCTGGAAAGATCATACTGGCGCTAGAACTTACCGGCAATATATGCTGTTTGAAAACCACCCCTCTTTCCAACTGCACAAGAGCCACATCGTTCCTGAAGTCAGCTGGTTCGTACGAAGGATGCACCTCCTTTCTCTGCACTGTGAACTCTTCGTGTGAGTATCTTTCTCCAGTGTCTCGCACGTCCCATTCACCAAGGCGGACTAGGAGTTGGGAATTTGGGGTGCTGGAAAAACAGACATGTTTACTGTTTTTTGGCGAAAAGTTTACTGCTTTTTGGGGAAATGATTTTGTAAATGTTTGCAACCGTCTGCAGTTAGCTCAATAGTTTGAATTGTATATACTAGCTGTAATTTATTCTATTCCTTGATTGTAATTTTCGTTGTTAGTAAAATATTTTCAGTTAAGATTTTTTGTAAACAATAATCCATCTGCTCTCCGATATGATCTATAGGGTCGTAGGTAGAATTAACTTGTCTCTTAGCTTTTTCCTGCGATCTCAATCTTTCCCATGGGTTATTGGGATACTGTTATTTAATCAGAGAAAAGTTTTAAATCTCTCCAAGCAAGGGGAGAAAACACGAAGGCTCTGTCGAAACCCGTATATTTGCTCCTCTTGAGATCCTCAGCCAAATCTGCCGCCGCACCAGCAAATGTCCTTGGAAGATGGGAAGGCGCAAGTGTGTCGACACATGTAGCATCCCACACAATGAGCCTCCCAACTCATACAAGATTACTGTCAACTTACTTAGCGACGCAATGTGCAGCGGTAATAACCCATCTGTCAGACACGAGAGCGCCTCCACAAGCGAGCTTCTTGCTGAATATAGAAGACTTTATAAGGGCTGCTTGCCACGGATGGGAACCAAAACCAGTGGAGTGACCGCCGACGATGCGGTTTGACCGAGTGTAGTGTTCGCCGCAACCTGGAACGGTGGAGATGGCTTTGATTATCAATAATGGTTTATTAATCACAAATATAGTCTAACAGATCCACCAGCAACTGCAATAGACCAGCTTGGGCTGGCTAACTAGTTGATGGTACTACGTCGTCTACTAAAATGATCCAGGAAGGTAAAACTGCTTTTTAGATGTTTATTAAGTTAATTCAGAGATTAAGGCTAGTCCAGAAATCTTGAAAAGTCCCTGGTACACCCATCATTTTTTTCCACATGGTAGGTAATCTTGTTGATCTTCTGATGGGAAGTGTCCTGTAAACTCTTGGAACATCAGAGATGTGTATCATATATCTCCGAATGATGTTTTGACGCGTTCAACCAACAGGAGGTTTTTAATGCACTTGTTCTGGTTGCATATTACAATGATGAAAGCTATGACTCCGAAAGGGTTTGAGTTGTGTTCACAGTGTTTTTTGAGTCTTATGAGTTGCTTGTGCTCAGGCAGGAAAGATATAAGCTGCTTCAATTTATCATGACGAGCGAAGTAATAAATAAATGTGGTGTTGCCAGAAACTTATATTGCGAGCATCAAGATTGTGAGAATTTTTGCTTACCTCTTGTACCTGGTGAAGAGCCATCATGAGAAGAAGATGAGTTGAGAGATAGAACCAATCTAAAGTGACTACGTTTACATTACGCAAAGGAACGGCAAATACCTTTTAATCAATTTTTAAGTAGCCTCAATTAAATTACATAAAATAAGCCCAAAAAAATTTAATATCCAATCTAAACAGGTCCCAAAATTTAGAATGAAAAGACAAAAAAAAATGTCCTTTCTTTCCTGTTTCGAGTTAAAAGTACCAATTTAAAATACCCATCATGCTCATTCTAACCATGTCACATCTAGGGCAAAATCAACCAATTCATAGATGTAAGCGCAACATGAAAACATAAAACAAGAAACAATAAAATCAGTTATCTTTAAAATACAAAAGCGTGTATTTAGTGCAGTCATGGTGCTGTACAAACATAGGTGCAGTGATGATTATAGATAGACGCTGTGCGAGTGGAAGCGAAGACTAAAATATAGCGATGGAACTTGGCTAAAAGTAATGGGGAAAAATTATATCGATCCTTTTTATAAGAAGAAACATTTTGGTGTTGGAAGCACCTAAATGTTAGCTGAAAACCTGATTTATGTTTAAAGCTGTATTTGATCATCTTTCATAGTTCACTGTGGAACCTTTGCTTCATCACGCTTACAGGTATGGTAAAAGCAGTAAAGATATATCTAACCTCTTTGGATAAAACTGCTGCGGAAAAAGCCAAGGTGGTTTTCTCAAAAGGCCATTTTCAAATAACTTTCCAAGTAGGGACTTATTTATTCTCGCTCTCTAACTAAACCAGTGTTTAGCGGGATTAAAAAGTGTATGGAAATCCATTTGTATGTATGAGATATTTATTATTTTTTCTAAAATTTCAGTTATCAGTATTTTTTAATACATATGCCAGATAAACTGGAAAGAATTCGCGTTTCCTATCGTTTTTCTTCCTTTCTAATAGAGTTAGGGTGCTACTTCTATAGGATCGTAAGCGATAGCAACATTCTAACAGTTTTCTATAGAACTCTTGGTAACCACACAAGTATAGGTAGGATTTCCTTATAAAGCTTGAAAATGTCTGTTCCGAAGTTCTCTAAAATTTTACCCTAGATGAAAAATACCTAAAAATGTGTAAAAAAAAGCTGTGCCAAAGAAAATTTCGTGTAAAAGCCAAAGTTCCATCGCCAATAATTACACAAACAAAATCTCACCGGGGTAACTAGGCCCTTCAGGCTTAGAGGAACCGAAATCATCACTGCCCTGTGTGTTTGGTTGTGTGTCATACGGTTTCTCATACGGTTTCTCATATGGTTTCTCATACGGTTTCTCATACGGTTTCTCATATGGTTTCTCAAACGGTTTCTCATACGGTTTCTCATACGGTTTCTCATATGGTTTCTGGTACGGTTTCTCATAGGGTTTCTCATATGGTTTCTCGTTATAAGACGGTTTGACATGATAGTAGTTCTGATCCCACGGATGGGATTGCATGGGTCGATGTTGATCCGTGTAGATAACGACCGGAGCTTCGAACTGGTTGTTTGTGTAGTCATATTCGTGGGGAAACGTCCCAATTAGTTCGATTAGATCACCTGTGATACATGTGGGTGTTAGTGATACATGTGACTGTTATTGACTGTTATTGACATGGTTTAAAGTAAGTAGGTAAGTAAATAAATGGATCTTCTTTAGGTCCGAATTTTATTGACTGTTATTGACATGGTTTAATGTAAGTAGGTAAGTAAATAAATGGATCTTCTTTAGGTCCGAATTCCAGAACTTAACCGTACCTTACGTAAATATATCGTTTGGTTCCGAATTTCAGAACCTTAGTACGGTACTTACACGGTAGTTACGAGACTTATATGAGGGAAAAAGTAAAAGGTAAAATACATCTGTAAATAAATAATGCTGTACAATCCACACAGTATCATGTATACACTAGCCAAACTCGATGTAGAATGTTTGTAAACAAACCACGACACAAAAAACTAAAATTCACTTGCTTGGCGTCGAATTTTAGATATGAGTATACGAAATATTTAGTGAAGGAAGGATCATAAATCGACAAGTAATGTAAATTGCATATAAAAAGGCGCGGCAACAGAGTGTATTTTAGGTTAAGTATGGGCGGTTTGTTTACTAACATTCTACATCGAGTTTGGCTAGTGTATAGTTCGTACGTCATCAGAGCTTGTGTTATGGGTAGGTACTAAAGGTAGATAACTGATAAACTAAATTACATAACAAAACAGAAAACACACAGTTTTAGTTGGGAGTTTTAGTTTACATAAAAATAAATAGAACAAATACGCTGATCGTAAATACAAATGTCCCGAGGCGGGAATTTGGCGGCTACGGCTTCTTCCATTTCATGATTTTATGAGTAGAAGTAATAGTAATATAAGTATACGTCTTTAGGAAAAGAATAAAAGAAACTAGCGTACCGCCCCGGCCTCGCACGAGTGTATTATACCTACATCTAAAACTTTCTCTTGAATCACTTATCTATTTTAAAAAGAACCGCATTATAATCCGTAGTTTTAAAGCGGCTACACACGATCCTAAAATCACTGGCAATGTCGAGACAGTGAAATCGGGGCTGAATCGGCGATAAAATTGTCTCTACTCTACACACGTCCTTGCCTGTCAGTACGTAACCGACCGTGCTACAGACTGCTCGTTTTTCCGAAATGCCGCCGACGCTCTCAAAACAGCAGAAAATAGGAATTGTCTTGGCTTTTACTACGGTGCCACCTAAACATAGACGAAAAAGGAGGATCTGGGTTAAAAACTGGTTAATGAAACGCCATGAATTAAGTTTAAGTGTAATAAAATAAAAAAGTAATTAAAATCAGTCCTGATTTCGCTACACACGTCCTGTGAGCCGATAATCGTCCCTGAATCGTGAGCTCGCCCGTAGCGATTTAGGGACGAAAAAAATCGGGTACGATTTGCCTACACACCAGGCTATTTATGATACGATCTAGGGTCCTCCCCACCACTGTCCCGATATTGCCAGTGATTTTAGGGTCGTGTGTAGCCGCTTTTAAAGATGTAAGCATAGATAGGGACAAATAGACAGATAGTGGGACGTGACTTTGTTTGATATTCTCTTGTTTTTCTTCTCCCGGACTTTATCCCACGCTGTGTGGTCGGTACAACATGTATTCTTCTTCCATTCTGCTCTGTTATTCGTCATCTCCGTATTCACACCTTTCTTAAGCAAATCCTCTTTCACACAATCCATCCATCTTTTCTTCGGTCTTCCTCTCTCCTTATATCCATCCACATTCCACATCACTACATAGTCTAATAAAAGTCGCTTTTTCTGTCCCTATGTACGCTTAAATCTTTAAAACTACGCAACGGATTATGATGCGGTTTTTTTTAATACATAGAGTGATTCAAGAGGAAGATTTATTTATACCTATACTAAATACCTATAATAAAACCGTAATACCGTATAAACGGAAGCCGGGACGGCTTGCTAGTGTAGTGATAAAAGAGTTCACAATCACATCTCGATAATGTCGTCAATATACTAAATTTTTTTCATAACACAAACAGAACTTTTCATAAGTACATCACCCATTCTTGTGCATTCAACACAAATTCACGTACATCGTAACTCTACATTTCCGCATGTAGAAGGAAATTGTAATAAATAAGAAGTAAATTACGAAGAAGACGTAATATTGTAAATTTTGTTATGAATCGATTATGTTCGTGTAATGATGTTATGTTTTAGCGAATCCTCTTTGCTGTAGTGAGCGGCAATGCAGAAAGCGTCTTTGGGAACGCGACGACTGGTATTGATATTTAGTGCTTTAATATATCCAGCATTGTTTATTATTTACTAGCGACCCGCCCCGGCTTTGCACGGTTTTATTATACGTATAAATCTTCCCCTTGAATCACTCTATCTATTAAAAAAACGCATCAAAATCCGTTGCGTAGTTTTAAAGATTTAAGCATACAAAGGGAGATAGGGACAGAGAAAACAACTTTGTTTTATACTATGTAGTGATTCATTTAATAGTAATTACCATTAGGTAATTTTAGAGGTAGATAATTTGATGATTTGCATCAAAATTAACCACTTTCAATTCGTAAAGATTAATTTCAATACCGAGAAATATACAATGTAAAAATTCACGCACTGTTTCCGACCGCGACTGTACTTATCCGGTAATTACCGGCTTATTTCCGCGACTGTACTGTTCAGATGCTGTGTCGTAACGCGTTACGTTTCTCACTTTCACGCGAATGCGTTTTGGTATTCTTTTTATAACTCGGATTAAAAGATATTGACGTCTTATCTGTCGGCTGCGCTATGATGAATTTAAAACTATACATGGTTTCTAAGACTAACGTAATTTAACAAGGGATATAAATCATGATTTGATTTGTTTTGAGTTTTTCGATATTTCGGCACAGTTTCATTTTTATGAAAATCACTATATAATTTTATAATAAAATACCTATAAGAAAATTATAGTAAACTATACCGCGATACAAAAACAAAGACATTTTTTTGTAAAAAAAATGAGTTACAAATCTTAAGGAAAATTGGTAGAACAAGTAAGACTTTATTAACAAAGAAAATAACAAGCAAGGAAAAAAAAAATTACAACTAGTATTTACAATTGAAACCATTGAGCTAACGGCAGACGGTTGCAAACAGTCTAAAGGTAGCTCAATTGATCCAATCTCCTTGATGTTTTTCGATATTTCAGCACAGTTTCAGTTTTAATAAAATATTTTACTAAAAGAGAATTATAGTAAACTATACAAAGACATTTTTTTGTAAAAAAATGAGTTACAAATCTTAAGGAAAATTGGTAAAACATTATTTTAACGACACTGGTATCATCAGAGCAGAAGCTCCAAATTATAGGGGTTTTTATAGTTTTCGTTGATCATTCCATTAATATCTCATTCGATAACGAACTCGAACTAAATTCTTTTCGCTGTGCTTGACCTATTATGCGTTTTTGAAGTTTTTCTTTTGGTTTTTATTGGTTACCCTGCTCTTATCTGTTATTCTTATCAATTTTTATTAAGTTTTCATTCATAAATGTCATCATCGTTAAAAAAAAAATCTTTAATTCTAAATCAGAGTATAGTATCTGCCCGGGGCTTCGCACGCATTGTTTCTATGGAAACGTTTCAGTAAATAGTAAACTAATGATTGATTTTATAAATAACTAGCGACCCTCCCCGACTTTGCACGGTTTTATATTATACATATAAACCTTCCTCTTGAATCACTCTATCTATTAAAAAAAACCGCATCAAAATCCGTTGCGTAGTTTTAAAGATTTATGCGTTCAAAGGGACATAATGACATAGGGACAGAGAAAGCGACTTTATTTTATACTATGTAGTGATACCTAAAGATATACAATTGATATACAATTTCCAACATAGAAATTTACATAGAAATTACAATACACATGTAGTAGGTATTCAGTGTACCTAAGTACCTAATATAATTATCCTATTGTATTTCTGCTCCAATGGCTAACTTTCACTTGCTCTTTCACTCAGCTATTACTTAAAGGTCCAATGCTTTTGGATAATCTTTGCAATTAGTACCTAAAGCATGAAAGTACAATGTATTACAACTTATATCAGCTTGCAATAATTATTTTAAATTAGCGACCCGCCCCGGCTTCGCACGGTTTTATTATACGTATAAACCTTCCTCTTGAATCACTCTATCTATTAAAAAAACCGCATCAAAATACGTTGCGTAGTTTTAAAGATTTAAGCACACATTGGGATATAGGGACAGAGAAAGCGACTTTGTTTTATACTATGTAGTGATGCCCTACACGGATAGATTTGATATAGTTTCATCCATATTTTCTTGCTCTTTCACGGTTACCATAAGGTCCAATGCCTTGGATAATCCATGGAATATAACATAGGCTACTTTTCATTCTAATAATCAGTACCCATGGGATTGAAATAGCCTTTAAACATTGCCATAGAAACAACACTGGTAGATATTTAAGACAGGTAGGTCTTTTAAGACATTTGAAAGGTCGGCAATAGAGATGGGCCGAATATTCGTTTTATATTCGGTATTCGGCATATTCGGCAGCTTTACCGAATATTCATATTCGGCCAAATTTTCGGCTGAATCACCTAATGTTCGGCAAAGTGATACTCAACGTTTTTACTGTTAAGACCCGTGTATTATCATGATTTGAGTGTACAGTGTAATGAAGTAAGTATTTTATTGTGTAGCTTTCTGATTTTGTTGTCATTGAAGCTTTATTTTCAATTAAAGTAGGTTGGTAAAAAGATAATAACTTCAATCAATATCTTCACACTGGATCCCTTGCAGGGTAGGCAAGGAATATATAATAACTTAATGCAAATGGTGTGTCTGGCGGCAATCCGCGCACGTGGTGTAAACTAGTTTAGACTTGCATTTGTGCGACGGAACGGAATCAAATGTACCTACCGAATATTCGGCCGAATATTCGGTTCGGTAAAAGTTTAACCGAATATTCGGCCGAATGTTCGTATTCGGTGAAACCCATGTTCGGCCCATCTCTAGTCGGCAACGCGCGTGTAATGTCTATAATGCTGCAGGCGTCCATAGACTGCGGTATCCGTTTTCCATCAGGCGGGCCGCATACTTATTTGCCACCTTGGTGGTATAAAAAAAAAGATAATAGTATATATTTATAACACAAAAACCCAACTCGTAAGGCATTATGATGATGCTGTGTGGACTGTCCGGAATTATTATTATTATATTATTGAATTAGCTCGTATGTCTACGCCTTATAGAGGAGGTAACATAAGAGAGAGTGCGTAACATTTTGTAAGTGCACTCAATGTCACGAAAATGGTGTAGCCTTCATGCGGTGCGTGTCAAACATTTATTGCAACATCATCGTTCAAAGAAAATGGAATTTGCAGTAATTCCAAATAGGGTTTATTTGGTGCTTAAATATTTGTTATTTAGAAGTAATAAAAAAAAGATGAATAGTACATCCCTCTGTAGTGAGTTTCTAAAGATACATTTTCTGCTTGGTTTTCTTATATTCATTCATTTCAAGCGAAATATTATTTATTTTTAACTGTTGTCGATATATGAGGAGAATGGTAGAAAATCACTCCGTTTCGAGTAGCCTCACGCATCTATTTCAGCATTCATTATCTTTCATTATCTTTTTTATTCACAGGAGTTGAGAAGCGCCCAAATTTTGTTCATACGCTCATTCATTTAATGACTCACTCGTATCCATACAGCAAACCTAGATCATTCCTCCAGAGCAGAGGTCCATGGTATTACCTACACTGATGTAACCTATCATTCACTCGTTCATTCAATGACTCACTCGCGTTGTGAACGACGGGCGCGGACTCGACTGGTCGCTCGGTGGTCTCTCGCTTCACACAGCAAGCCCAGATCATTCCTCCAGAGCAGAGGTCCATGGTATTACCTACACTGATGTAACCTATCATTCACTCGTTCATTCAGTGACTCACTCGCGTTGTGAACGACGGGCGCGGACTCGACTGGTCGCTCGGTGGTCTCTCGCTCCACACAGCAAGCCCAGATCATTCCTCCAGAGCAGAGGTCCATGGGTTTTCCTCCACTCATGACGCAGGATATGCTGAGGCCGCAAGGGTACCGGGCACCGCGGTACCGACAGGTTTGGGGTATCACTGGGGAAGAAAAATTAACTTTTAGTAGTTAACTTATATTTTATTTACACTACTAGGTTGCCTGGGAGAAATCGCTTTCAGCGATAAGGCCGCCTTTTGAACCATATAATATAGGCTGATGATGATGTTTTATGATGTTGTAATAAAAATCAAATACGAGTACTTAGATTAAAATGTCAATTAGATATCACTTTTTTGATTTTTTTAATAGTTAGGACTTTGAGACTATATTAGACTATGTCCCGTATTTTAACTACTTTACATACATCACAATTCATAACTATGTAAGTATATTCAATTTGAAACTAAACTGAACAATTTTATTGCCATATAACTCAGTGCTGAGATGTCTATCTTCAATACAAAAGACTTAAACGCGCTTGATGTGCTCTAAAAGCACCTATAATTTTATTAGGTTCATAATTATTTAATAGGTTGTTATTACTTTTACCTTTAAATAAAATAATGGTGGACTATTCACACAGTATCATCTCCAGACTTAGCAGAGCTTGTGTTATGGGTACTAGATGACCGATATATTTAATACAATAATACACTAAAAAGGTCCAAGATGATCGTTTTTTTATGCATATAGAAAACACTTAGAACCCCGAAACAAAATATTATAACAAATATTTTATCTACTATGAGTTACTTTTATTCAACTACAATTACCATTAAACTGAAGAATCCAAGATATGGTAATATTTCTTTTTTTCAGTTTTATGAACAGAATCGAAATGGAAACTTGTACCTACCGGTTTGATAAAGTAGGTAGGTACCTGTACCTAGGTACTTTATCAAAACGCCCATACAGAAGACATCAACGAGGGTCATGGGCTTGTGGGAAACGTTTTAATCGATAGAGAGAGAGGGATAGATATATTATATAAAATAAAATACTAGCCTAAATCTATCAGCAGTGGACTAATATAGGCTGATGATGATAATGACCTCCCCTAATGAGCGCTATAGCGCCCTGTCATCAGCTTGCCGCATCCACCATCCGCAGCAGCCTAAATCTATAGTACACAACAACTTAAAACTATATAAGATACATACTCCTACAAACATATACCTACATATAACAGATTTTTAGTGCGTAGCATGGCAAATAATGTCATCGACTCAGCATCGTGTTTTTTTTTTAAATTTTTGTCAAAATTACACAACAAATAAGACTAATTAAGATAAAGAATCCTAGATAAATATAATACATTTTCTGTGCTCAGCATGGCAAATAATAATATGGACTCCACTCGGAATCGTGATTTTATTTTAATCCATGTGTTGCAACGGTCAAAGTAAATCAAAACCGTTCGATTTTAATTGATAAAAACGTCCATAGAAAAGATATAAACGCGCTTAAAGTGCATACATTTTGTGTAGAGCGAAAACAGAATCTGTGACCAGATTGCTGCAAAACCGTATTGGCGGATTGCCTAGTGTATGAATGCGAGGACATTTTATTGGTTAAGAGTTATTTCTTAAGGTAAATTATTACGGTTTGGACAACTGTTTGTTTATCAAATAAACCAAAAAAAATAAAAAATGCTTTTGGGGAGAAGTGGTTACAAACATCCATCCATCCATCATTCCAAACTTTCGCAATATTCGTGTTATTAGTGTTCTATTTAAGTTTGGTAGATAGGCCAGGCCAAAGATGATGTTTTCACATACCACTGTGCAAGATATATAATTCCACCACGCATATTTTGAACCAGTTCATTCTAATTGACTAATACACTAAGGAAGTTTCAAGTTTTTAATTTCACACTTCACCAAATCACCAGTCCTTTGTTTTATCAGTCACTAGCGACCCGCCCCGGCTTCGCACGGTTTTATTATAAGTACCGAACGGGATAAAAAGTATCCTATGTCCTTCTCCTGGCTCTAAACTACCTCCCTGCCAATTTTCAGCTAAATCGGTTCAGCCGTCCTTTAGTTATAAGTGAAGTAACTAACACGACTTTCTTTTATATATATAGATCATTTGTTTGTGTTTCAGAAGACAAAGTCTTATACATTTTGTATAAATCTATTACAAATATGTTTTACGCGAAACGACTCGAATCTTAGAAGTTTTGGTATGAAATGTCGATTCGTGAGATAATTATCTACATGAGACTTCAAGACACGCATGTCAATGAGTTTTAGTATTTAAGAGGTATAGTTAATTTATCGTGGAAAGTAAGAATTATTTTCTGTCTAATTCTACCACATAATCTCGTCTTGGCTCTTTGCTCTTTATAATCTACTAGCGACCCGCCCCGGCTTCGCACGGTTTTATTAAACGTATAAACCTTCCTCTTGATTACTCCACCTATTAAAAAAACCGCATCAAAATCCGTTGCGTAGTTTTAAAGATTTTAGCATACAAAGGGACATAGGGACAGAGAAAACGACTTTCTTTTATACTATGTAGTGATAACGGTATTTTCCCACGTCCGAAATTGTAATTTTGCTGGTGACAGTTTTGTGTCTATATATTTTAATTACTATCAGTTATCTAGTACCCATAGCACAAGTTCTGCTTAGATTGGGGCTAGATGATACTTTGTGAATTTTCCCGCATTATTTACTTAAATACTAGCATCTACCCGCAGCTTATCACGTGTTGTTTCCATGGAAACGTCTGAATGCTATTTATATCCCATGAGAACTGGTTTAGAAGATAAAAAGTAGCCTATTTGTTATTCGAAGGCTAGAACTGCGTCTATTTTAAATTTAAGCCCAATCCGTTCAGTTGTTTTTGCGTGAAAGAGGGACAAACGTCTATCCACCTTTAGGGCTCCCACACAAAACTGCGATTTGGTGCGATTTGGTGCGATGCGATGCGATGTGATGCGATGTCACACGAACTTGATTTGCGAATTTCTGCGATGCGAATTTGTGCGGCGAACCGTTTTGTAGGGTAACCATACCTTCAAGTTTAGTCAGCCGTATTGGACGTGTTTTTAGGAAGCGTAAGATGGATCCCAAAAAGATAATTGAACCGATTTAAGCAAAAATGATCCAACCCACACAAACCTCATTTCGAGATAATCGATATTTAAGTTTGTGGCGGTATTTCTCTAGCTTTGTAATACAAAATGTTGTTATTTTAATTTAATTTAATGCTATGTAAACTCAACTTTTTTGCTATAAATAATATAAAGAATAAATTGTAATAGTTTAGTAGATAATTGGGAAAACTTGCGCCTGGATCATTATTACAAAATTAATTTTGTATGGAAAGAGCTATGTAGGGTGCAAAAATTAAAATGCAAAAATTAGTAATCATTTTTGTGTTTTAAAGGACAAAACAAACAAAATTGGCCCTACTCCTCGTCCAAATCAGAATAAGGTTCATCACATAAACCATCTACATCGTCTATTATTGCAGCTTCCCTTCGGTTTCTTAAATTAATCAATGCAATCATCTGGTATCTAATATTAGATCTGGTGGCCCTGTACTTATTTTATTTTAATTATTTATTTTTCGTTAAAGTACGAAACACACAGAAGCCGGAGGCGAGGCGGAGGCGAAGGCGTGCGAGTTGTATTCTATGGAATCCTATGAAAGCCTACACACATACCGCAGGCCGTGGCGAACGCGGTGCCATAGGAAAAACCGGCACGCCTTCGCCTCCGCCACGCCTCCGGCTTCTGTGTGTTTTGAACTTTATGGTTTATTTCGTTTACGTACTTAGATGGAATAGCAATTTCAAATATTAACTTGTCAAAGCTTAACTTGTTTTATATCATCATCATCATAATCAACCTATATTAGTCCACTGCTGGACATAGGCCTCCCTTAATGAGCGCCATAGCTCCCTGTCTTCAGCTTGACGCATCCAGCATCTGCCAGCAGTCTTTCGCAGATCGTCATCCCACCTGGCCGGAGGGCGTCCTATACTACGTTTGCCAAGTCTCGGTATCCACTCAAGAACACGTTTACTCCAACGGTTGTCGGTTCTTCGCGAGATATAGCCGGCCCACTGCCACCACTTCAGCTTGCTAATTATTTGAGCTGTGTCGATAACTTTGGTTCTCTTTCGGATGTATTCTTTACGAATCCTATCCTTCAGAGAAACTCCGAGCATAGCTCTTTCTATAGCTTTCTGAGCTCTTTGAACTGATGGACCAGCTTAATATTATAGTTTGAATCATTGTAGCAAAATAGAACGGTTATATGTTAGGGTAACCAAAGCAACACAAAAATGATTCAAGTGGCATGAAACACTTATACATTTTAAAAAATGGTCTTCGACATGAAAGTTGTGGGTTGGATTTTATGGATTTTCCACATTTGTGAACATAGAGGTGTGAGTCTTTGATATGTAAAAATATACCTTATACTGATTACATAGGTTAAAAAAAACTCGAAATTGACTAGGTTGTGGGTTGGATCATTTTTGCATAAATCGGTCCAATTGCACTGCTGTTATTGTTAAATAGATATAAAAGAAAAAGAAGATTCTGGATTCATCCATTTAATACGATTATGAACACTGAAGGAAACTATTTTACTCGAAATTACTATGAGTTGAGAACTGAAGCAGTTTTTTTTTACAACACAAAGAAGGCGGCTCAGGCGCCGCGCATCTTTCGCTAAAGTTGTCTCAGAGCGGACTAAAAGGGGGGTCACCAAGTATGACGTAATATGACAGGAATGCGCGATGCAAATGAGATCTGACGTTATCGTGCGAGCTCGCAGATATTTGCGATGCGATGCGAGCTCGCAGTTTTGTGTTTGAGCCCTTACATCCAAATAAACTTTCGCATTTATAATACTAGCAGCGCCTCGAGGTTTCACCCGCGTAATTCCCGTTCCCGAGGGAATTCCGGGATAAAATATAGCCTATGTGCTATTCCAGACAATAATCTACCTATTTCAAATTTCATCCATATCCGTACAGTAGATTTTGCACGTAAGAGGAACAAACATCAATACGTCTACACAAACTTTCGAATTTATATTATAACTATCGACCCACCCCGGCTTCGCACGGTTTTATTATACGCATAAAGCTTCCTCTTGAATCACTCTATCTATTAAAAAAACCGCATCAAAAACCGTTGCGTAGTTTTAAAGATTTTAGCAGTTAAAGGGACATAGGGAAATAGGGACAGAAAAAGCGACTTTGTTTTATACTAAGTAGTGAGAAGGATCTGTCTAACCGTAGCCTTTAGTAGGTCAAAACGGGCTTGATACACTCATTCTGACGGTATTTTTCGTAAGAACTAGAAACAGAAAATACATTGCCAAGGGTATTCTACACGCAACATCTAACAGCAAAAGTGAACTAGACAGTGAACCGGTGCGTGAGAGTGCGTAATTAGTATTGGTGTCATGTTACTTGGCATTGAAATGGCTTTTTACATTTGACGATTACATTTTCAGCAAGATTTGACCGTGATAATGATATACTTTTAGTACAGACATTTGTTCCGAATACATTTAAAACTAAATAAAATTTAATTTAGGTCAAAATATTAAGTCAGTCAGAGTCTAGTTTGCCGTGTGGTGCCGGCTTAGAATTTGCACTACCCCAACTCTTCCCGTGGGTGTCGTAAGAGGCGACTAAGGGATATCCACCGGGGGGCGGGCAGCAGCGCCTCCTGTAGAACAATTCTACCACCGAACTGCGGTCAGCAAGTCATGTAAGTCAAATACAAATAGATTTTAACGATTTTTTGAAAACTTAAAGATAACACTAATAAGTCCAAGCTTTTACTCTGTCATGCGTCCCCTATCAAGTGCTGATAGGGGACGCATGATGAGTGATTTTGCATGTCAAGAATGCTTCAACTGTCAAAATAAAATAAAACCCTCCTTCCACTTAGATCCACAGTCTTGATCCACATATAGATCCGAGGATACTTTTTTTTCCTCTTTAATCCACTGGTGGATCATTAGATACTTTTGTTTCCCCTTAAATCCATTGGTGGATCATTGGATACTTTGGTTTCCTCTTAAATCTACTGGTGGATCATTGGATACTTTTGTTTCCTCTTAAATCCACTGGTGGATCATTGGATACTTTTCCCCCTAATTAAAATAATAAATAAATAATGCTGGACAATTCACACAGCATTATCTAGCCCCAAGCTAAGCAGAGCTTGTGTTATGGGTGCTAGATAACTGATATACATAATATAATACAATACATAGATAGATATTTTTTATTATACATATAAACGACCAGAACACCCTGAACAAATGTCTGCAGATCGTACACACATTTGTCCCGAGGCGGGAATCGAACCCGCAACCTCCTGCGACACAGGCGGACCTTCGTCCACCGCGCCACGGAGGTCGTCTAATTCTTATTCCCAATAATAAAAACCTTCGAGCACTGGTTTAATGCTCGAAGATAAAAACGGTTGGAAGTAGGTATCTTTACATTTTTCTATTTTATCTAATGAGTTCTTATACTCATAATAATGATCAATCCTTCTTTCTACTCGACGACAATCTGTAGTGCTACTACTTGAAGTTGCTTGTCATATTGACACAGTCTTTGTCAATTTGGTCTTAAAATTGATTTATTTTAATAAAAATATTAAAATATACATATATATTAACTTAAAAATGAATGAAATTAAATATATTAATAACAGAGGAGTGGTTATGCTGCATTCTGGATATCAGTACCATAAAAAAAGGAGTTTTAAAAATGGTTCAGTAATATGGCGATGTTCAAAATGGAGAAAATTTAAATGCAATGGAACATTGAATCTCAAAGTAAGTCATATCACTCATTGATACTTATCTCGTACCTACTCGTTTTGAGAAATAAATAGTTTATTATTATTAATTACATTTACAGGATGGCGCCATTATTAAACAAACAAAACACGTATCACACTGCACTGAAAACCAGAATGAGATCGAGAAAAAAATTATATTACACGAGCTAAGAGAAAAAGTTATAAATGAAGAATGTCGTCCTATACCCAGCATTTATCAAGAATGTCTAACAAACGCCGAAGACAAAGGGATAAATTTAGTTTGCACTTTACCAAAACTTGATTCTATTAAATCAGGGTTATATAAATTACGAAACAAAAAATGGAATGTTAATAAGACATGTTTTACGAACATTTCAGAAGTTGAAATACCACCATCTTTGTCGGATTTTGTTCTTGCAGATTATTTCTGCAACGATAATCGTATAATAATCTTTTGTTTGCCAGAAACTTTAACTATCCTACCTAAAATGAAACACATTTTCTGTGACGGAACATTTATGAGTTGCCCTCCGCCCTTCGGACAATTGTATGTATTATGTTCTGATATAGATAGCACTACAGATACAAATAATGTCGTTCCGCTATTATTTGCGTTAATGACGAACAAAAAAAGGATTCATATTTCACTTTATTTGAAATGATTAAAAGCCAAGTACCTCTATTTAAACCAAATAAATTCACTTTAGATTTTGAACAAGCAACTATCACAGCAATAAGTGAAGTCTTTCCTTGTGCCGAAATAAAAGGTTGCTATTACCATTTTGTTAAAAATATATGGAAACATGGAAAAGAGATGAAACTTTTGAAAACAAAACGTGGAAAACGAATAGTTGCACTCTGTGCCTCCTTACCACTAACACCAGAATCTTATCTAGCTGACGGATGGATATATATATGTACAGAAATCGCAAGAAATGATTGCCCAAAACTCATACAATTTCAAAAGTATATGAAAAGGTTTTGGTTCAAAAGCAAATTTTTCACACAGATGTGGGCAATCGCAAAAGAACGGCATCGTACCAATAACTGTATCGAAGGTTTTAATAGAAAACTAAACAAGAAATTGGGAAAAAAATATTGTAACTTAGTAAATTTTTTATGCATATTAAAACAGGAGGCAAAATATAACTTTTTGCGCATAAAAGAAAATATTGTAAATAAGAGAAAAAAATCAAACATTGATAATGATAATTTTATTTTAGAATGTCAAAACCAGTTAATATCAGGAGAAATCACAGTTGCACACTTCTTAGAACAAGTGAAGTAAAAATATTTTTTTTTGTTTATTTTTGTTGATTAATGATTTTTTTTCATTTTTATTTAACAGAAGAATTATTATTTATTTTAAAATTTTAATACAAAATTACACTTCTGTTTATCAAGTACGGAATTAAAAGTTGTGTATTTTGGTCTATTCATATATCTAAGCTTTGTCAGGATAAACTTAACAGTGAAAATTTCGTTTATCTATTTTTATTTTTATTTAACAATTAAGTTGTTTACATTTAAGTGAAGAGAAGAGAACTTTACGTTTATTTTTGTAATTTATAATTTTAATAATTAAATTTTTTTGTTTGATTTATGTTTAATTTTTTCGCTCCTTGCCCGTGGTCCAGTTGAGCTGGTCCCGTTGACTGGACCACGGAAAAATATTTTTTCGGTGGTCCAGTCAACTGTACCACGGAAGAATTATTTTTTCGGTGGTCCCGTTGACTGGACCACGGAATGAAAAAATAAAATTTTAAGTGGTCCAGTCAACGGGACCACGGAAAATATATTTCACGTGCGTCTACTTGTCACCAAACGTTAAATGTGACACTAAATGTCAAAATTTGGAAAGGTATTATTCAAAAAGACTTGTGTGACAGCACGAGTGGGGTCGTATTGCAACGCAATGCAACCACCATCACACTGAAAGGCGAGCGAATTAGCTGTCATTTTGACATTAACTGTCAATTTTAACATTAGGTGTCAAATTTGATATAAGTGTCCATTTGTTCTTATCTTATGCAATTCCTTACACATAATCACACAAAATGAGTGGTCCAGTTAACTGTACCAGCGAAGATATTTTTTATCGGTGGTCCAGTTATCCAATGAACTGGACCACGGAATGAAAGAATCTTCCGTGGTACAGTTAACTGGACTACGGAAAAAAAGTTTTTCCGTGGTCCAGTCAACGGGACCACGGGCAAGGAGCGAATTTTTTAATGAACAATATATTTTTTTTATTCTTTTTTAGCCCTCCTTCCACCTAGATCCCACTGTGGATCGAAGTGGCATAGAAATATATTAAATATTTTTAGATCCCCTTCATTGTGGATTCAAGTGGAACAGAAAAAAAATTGTAATTTTAGATCCTCTTGATTGTGGATTCAAGTGGAATAGAAAAGAAATAGTAATTTTAGATCCCCTCATAGGTGGATTGAAGAGGAAAAAAAAGTATCCTCGGATCTACATGTGGATCAAGACTGTGGATCTAAGTGGAAGGAGGGAAATAAAATGTGCATTTTCATACCGCTATTTTTATATACGAAACTGCCGGCCATTAACATTTTTTATTTTTACATTTTAAAGGCACCCTAGTGTCTTGATAAACCAAGTTCAAGATTTAGAACTCTACTCACCAAAATGTGTACTTATAATTTTTTCCCGTCGGTTAATAATATCTATACTCTGATTTTGAATCAAAGATATTTTTTAAAACAATGACATTTATGAATTAAAACTTAACTAAAACTGATAAGATTAGGCAAGGTAACAACTAAAAAATAAAGCAAAAACTTCAACAACGCATAATTGCTCAAACTCAGCGAAAATATGAAAGATCGAGTTCGATAACGAATGAGACACCAATTGAATGATGAATGAAAACTGTCAAAACCATGGATTGTTTGGAGCTTCTGCAGCTTGCTCTGAACCACTGCGTAAAGTATGTTCACCAATAATTTAATTTGTTTTTCAACTCATTTGTTTACAAAAAAAGGTTTTGAATCGCGGTGTCCCTATCTATTGTTGAAACTGTCGATTCTTAGGCGCAATGGCACTTTGCCGCATATTCTTTCTGCTATTTTCGTAATATTATCATATAATTTGCGTAAAAGCTTTGCAATGGCCATACCATTAGTAATGAGCTATTTACGTATTAATTCACTAAGTAAAAGTGAAACGGTCGTTCATTGCTATCTCAGTTCGAATGTGATAGGGTTGCCACGTAGATTTAGAGCACATTCGTTATTTTTTTCTAATACGCCTCGATCGTACACTATTTTGCTCAATATGTACTTACGCACGGTGTTTATTTATTTCGAAAAAACATCACTTAAAATTTATTAAGTATAACATTAAACTTTAAATTATTATTAAAACTAGCGACCCGCCCCGGCTTTGCACGGTTTTATTATAATTATATAAACCTTCCTCTTGAATTACTCTAATTATTAAAAAAAACCGCATCAAAATCCGTTGCGTAGTTTTAAAGATTTAAGCATTCAAAGGGACATAATGACATAAGGACAGAAAAAGCGACTTTGTCTTATACTATGTAGTGATAATAGATAAAAGAGAAAATGATAGAGAAATCAAGGAAAATTAATTGATTTTCTGTTCGCTTAATTTTTTTCCTTGTATTTTGAAGAAGCTATAAATAGCTAGATAGAGATATAAAAACAATAAAGGAACGATTTAAAGCATATTGTTGTATAAATGTGATATACCGGTGATCGCAGTAAACTCATTAAACTCATGCTTTGGAGAACTCTTCCGAGCTCATCACTATAATCGATCCTAACTTTTCTAAAACCTTATCTGACAGTATAGTCCGGTCATTTTAGACATAAAAATAGTGAACAAATAAAGAAAATTCCGACAAAGCCAAATCTTCGTAGAGACCTTAAGTTTACCACAAGGAATAAAGTGTCAAAAGTCCCCATCAGTCCCATGTGAGCTTAGGGACTTATTCGGAGCCCAAGGTAAAAATTTTAGGTTTTTTGGATTTTTCTCGAAAACGGTAAGTTTTATCGAAAAAGTAAAAATTCTCTATAAAAATGGTCCCCATGATTTTTTCTGTAAGACCCACTATTTTCCAGATATTGGGCCCCGAATAAGTCCCTAAGCTCACATGGGACTGATGGGGACTTTTGACACTTTATTCCTTGTGGTAAACCTAAGGTCTCTACGAAGATTTGGCTATGTCGGAATTTTCTTTATTTCAATTGTCTAAAATGACCGGACTAGTAGCGTTTCTCATCTTAACCTGGATCTATAAAATAAACTCTCATTTAAGAATCAATAGATCCATGCATCTATCCAAAATGTCCCACGAAAGTTTGTACAAATATTATGTAGTTGAGACAACCCTAACCTCGGCTCATCGCGCGGCTCGCGGCGGTTTAGATCCATAATTTATGTAATTCGTTTTTACTATCGTTTCTACAGGTATGACATAATTTATTTGACTTTTATATGTATAGATTTCAGTTAATTCGTTTTAGTATCATAGCTGCACGTTAATGCAGTATTTTTATACACGTCATTTGATATTTATACATTTACGAGATCATTTATTGGATCACTGGCTCGCTTTAATATTTCTATATCCTCGGTTTTAGAATAAAATATTTTAAAAAGAAGTTAGAGCTACAAGGAATCGACAGAGCTCGACAAATGTTGATAATTTCAAATGAATTTCCATTCATTTTAAATTATGTATGTATGTATGTTTAATGTATGTTAGATAGTTTTAAGTTTTATACTTTTTGAGATAATCGGATCAGATTCCAAAAAAGCGGGAGGCCTGGGCCCAAATTCCACTAAATAAATCGCTTCACCATTTAAATAGTATCGTGTCAAAATGTCAGTGTTAAACTCTTTTTGGTATTCTACAACCACAAACTTTTAGAGATTCATTCATGGCTGTGACTATTACGTTTATTACTACCAATTTTACATTCTAATTATGAAAGTCTCTTCAAGCGCAAAAAATAGTAGAATACCAAATGCACAAACGTCATTTTAATCATCTTGATTGAATGGCACTATTGAGACCTTTGTTTTGAATTTAATGGAATTCAAGGATGGTGGTCAATGGATTTTTTTGCTCTCGAGTGCAGTTGTGGATTTGAAATAGATTTCAAGATTTTTATTTGTAACAAAAGATAACATAGGTAAAATATAACAAACAGGAACTTACTTATCTGTAAATCAGTGAATCAATATCATTATTTTTTTAGGTTTTCAAAATAAAAATAGATATGTAAATCAGTAAATCAATATCAGTATTTCTTTAGGCCTTAAAAATAAAAATATATCATTATTTCTTTTGGCCTTCAAAATAAAATAGTTTAAGTATAGGTATATTACTAAGATAAGCAGTGTACATTGTACAACAATGAAAAGAAAAGAAGAATAAAATAAATAGTAGAAGTACCAAAATAGTTGAAAACAAGGTTCCAACTCAGCGTGTGCAGACTGCAATAGATAGCTTATCTTCTTAATTATTACCTTATCAATAATCCTTATAATTCTTTCCATCCAAAGGTTGCCTGGAAGAGATCGCTTCTAAGCGATAAAGCCGCCTATTGTACTTTTTTTGTTTAATGTTCTTTTTTGTAATGTTATTTTTATGGTGTACAATAAAGCATTTTTGTATTGTATTGTATTATCAATACAACAAATATAAAAGATCCTGAAAGACCCTGAAGGTCCTAAAAGTCTCACCTTTCATACATAGCAACTCTGACAGATCATACATAGACCTCGTTCGTTGACGTAAGACCATACATACAATCATCATAAGATTACACGCCCTTCGCTTTCTATGAAAGTGAGGTTAGAGATCAGATTTATTATAGAGATAATTATATGATAAGCGCTATCTTGGGCATTAAGATAATCATAGGTAGGTACGAGTACTTATTAGGGATATGTAAGTGGCGCTGTACTTATTTGGATGATGAAATGCCATTTAGAAAGATGCTTAGACAATAAAACTCAACTTTACAGCATTTTCGAAGGAGAACGAAGGAATTTTTACTAGAGTTCGCGATCAGCGTTAATTTTTTTAAAAGAATAGTCGTATTTTTCTAATCTTTTCTTTTCCATGATTGTTTTGTCTATCATTTGATGGTGAAATGCGTATATTTTTACGATTAACGATTAACACGACAGAAAAACGACATCTTTGTTAACTAATAAATTGATTAAAGACAATGAATTTACAATCATTGAATCGAATCAGAGTTGTAAAGAAGCGGGTTGCCCGATTTTAGGCAATTAGTATATTTTTTACTGACTATTTATGATACGAGATTGATGTTAATATTAATAATATTTTTGTGTAGGTTTTGTTATATATGTAGGTCAACAATTTATTATCCTAATGTACCTGACTCTTGGAAGTTTTGGTTTTAAATGTAAGTAAGTTCACTTGTAAATAAAGTCAATGCTTTTAAATCAATATCGAAAACAGGAGGTAGTTCTCAATGCGTTTTAATCGCATTCGACGTAGAAAAAAGGAAACAGAACTTTTTTTAGTTTTAAAGGCAAGAAAGATTTTTTGACCACACTTATTTAGGTATTGTGTGTAATTAGACTGATTAAAGTGGGCCAGTTTGATTAATTACTATAGCGAAATGGAATTTCCTGTTGTTTAGATAACCTTGTTTGAAAAATGTAGAGCTGTTTGATTTACAAGCCTTTTTCGAAATTTAAACATACCTGTACCTATCCAAGAAATTTCAATATTCCTTTTTACTTTGATTGATCAAAATCTAAGTAGTTTTTATGAATACCTACGTATTTTATTGATTTCAACTACTACTACTACTTTGATGATTTAATTATTTTTGATTTTTAAGATCTCAAGTGATTCAAAGTTTTTTAAAACACGCCAAATTATAAATGTTTTGCTAGCTGACCCGCTCGCGATTTCTGTCGTGGAATTAAGTAATACACCATTGACCCCATTTTAACTGCCTTAGAATACGAATTTCAAAAAATCTTGTTTATCATTGATGTATTTTAATAGCTAGATTACATAGTTAAACAACTCACACAAAATCATTTAGCTAATAGCTTAGTATTATATATAATACAAGCTAAGTGTTTATGTTGTGGGTAATTTTTTATACTACAAATAAATACACCCAGATAACTCGGAACAAATATCTGCAGATGGGACAAACATTTTGTCCTGAGGCAACGAACCCGCAACCTCCTGTGACGCAGGCGGCCCGTTGCCCACTTCACTATAGAGGTTGTCAAATAACTGTCTGATTTTAAAATACAAAGCTTTAGTACTTTAGAGGTAGCTAGACTAAATAGGAACTTAATCATTAAGTATATTTAATAAATTACTCAGTTATTTCTTTATTAAAAATATGAATTTAATATATTAGAAGCAGATAAATATACCTAATAATTTAATAAATATTAGTCATCATTACTCGTTTTGTTTTAAAAAAATCTTATCTGTTATAAGAAATTTTTGTTTATATTGTTTCAATAAGAGATTGCATATTTAGATATTAAAAGATCGCACACTAAAATAATAGTATTATGTCATTTATTAGAATTAGTTAATCGGTTCCTACAAAAATATGTATGTACGGACAAAAAATACTCACTTTTCCCCAAAAGGTTCATGATAGAGTCGTCTTCTTGCGATGAACCGTACGAACTATGGTAAGGCCCCTTTCGCCTTCCCAGGGCATCTAGCAGGAGAATATCCTTTTCCTGCGTATTCGAAGGTCGACGCCTATCCGATACTTCATCATCACTTATGTCCAAGCTGTCTTGCAACGTCAAAACATCATTACTTTCCGAACAAAAGCCAAAATTAAAACAATAAAAAATAACAGTCACTTGAAAACATCGAAAAATCATGTCACTTCTTCTTCGAATTTTAAAATTGCTCGTGATCTTTCCCGCCGCTCCATTTAGTCTGTTTTCGTTTACACACATTGCACTTTTTTTGTTTCACTTTTGACACATTGTGTCTTGGCTGTTCATTTTTTTCGGCGCTCTTTTTTATTTTTTTATTCGGAAGTAGAGACGTCCGCGCCGTGAGACGTTCCGTTTCACTTTGTACGCTGTTTACATTTTCCAAATCTGTGACTCACGAGTTAGGTAATTGGGTATTACGGTAACCGTAGTACCTATCTGTAATTTAATGAATAAAAAGTAATTATGTATTTGGGTTACGGAGAAAGTTCTGTTCTATTGTAAAACACAATATTTACTTATTAAAAACACATTTAACTTGTATCTATCAATTTGTTTCTTTTCTTTCTAGTGTGTTTAACAGAACAGAACTCTCGGGTCCCGAATCAAATAATAATCTGCAAGAAAGTATGCGTGACAAATTATATCCTACGACAGTAATAATTTATTATTAAAACACTGTTCAAAGTAATGAAACTGTTGTTTGATTGACCATGGCAGATTTTGACAAAATTAGAAACACTCTAATTGCGTTAAGTGGAAACTTGGACCAAGAAGCTTTGATATTTGCTGCAGAGTTCATAAATCGTTCACAAATACTTTAAACCCATTTACTTTTAAATACTTTTTTAAAAGTAATAATAAATAATATACATTTGAATTCAGAGTCAGTAGCTGTTAGTAATTTGACTGATACCTCTGATAATAATGCACCAAGTATTGACTTTCTAAAAACATTTACCTACAGCTGTTGCAACTTTAGAAGTGACCAGTATTAGTTTCCAGTATCTCACTTATAAATTCAATAGTTCTTGTCCTACCAACTGTAAGGCTACATCCACAAAGTATCAAGACTAAGTGGTCACACTTGAGTCGTAAGGCTGACTTTCGCTTCAGCTTTCCAAAACCTACGCATAAATCGAGCAAGAGCATAACTTGCCATATTGTTGAACCAATTTTGTACCTTAAATTGGCCGCTATAAAGTATGATTTACTTTGATTTTTTCATCGACTTTATTGTAAAAAAACGAAAAGAGAATGACGTAAAGGCTGATTGCAAAATTCAGTCTTTAGTGTGACGTGGTAAAGTGCAGATTTGACTGCGATTTGAGTGGTCAGTAATTTGCTCAAATTGTCAGTTGCTTTCTTTGCTAATGACAATCTAAGGTTAATCTCTTAGTATACTTCAAGAGGAAGCGGTGCGTTAAATCTGTAACTAATTCGCATATAATTCGTTTTAGATTGGACTTCCGAGTATACGGTTTTGTGAAAAAAAGCGAACGGTTTCTCACGACACAAAAATAACGAGTAACTTGAAATAATGACCATAGGATGTGAGTGGTGCGAAATGTAGAGACTAATGACACAAATAACTACTATAAATGGGAAAGTTTGGACGTACGTATGGATGTTTGTTACCTGTGTTAAAGTTAGTTCTAGGCCTGCCTGGAATAAATACGGGCTTTACATAACCAATAACAACTTCCCATGGGATAGATAAAACCTTAAATTGTATCCATGGAAACAAAGCACACAAACACAAGGGCAGAAACTATAAATAACATCGTCATTTCAATAACAAATAGAAAATTTTTATAATTTCCTCCATAGAAAGTAAATGTTTCCGCTCCTAAGAGGAAAGGTGTAAAACTGAAAGTGAATCGGAACGTAACAGTTTGACCGGCCATCTTTCCCGCGATTTTCACTTTCGTTCGCGCGCAGTGAAATTCAAATTTGGTACGCGCCATAATTAAAAGCATTATAAAACATCGATTACGAAAGAACCGAATGATTCATCGAATAAGTTGAATTAACTTCTACGAGAAAGTAATTTGGTAAAAAGTTTAATCGATTTTAAATAAATACCAATTACAAGCTTGTTAGTAGGTAGAGTTTATCTTCCAATACTCGATGCTCGAAAAAGGTAGGTATCTACCTACTTTAATACGTTATCTATGTAAAAGTTTTGCTAGAAAATATAAGGACCATACACAAAATAGCTGTGATTTTAGAAAAAATTAAAAAAAAATTTTGAGGCTTAAATTCAAAACCTTTTACCTACTTACAAGTGGAGTTATGACTTTTAATTTGGATCACAATATGGTCCTTATATTTTCTAGTAAAATTTTCTCTTTAACTCAAAACTTTTTCTAGCAAAACTTAATCTTTAAAATTCGAAAAAACCTCTGTTCAGAAGGCGCAATAAAAACTTAGTTTCATACATGATGCACCAGTGCCTTGATAATGCCTTAATAATATTAAATTGAATTATAATTTTTATTTATTAGCCGCTGAAAACCAGCCCAGCATTGGCACTTGTCATCCGTGTTAATGGAGCATTGAATGCTAAGCCGTTGGCTTATTTGTGCTATCAATACCCGTACCTAAACATTAAAATTTATATGTATGTAATTTAAGTTCTTATTAATTCTATCCTGTATAGTAATTATGATACGGAAAAAAACTTTTTCTTTTGCTATGGAAAACTCACATCCCAAAATCTAGGCAACGAAAAAACTCTGTCTTAGTGTTACCAATTGAAAGCTCACGTCTTCCCAATAATTTAGGCAACGAGCAGACAAATTCTTAGTGTTACCAGTTGAAAGCTCAAGTCTCCCCAAAAATTAAGGCCACGTACAAACGATGTCACCACCCATCTCGAAGGAAACAGGTCGTAACCGATGATTATGTATGCGCAAGATCTTTTGTATTCCGTAAGTCTGTGTTTTTAACAAAACTAAGATTTTGCAACGAATTGTGTGAACCGGACGTATATGTGTATGACAATAGGATATGAAACGAGTGATATTATGAAATGCTGAAGATGTGACATGAATGTGTAAAATTGTTAGTCTAAGATCCGTCCAGGATTTTTTTTGTCAACACATTTTTTATATTTTTTTCTAATATTCAAAATTTATTATAAAATAAGTTTGATTCTATTTATCAACCCGGTGAATGTCGATATAGGTTCGGATCTTCTACTATGTGTCTTTTACAAAGAATATGGCTACAGAGAACCTACTTATAAAAGATCGATCAATGGACGATTTATACGACCGAATGTGGCGCGGCGGGCGAAGGTCTGCCTGCGAAGCGGGAGGCGGCGGGTTCGATTCTCGCCTTGGGACAAGTGTTTGTATGATCTGCAAATATTAGTTCCGAGGTCTGGTATTTTGTATGTTTAATTAAAAATATATCCATGTATTCTATTGTATTAAGTAGGTATATCAGTCATCTAGTCTAGAAGACATAAAACAAGCTCTGCTTAACATGGGGCCAGATGATGCTGTGTGGAATTATTTAGGTATTTATTTATTTATTAATTTCAGTGCAGATCACAGTTCCCCCACTTAGAGTTAGAATTGCATGTATAACGTTAGTATTTGGAGCAAGGTCATGGTATTACATTAGACCCATTTCCACTACCTTGCTTCCTATTCCTATTTAAGCTTCCTATTCTTATTTATTTCGAGTTTAGCAATAAACTCGATAAAATTTACCATACATACATTACATACATACATACATATTGTATGATGGCTACGGCAAATCATATGGGAACTGGTTTGTATATCAAATTCCAGAGCAGAAGTTATGTCAATGCCATCTAAACATTTTACTGCTGATAAACTTTTAATTATCAAACCACAATCAAAAGATGCTCATTCTGTTTTACTATCTCTTTTATGCGCTGAAAATTGTAGAGACAGTGAACTTTTATTACCTATCAAAGACAAGTATTGATCTACCAACATAGGTACCTAAATAAATCAAGTTATCCTGATACAGTAACTTCAAAAACTTAAACTTAATAGTTTGCATGATCAAAATATGAATAAATGGATAATATGCCTTGAACGCAAAAATAAAATGAGCTATATTTGGAAGTTTTATCAGCATCTGCCCGCGGCTTCGACGCCTTATTTCTATGGAAACGTCTAAAGGCTATTTAAATCTAATGGGAGCTGATTTATGGGGTGAAAAACTTGTGTTATTTCAAGGCTTGAACTACGTCTTTTCAAAATATAAGCCCGATACGTTCAGTAGTTTTTGCGTGAAAGAGGAACAATCCATACATCCACAGATACGTCATACTTTCGTTTTTATTATATTAAAGTAACAACAAGTAGGTATATACTTCTTCTAATTCATTACCTACTTCAATCTTCGTCGACCCTCTACGGAGCTACGATATATTTCAAAAAAGTATAATGTTTTCATAACTTAGCGTTTCATTTAGGTAACTAATTTAAAATAAATAATGTTTAGACGAGGTTTTTTGTCACTTATTATGAAGTTGCTTTATTATGTTATCGTAGAGATTTCTTAATTTTTCGAAATTCCTATATTACATATTGAAAAAAGTCTATTTAAGAAAAAGCACTTGTCACGCACACTTTCTTGTGATTGGTTGGCTACTTACCTTAAATACTTTTTCCGCACAAATATTTGAATTTCGTTCTATTTTCCGATCGGAATTTGATTATTCACGCGTGCTTTAGTTTTTAGCAGCGACGCGGCACTGTGCATATGTCAGAAGCCATGCTGCCAAGAGTGTGGGGAGAAAAACATTTTACTTTCATTGAAAAACTTATAACTTCAAGAAATAGATAGGTACCTGTAGGTATTTTATCCACATAACTTTGAACAAGATTAATGTCAAAAATAATTTCAAAAATAAAAACTTGTTCATTTAACTTAATCTATACAACTGTTTAAATTACTTAGAAAATGCCTTTTAAGTACCTAGTTATAGAGATGCCTACCTTCCTATGTCAGGGTGTTTTGCTCTTGCCTTATAAAAATCTTATCTTTTATTTATTATACTTTCATATTGAAACTAAGATCTACTCAATGTTTCAAATTGTTGCAAATTCAATCAAATCAAATCAAAAAAACAATCACGTGAATAATAGAAGCTTAAAGCAAGGTCACATAAATAACGAGAATTTTTTGAAGGTCACATAAATAACGAGAATTTTTTGAGAATTTTAAGCATTAAGCTGGTAAAATAACCCTATACTTAGGTCCTAAAAACACGAAGTAGGTAAGTACTCATAGATAAGTACTCATAGATAAGTACTCATAGATAAGTAATATATTAGTTAGAGTATACTTAGTTACCTATGACTTTTTTATCCGCTTACCATTCGTATTTAGGACTTATTTTAATAAATTCGTTACGTCTACTACGGCAACAAGTTTCCAATGAACAATCGGTTGCTAAAGAGATAGAACTTTTTTTATTCTGTTTAATTGATGCAACAATAAGTTTAAATGCAATTTATCATGATTTAAGACGTTTATTATTTTTTGTAAAGTGGAATTCCACTTTTAGCAACCTCTGACAACTTTTTTTCCTCCGAAACATGAATTTCAACGGAAGAAAAATAAAACTCAAGAACATGCAAAGAAAGAAGCATGCAATTGGACGTTGTTACTCACAATTCGCTTTCATAATTAAAATGAGACCGTCATACCGTTAGCCCTTAAAAAAGGTCAATAAATGTTGACCACCCGAGCTGGCGCCAGAGAGAGATGTCAGCGAGAGCGCGGGAAAGCTACCTCCGGTTTAACTTTTTAATTTTTATATTTAGATCGTCAGCTTCCTTTGATCAAGTTGTATTAAGATTTGTTTGTACTCGAGGTGAGTACAAATCTTCTGTAATTATTCGGACGATATTCAGGGCCCGGTAGTTAGGGCCCTGAATAACGTGTAGTGTAATACCGCTTTAAAGGAGCTATTTGAGGCAAGTACGAGGCATGTGCGAGGTGCCAAAAACGTTCCGTTATTCTGAAATTTAACGAAGAACCTATGAATTTGTTGACAAGAGAGTAAAAATAATAAAGGTTATCGGGTATATTACTACGACCTATCGCGTCACTTGTGTTACTATTTCCCCTACTTTCGCCCCGTGACGACGATCGCTGTAACGCGATGTACATATTCTAATAAAGATCTCTATATAATAAATATGATGGACTAAAATAATATAAAAAATAGGTTTTATGTTAACAAATCGTGAAAGTTATGAAGTTATAATTCAGTACTCTTTTTTTGTTTACGTACGACCGATTCCTATCTTAATCTACCTAGCATAGGTAATCTCTAAATGTAACAGAATATCTAATATTCAAGAATTTAAAAAAGAAATATTTTTTTGCTATTTTATTTAATTCTTGAATATGCCCAGAATGCGAGTGCTTATGCATTTTAATTTAATGATTTTTAGAATCTCTATATTACAATCAAGGACTAGAAAAAAAAATTACAACTAGTATATACAATTGAAACCATTGAGCTAACTGCAGACGGTTGCAAACAGTCTAAAGGTTGAATTGATCCATGTCAATACCAGTCAGAATTATTACTATTTTTACTTTTACTTTACTTTTACTAAACTTTTAGATAACCCTTCGGTCCAATCAAAGTTAAAGCAGAAATATCTACCTACCTTAAATACTTTGGTACTGCACACACTTAAAACCGACATGTATTTTTTACAACTTGTTATGTATTTGCATGTTACGCTATAAATGGAACAAATTACCCGCGTATAAACAATACAACAACTTACAAGCTGCAAGGAAAAACACTCATCCATTACATAACAGTAAATAACAGATCGTGATGCGTAGTATTTTGTAATACGTTCCGGAGAAAGTCTACATTTTATTAGTCATCGTAAGGTCACGTTTTCAACGTTTGATATTAGAATTTGAATAATTATTGGGTCTTTGCATTTGATTTGCTTGTTTTAAAATATTGACTTGCGTCTAGGTTCCTCTAGGTGCTCTAGGATCTAGAATATAAGTATTTGTCAGGTCAGGCGTCAAGGCGGTTTAGAAAATTTAGGTTCTAAAATAACCTGTAGGAAGGTTTTACTATACTCGAAACACACTTTCTACAGCAAGGTTCCTTACTTCCCCATTTTTAGTCACTTACTCTCTATTTATATAGATACTTTATCTGTTTAGGTACGTTAAAAATACTACTTTTTACATGTTTTTATTTCAATGATGTAAGTATCAATTTCAAATGAAGTGACTCGCCTTTGCATTTTAGATCGCTCTTTATTATAAACTAGCGACCCGCCCCGGCTTCGCACGGTTTTATTATAAGTACCGAACGGGATAAAAAGTATCCTATGTCCTTCTCCTGGCTCTAAACTACCTCCCTGCCAATTTTCAGCTAAATCGGTTCAGCCGTCCTTTAGTTATAAGTGAAGTAACTAACACGACTTTCTTTTATATATATAGATTCTTATTTTGAAACTTATTTAGAACCACAGAAGTAGGACTTCTGTGTTTAGAACTTCTACTTCATCGTCCGCTCGAGTCCCGATTTTGAGTGCGAAGGAAAACGAAGGAGTTTGCATATATCATATTATTCGACAAAGTTTGTTTATAAAGGATGACTTAGTTTTCTAATTATTTCAATACTAAAACTTTTTAAAAGCTGGTATGATTGATACTGACTGCTGAGAAATAGCGTTTACACAGATACCCGTCAAAGCACAGAATCAAGTACTATTTTATGAAGAGCCTTATTATAGCCACGCCCTATGTACTAACACTACAATTTGCTTTCTCCCACTTCAACCTTCAAACGGCTCGACGTAACTCGAATCATTATTATTACGCAATGATTGATGCACTTTTGACTCACTAGATAATGTTGTGACTTTTTGAAAGTACTAGTGACCAGTTAGTAATTTAGATAGGCATATCTTTTAGTGATATAATAGTAGGTATAGTCAGTTTAAACCTTTTTACGTAACTGTTTTAATGTAATAGCTACTATTTTTTTTTGTATAATAATTGTTCCCAGATTATGTAGTATGGAAATAACTTAAATGTCGGAGGTGAGCGTTGCGATCTGCGACACAGTATTTTTAACATCTGCAGGTCGCATCGCTTCCTATTTTTGTTCTTTGTTCATGTTCCAAAATAAAAACTTTTACCTTTGTTTTCAAGCTTAAGTTGTGCGAGGCTTCTACGTTTTCTTCGAAAATCTAGCTTATCTGGGTGGGGCGCATTATGGATGGCTATATACCAAGTCGACTTATGACGAAAAAAACCTTAGTTTCATTCCTTTTAAGAATTTAATAAGTTCCTAAATAATGAAGCGTGAATTAATAGTAATAGATATAATGTATGTACCTACTCGTAAGTACATACATAACTTCAGTAACTTCGTAAGCTCACCATCATCAGCTTTTACTAATCCACTGCTGGACATGGGTAATCGGTTGAATCGAAACTAACGTTGATGTCATACATACAGGGTTACAGGAAAAATCGTGCTAGATCCGTTAAGAGCGTGGAGTAACCACCATTCCTGACTTATTTCACTATGAAACCCCCTACCCTAAACTTAACCCATTTCGAGATATTCGACTTTTAATTTTTTTATTGAAAAGTGCCGATTTTTAGGCTACTAAATTTATTTTTGTTTATTTTGTGTATCTTATTATTATTATTATTGCATTTTTACATGTGTAATAAGATGCTTTAGGACGTCAATGATTAAAATAGTGCATAAGTTAATTGAATAGACCGTAGTAGAAAAGTGAAAGTTAGGAAATAAAAAAAAAATTAGAAAGTTTATTTTTCTCTAAGGGATATCTAAAAAAATATTATGGCAATTCTTCGGCAAATGTTTTTAAAAATATCTACGTTTCAACAGCTATCAAACGAGGTATAACAATCTAGGGTTTGTATTACATTTCGTGGAAAAAAAGTAGTTGGGACGCTCCAGGTAGCAGTTCTAACGGTCCCGCGCCTATTGTCCTTCAAGTTCAGACACACCGTGAGAGCGAGACAAGTGACGATTTATGTAGGTATGAATGAAAGAAAAAATGTGTAGAGACCGGTTAGGGCTGGGAATACAACAGGGGGTATTGTTTTGGTTGTCAGTCTGCTTTTGTGCTTCGTACATAGTAGATGTGATATCGTTTTGCTCTTTTTCTCGACTTGGCTGTGATTCTGGACTATTTCTTCTGATTTGTGACTACTATACTTGTTAACCGGACTCTGATTTGTACCTGTGATACGGAAGTGTTGAAGATGACGTCCTACACACCTGAGGAATATGCTGATATGCTTATTTGTTACGGATACTGCGATTGTGTATCTGCGCAAGCTCGCAACGAATACGTAACTCGCTACCCCGGTCGTCGAGTGCCGGATGTGGCCGTTTTTGACAGAGTTTATCGAAGACTTCGAGAATCTGGCTCTGTTTTGAGACGTAATACAGACATGGGTAGACCACGAATTGACGACGAAGAACAGGACAATGAGATAGTGCAACGCTTTCGAGCGGATCCGACTACTTCCACTAATATTGTTGTCCGTGATCTGGGACTTTCGCAATGGAGAGTGTGGTTTACAGTGCATACTGCTGGCCTATACCCATACCATTACACGCCGGTACACGTTATTGAAGAAGGAGACCCCGCGAGAAGATTGGACTTTTGCAGATTTATGCTAAATGCTGACGTAGAAGACCCAGATTTTCTAAGAAATATCTTGTGGACGGATGAGTCCGAATTTGATAAAGATGGCATAACTAACTATCACAACGCCCATTACTGGGCCCCAAAAGCACTAAGGAATCCCAATAAGAAAAGAGTGAAGGGGTCCCAACGAAGATTCAGCGTGAATGTGTGGATGGGCATTATCTCCAATCATTTGATTGGACCTTACTTTCTACCGGATAATTTAAATGGGGAAAGCTACGAAAATTTCCTGAGAGCAGACTTGAGTGATTTGCTGGATGATCTGCCACTCAACCTGATCAGGGACATGTGGTTCCAACACGATGGCTGCCCTGCCCATTTCAGGAGAAGTGTCAGAGACTGGCTGGACACAAATTATCCAAACAAATGGATAGGACGAGGTGGGCCGTTGCCATGGCCAGCAAGAAGTCCGGACCTAACCCCCATGGATTTTCATGTGTGGGGGTGCATGAAAAGTCTTGTGTACAGCGAGCCGAATCCAGTTTCGTCTGTGGAAGACCTAAGAGAAAGGATTGTGGATGCAGCAAATAAAATGAGGACCACGTTGACCACTGGAGTAGTGAAGACTGGTCTCCGTAGAAGGATGCGACAATGTATCAGAAATAGAGGCGGCCATGTTGAACATGAACTGTAGAATAAGAAAAAGTTGTGTGAAAACCTTTAATAAATGACATTTCATGCTTACCTATTGTTTTACTTTTACTTTTTAGGGCTAAGTATAAATTTTCTTCTCCACTGTCGCCTATAAAACTAATTTTTTTTCAATGCAATTGAATAAAACCCTAGATTATTATACCTCGTTAGATAGCTGATGAAACGTAGATATTTTTAAAAACATCTGCCGAAGAATTGCCATAATATTTTTTTTAGATATCCCTTAGAGAAAAATAAACTTTCTAATTTTTTTTTTATTTCTTAACTTTCACTTTTCTACTACGGTCTATTCAATTAATTTATGCATTATTTTAATGATTGACGTCCTAAAGCATCTTATTACACATGTAAAAATGCAATAAAAATAATAATAAGATACACAAAGTAAACAAAAATAAATTTAGTAGCCTAAAAATCGGCAATTTTTAATAAAAAAATTAAAAGTCGAATATCTCGAAAAGGGTTAAGTTTAGGGTAGGGTGTTTCATAGTGAAATAAGTCAGAAATGATGGGTACTCCACGCCCTTAACGGATCTAGCACGATTTTTCCTGTAACCCTGTATATCGTCATATATAGTCGTATATCATTGTATTTTATTTTCAACTAGCGACCCGCCCGGGCTTCGCACGGTTTTATTATACGTATAAACCTTCCTCTTGAATCACTCTATCTATTAAAAAAAACCGCATCAAAATCCGTTGCGTAGTTTTAAAGATTTAAGCAGTCAAAGGGACATAGGGAAATGGGGACAGAAAAAGCGACTTTGTTTTATCCTGAAGTGATAAACACTAAAACATGAAACTACTATCACTGGAAGATATCGCTTCTACCGATTAGGACGCCGATTGTAGCTCACTAGTCGAATTTATTATGTGTTCTTTTTAAGCTATGAGCAAGAAATGTAACTACCTATAGTCTATCTAGTTAATATATAAAATATTCTAGGTTAGGTACCTATTTAAGCTATGGTGCGCAAGATACTTAAAGTCCATCTCAGTTATATACAAATTATGCAAGGTTACTTACGATCCTCCAATTCATCGAAAAACTTAGACTTATTCCTATGCTTCACTGGCTTATCTTTCACTATCACTGGTATTTCCACTAGATTCGGCGCTTTATCAATCACTTTCTTCACTTTCGGTTTCACTGCCTTTATTTTTACAGTTTTTATTTTTCCACTGTCATCCAATACTGTTATTTCTTCGAACTTTTCGTTTACAAAATTTGTTTTGACTGTTTTGGGTTCTAATAATTTTAAAGTTTCAGATGTCGTATTTTCTAAATCACATGTCACAGCACTGAGGTTTGATAAATGCAATATAATTATCACTTTTGTGAGAAAAAATATTTTCCTTGTCATTTTTAGAACAACCTATATATAATAATTAAGTTAACGTATTCTAAATTTGTATTTGCATAAGACCGTTCTAATTTTAAATATGCGGACTCTAAAGAGTCTATGCACAAAGAGTTTAAATTCAGTTCTAATTCTAAAATATTGCGAACGGATTGGTCTTATGTTATTGCCAAAATCGAAAGTATTGTCTGGTTCGCGACATCCGTTCAAGTGACCAAAATGTTGTTAAAGTTTGGTGAAATTTAGTTATTACGTAAGTTCTGTAAGAAGCAGGTCCGGTTCAGAGCTATTATTGAGGCATTGGTACCTTTCAACAGAAGAAAACAAAAGGCAGCGGTTCTCGATTCGGCTCGATTTCTTCGCCAATGATTATTATTTACTATGTAGGATTATATTGCTTTTTGAATAAAGAATGACCCCGATTTTTAAATATTTCTTTTTTGTGTGACCAGACAAAATATAAATATTTAGAAATCACACCTAAATCTAATGATTTTTTTTATATTATAAAAGCGAAAGTTTGTATGGATTGATTTTGTTACCTCTTCACGCCAAAACTACTAAACGGCTCATAATTTTTATGTACGTACTTCTAAATAAAATCTGCCTGGAATAAAATACAGGTTCTTTTAATCAATTAACTCGGGGGTGAAACCGCTGAACAAAGCTAGTTTATAAAATATCACTATATCAACCTATATAAGTCCCCTGTGTTTATTTTCATTTGCCGCAACTCGTTCCAAATAGGCCGTAGGTAGTATAGTATGTAGGACGATTTGAAGAATGACTTACTACCTACACTACTACTTTACTCTACTCTCTACTCTACTATACTGGATATTAGGCCTCCCCTAACTCGCGCCATAGCACCCTGTCTTCAGCTTGCCGCATCCAGCATCTGCCAGCAGTCTCATTAGGGGAGGCCTATGTCCAGCAGTGGACTAATATAGGTTATTCAACAACCTCAACAACGGATTATATTGCATTATACCGCGATTCAAAAACAGTTTTATTGTAAACAAATGAATTACAAAACCAAAGGAAAATTGGTTGAACATATTTAACGGCTTCGTGTCCATCCCTAGGTTGCCTGGAAGAGATCGATATTAGCGATAAGGCCGCCTATTGTGCAACTTTGTTCCATCTCTTGCCGTTTTTTTTTCTTCATGGTGTGCAATTAAGGCTATTGTATTGCTGTGTATTGTATAGCTCCAAACAATTAGTGTTTTTGACAGTTTTCCTTCATCATTCCATTGGTCTCTCATTCGTTTTCGAAGTCGAACTTGCATCTATTTCGCTGTGCTTTACATAGCAAAATAGATGCAAGTTCGAGTTGTTTGAGTAATTTTTTAGTTTTTTAGTTGAAACGTAAAGTTAAAAACGAAGTAAAGTTGAAACGTGACGTAAAAATTCTTGACTTTGTTAAGTATTCATTCATAAATGTGATAGGTTACTAAAAATATCTCATATATGATTCTATATCAGCGCAGTGGGCCAGAGTCCGCCTGCGAATCAAGAGGTTGCGGGTTCGATTCCCGCCTCGGAACTAATTTGTGTACGATCTGCAGAAAGTTCCATTGGTCTGGATGTTTTTTATGTAAAATAAAAAATATTTATCTATGTATACAATGTATTAAATAAGTATATCAGTTATCTAGTATCCATAACACAAGCTTTGAGTAGCTTACTTTGGGGCTAGATGGTGCTGTGTGGATTGTCCAGTCCAGCATTATTTTTAGTAAGAGTACTTGTACTCAGTATAAAACAAAGTCGCTTTCTCTGTCCCTATATTCCTGTCCCTTTGTATGCTTAATACTTTAAAACTACGCAACGGATTTTGATGCGGTTTTTTTTAATAAGTAGATAGTGTTTCAAGGTTTATACGTATAATAAAACCGTGCGAAGCGGGGGCGGGTCGCTAATCTATACTTATAATAAAACTGTAACTGGTCCAATTCTGTACATTGAAGAATACTCAAGCCAAAACTGTATTTTTTTTCATTCATGTCTGTCTGTCTGTCTGTATCGTAAACGCGCATCACGCCGATACTACTTGATGGATTGAAATGAAACTCGGCGTGATTATAGGTCATACTACGAGGAAGGACATAGGATACTTTTTATCCCGGAATTCAGTAAGGTTCTCATGGGAGAGGGTATGAAAGTGAAATTCCTTTACCGCGCACCACGCCGAAACTGCTGAATGAGTTGGAATGAAACTCGGGACGATTTGAGTTCATAGTACAAGGAAGGACATGGGATACTTTTTATCCCGTAGGTAATTCGGTAAGGTTTCCCTGGGAGAGAGGGTGAAAGAAAAATTCTTTAAACACGCATCACGACGGAATTGAATGAATTCGAATGGAACTCGGGACGATTGGACATGGGATACATTTTATCCCGGAATTCAGTTTGGTTCCCCTGGGCTATACGGGTTTTCAAAAACTTCTCACATCATTCAAAAACGACGCGTGTGTAACGCGTCGTTCAGAGAAATTTTTGAAAACCCGTATAGCCCAGGGGAACCAAACTGAATTGAACTGATAAACGCGAAAGTTTGTAAGTATGAAAGGATAGATGGATGGATAGATTGATAGATGGATGGATGTTTGTTACTCTTTCACGCAAAAACTGCTGAACGGATCTGGATGAAATTTGGCACAGAGATAGATTATAAGCTGGTATAAGAAATGTTTTATCCCGAAAATCCCACGGGAAAGGAAATTACGCAAGTAAAATCGCGAGTACTCCAAATACTAATCATGCGCAGACGAAGTTGCGGGTACCAGCTAGTATTGTATAAAATAAAAGCAGTAATCTAGTGTACAGTACATATTTATTCGACGTTAGTGAGTAATCACGCTAAGTAGCTTTATGTGTCCTTTTCTCCCTCAGTGCGCTCTAGATATTCCTTCTCGATCAGAATGTCGATGCATTTCTGGAACAAACGGTTTTATGTTTATACACAAAGTCTGAAATTGGTTAATACCTTTTTTTTATACAATTATTTAAAAATAGGTAAAATTTTGACGACCGCTGTGGCGTGGCAGGCGAAGTTCTATCTGCGACGCAAGACGTTTCGGGTTCGATTTCCTCTTTGGGAATAATTTATGCATCATTTACAAATATTACCGAACGAAACCGTGACGCGGTGCTAGTAATTTAATAAAAAGCTTTTCAATTCCACTGTAATTTTGTTTACTTGAGACCATACTTAGTTTTAGAGAACCCTAGTATCTAGATAAACCTAACATAGGATTTAAGATACTACTAACCGAAATATGTAGTTTTCTTGTGTCAATAAATAATTTTTATCTATCTACATGGGAGTCTCACAAAGTATGTACCTTCGTAATCTAATATGTTATTATTATTGCTTAATGCAACATACAATATTATAAACGCGAAAAGTCTATCAAAACGTTTCAAGGCTATTTCTATTTCATGAGAACTGACTTATGGGATGAAAGTAGCCTATCTGTTATTCATCATCATCATCAGCCCATATTAGTCCACAGCTGGACATATGTCCAGCTGTGAGCTGTGATGCCAATGAGCGGAATAGTGCCCTGTCTTTAGCTTGACGCATCCAGCATCTGCCAGCTGTCTTTCGCAGATCGTCATCCCACCTAGCCGGAGGGCGTCCTGCACTACGTTTGCCGAGTCGCGGTCTCCACTCAAGAACACATTTACCCAACGGTTGTCGGTTCTTCGCGAGATATGGCCGGCCCACTGCCACTCCACTGAGCTATGTCAATATTTGTTATTGCAGGGCTAGAACTGCAAATGTATACATTAGCCAAACTCGATGTAGAATGTTTGTACACAAACCACCCATACTTAACCTAAAATACACTCTGTTACCGCGCCTTTCGACGCCAAGCAAGTGAATTTTAGTTTAGTTATTTGTGTCGTGGTTTGTTTACAAAAATTCTACATCGAGTTTGGCTAGTGTATAGAACGTCTATCATAATTTTGTATGCTATAGCCTGTCCATGAATAAAAAAAAAAAACAACTACAACTGCGCAATGGATGCCAAGTAGGTGGAAAACAACTACAACTGCGCAATGGATGCCAAGTAGGTGGAAAACAACTACAACTGCGCAATGGATGCCAAGTAGGTGGAAAACAACTACAACTGCGCAATGGATGCCAAGTAGGTGGAAAACAACTACAACTGCGCAATGGATGCCAAGTAGGTGGAAAACAACTACAACTGCGCAATGGATGCCAAGTAGGTGGAAAACAACTACAACTGCGCAATGGATGCCAAGTAGGTGGAAAACAACTACAACTGCGCAATGGATGCCAAGTAGGTGGAAAACAACTACAACTGCGCAATGGATGCCAAGTAGGTGGAAAACAACTACAACTGCGCAATGGATGCCAAGTAGGTGGAAAACAACTACAACTGCGCAATGGATGCCAAGTAGGTGGAAAACAACTACAACTGCGCAATGGATGCCAAGTAGGTGGAAAACAACTACAACTGCGCAATGGATGCCAAGTAGGTGGAAAACAACTACAACTGCGCAATGGATGCCAAGTAGGTGGAAAACAACTACAACTGCGCAATGGATGCCAAGTAGGTGGAAAACAACTACAACTGCGCAATGGATGCCAAGTAGGTGGAAAACAACTACAACTGCGCAATGGATGCCAAGTAGGTGGAAAACAACTACAACTGCGCAATGGATGCCAAGTAGGTGGAAAACAACTACAACTGCGCAATGGATGCCAAGTAGGTGGAAAACAACTACAACTGCGCAATGGATGCCAAGTAGGTGGAAAACAACTACAACTGCGCAATGGATGCCAAGTAGGTGGAAAACAACTACAACTGCGCAATGGATGCCAAGTAGGTGGAAAACAACTACAACTGCGCAATGGATGCCAAGTAGGTGGAAAACAACTACAACTGCGCAATGGATGCCAAGTAGGTGGAAAACAACTACAACTGCGCAATGGATGCCAAGTAGGTGGAAAACAACTACAACTGCGCAATGGATGCCAAGTAGGTGGAAAACAACTACAACTGCGCAATGGATGCCAAGTAGGTGGAAAACAACTACAACTGCGCAATGGATGCCAAGTAGGTGGAAAACAACTACAACTGCGCAATGGATGCCAAGTAGGTGGAAAACAACTACAACTGCGCAATGGATGCCAAGTAGGTGGAAAACAACTACAGTTGTGTTGTGTTGTGTTGTGTTGTGTTGTGTTGTGTTGTGTTGTGTTGTGTTGTGTTGTGTTGTGTTGTGTTGTGTTGTGTTGTGTTGTGTTGTGTTGTGTTGTGTTGTGTTGTGTTGTGTTGTGTTGTGTTGTGTTGTGTTGTGTTGTGTTGTGTTGTGTTGTGTTGTGTTGTGTTGTGTTGTGTTGTGTTGTGTTGTGTTGTGTTGTGTTGTGTTGTGTTGTGTTGTGTTGTGTTGTGTTGTGTTGTGTTGTGTTGTGTTGTGTTGTGTTGTGTTGTGTTGTGTTGTGTTGTGTTGTGTTGTGTTGTGTTGTGTTGTGTTGTGTTGTGTTGTGTTGTGTTGTGTTGTGTTGTGTTGTGTTGTGTTGTGTTGTGTTGTGTTGTGTTGTGTTGTGTTGTGTTGTGTTGTGTTGTGTTGTGTTGTGTTGTGTTGTGTTGTGTTGTGTTGTGTTGTGTTGTGTTGTGTTGTGTTGTGTTGTGTTGTGTTGTGTTGTGTTGTGTTGTGTTGTGTTGTGTTGTGTTGTGTTGTGTTGTGTTGTGTTGTGTTGTGTTGTGTTGTGTTGTGTTGTGTTGTGTTGTGTTGTGTTGTGTTGTGTTGTGTTGTGTTGTGTTGTGTTGTGTTGTGTTGTGTTGTGTTGTGTTGTGTTGTGTTGTGTTGTGTTGTGTTGTGTTGTGTTGTGTTGTGTTGTGTTGTGTTGTGTTGTGTTGTGTTGTGTTGTGTTGTGTTGTGTTGTGTTGTGTTGTGTTGTGTTGTGTTGTGTTGTGTTGTGTTGTGTTGTGTTGTGTTGTGTTGTGTTGTGTTGTGTTGTGTTGTGTTGTGTTGTGTTGTGTTGTGTTGTGTTGTGTTGTGTTGTGTTGTGTTGTGTTGTGTTGTGTTGTGTTGTGTTGTGTTGTGTTGTGTTGTGTTGTGTTGTGTTGTGTTGTGTTGTGTTGTGTTGTGTTGTGTTGTGTTGTGTTGTGTTGTGTTGTGTTGTGTTGTGTTGTGTTGTGTTGTGTTGTGTTGTGTTGTGTTGTGTTGTGTTGTGTTGTGTTGTGTTGTGTTGTGTTGTGTTGTGTTGTGTTGTGTTGTGTTGTGTTGTGTTGTGTTGTGTTGTGTTGTGTTGTGTTGTGTTGTGTTGTGTTGTGTTGTGTTGTGTTGTGTTGTGTTGTGTTGTGTTGTGTTGTGTTGTGTTGTGTTGTGTTGTGTTGTGTTGTGTTGTGTTGTGTTGTGTTGTGTTGTGTTGTGTTGTGTTGTGTTGTGTTGTGTTGTGTTGTGTTGTGTTGTGTTGTGTTGTGTTGTGTTGTGTTGTGTTGTGTTGTGTTGTGTTGTGTTGTGTTGTGTTGTGTTGTGTTGTGTTGTGTTGTGTTGTGTTGTGTTGTGTTGTGTTGTGTTGTGTTGTGTTGTGTTGTGTTGTGTTGTGTTGTGTTGTGTTGTGTTGTGTTGTGTTGTGTTGTGTTGTGTTGTGTTGTGTTGTGTTGTGTTGTGTTGTGTTGTGTTGTGTTGTGTTGTGTTGTGTTGTGTTGTGTTGTGTTGTGTTGTGTTGTGTTGTGTTGTGTTGTGTTGTGTTGTGTTGTGTTGTGTTGTGTTGTGTTGTGTTGTGTTGTGTTGTGTTGTGTTGTGTTGTGTTGTGTTGTGTTGTGTTGTGTTGTGTTGTGTTGTGTTGTGTTGTGTTGTGTTGTGTTGTGTTGTGTTGTGTTGTGTTGTGTTGTGTTGTGTTGTGTTGTGTTGTGTTGTGTTGTGTTGTGTTGTGTTGTGTTGTGTTGTGTTGTGTTGTGTTGTGTTGTGTTGTGTTGTGTTGTGTTGTGTTGTGTTGTGTTGTGTTGTGTTGTGTTGTGTTGTGTTGTGTTGTGTTGTGTTGTGTTGTGTTGTGTTGTGTTGTGTTGTGTTGTGTTGTGTTGTGTTGTGTTGTGTTGTGTTGTGTTGTGTTGTGTTGTGTTGTGTTGTGTTGTGTTGTGTTGTGTTGTGTTGTGTTGTGTTGTGTTGTGTTGTGTTGTGTTGTGTTGTGTTGTGTTGTGTTGTGTTGTGTTGTGTTGTGTTGTGTTGTGTTGTGTTGTGTTGTGTTGTGTTGTGTTGTGTTGTGTTGTGTTGTGTTGTGTTGTGTTGTGTTGTGTTGTGTTGTGTTGTGTTGTGTTGTGTTGTGTTGTGTTGTGTTGTGTTGTGTTGTGTTGTGTTGTGTTGTGTTGTGTTGTGTTGTGTTGTGTTGTGTTGTGTTGTGTTGTGTTGTGTTGTGTTGTGTTGTGTTGTGTTGTGTTGTGTTGTGTTGTGTTGTGTTGTGTTGTGTTGTGTTGTGTTGTGTTGTGTTGTGTTGTGTTGTGTTGTGTTGTGTTGTGTTGTGTTGTGTTGTGTTGTGTTGTGTTGTGTTGTGTTGTGTTGTGTTGTGTTGTGTTGTGTTGTGTTGTGTTGTGTTGTGTTGTGTTGTGTTGTGTTGTGTTGTGTTGTGTTGTGTTGTGTTGTGTTGTGTTGTGTTGTGTTGTGTTGTGTTGTGTTGTGTTGTGTTGTGTTGTGTTGTGTTGTGTTGTGTTGTGTTGTGTTGTGTTGTGTTGTGTTGTGTTGTGTTGTGTTGTGTTGTGTTGTGTTGTGTTGTGTTGTGTTGTGTTGTGTTGTGTTGTGTTGTGTTGTGTTGTGTTGTGTTGTGTTGTGTTGTGTTGTGTTGTGTTGTGTTGTGTTGTGTTGTGTTGTGTTGTGTTGTGTTGTGTTGTGTTGTGTTGTGTTGTGTTGTGTTGTGTTGTGTTGTGTTGTGTTGTGTTGTGTTGTGTTGTGTTGTGTTGTGTTGTGTTGTGTTGTGTTGTGTTGTGTTGTGTTGTGTTGTGTTGTGTTGTGTTGTGTTGTGTTGTGTTGTGTTGTGTTGTGTTGTGTTGTGTTGTGTTGTGTTGTGTTGTGTTGTGTTGTGTTGTGTTGTGTTGTGTTGTGTTGTGTTGTGTTGTGTTGTGTTGTGTTGTGTTGTGTTGTGTTGTGTTGTGTTGTGTTGTGTTGTGTTGTGTTGTGTTGTGTTGTGTTGTGTTGTGTTGTGTTGTGTTGTGTTGTGTTGTGTTGTGTTGTGTTGTGTTGTGTTGTGTTGTGTTGTGTTGTGTTGTGTTGTGTTGTCTTGTGTTGTGTTGTGTTGTGTTGTGTTGTGTTGTGTTGTGTTGTGTTGTGTTGTGTTGTGTTGTGTTGTGTTGTGTTGTGTTGTGTTGTGTTGTGTTGTGTTGTGTTGTGTTGTGTTGTGTTGTGTTGTGTTGTGTTGTGTTGTGTTGTGTTGTCAAATGGCAGAGTTTTAAGCGATAAATTGTAAATTTATTTACGAGAATAGTTTTCTTTAAAGTCTTATAGTCGAAAGTATTATTAAGGCAAAACTTAAAACCTTTACAAGAAAAATATCGTTTTGCGTTGCGTTGCGTTGCATATTAAAAAAATATTAAAATTAATGTTATAATAAAAAAAAATGTTAATAAGTAATTATTTATAATTAAATCCTAAAAAAGGTGGTAAACCTCCTAAAGATAAAAAAATAATTAATAAATCTATTCCTATTTCTATTCCTTGCTTGTAATTTTCTTTGTTAATAAATATTTTTAGTCATTAATAAATAAATTTTAATTAAGGATTTTAAATTATTAATAAATATTTGATTTAAGTAAAGTATATTTGTCATATAGAAAAATGAATATGTGGAAAAATAAAATAATCATAAGTTTTCTCTAATTATAATTGAAAAAATTATTAAACCTAATAGAAGAGAAAGCTGTAATTTTTCGTATAGATGTATGATTTAGTCATAAAAAAATTATATTAAAATAATTTTTGTCAAGTTATTAACATAAAAAAGCAATAGCTTGGGTTAAAAAATATTTAAAGAAGCTTCCGATGATTTTATATTATAACAAGAGGAAATTAGAGGGATAAATCTTATTTATTTCTAGACCAATTCAAGCCCCAAATCACGAGTTAAAAAAAAACATAAACATTCTAAAATAAACTATTTAGTTTCAATTAAATTTTAAATTTAATTTATTTTTATTTCAGTGTGAGATGCACATTAATTTTTGATATTAAAAGATAAATATAAAAAATAATTTTATATATTTATTTTAATATAAAAATATAATTTTGTTCTAAATAAATTTTATAATTTATCGAATTTAATATAAATTTATTTTACATATAAATTTTAGTGTTAAAAAATGATTATTTTAATATTATTTATTTGTAGTAGTAATTAAGATACGATAGAGGGCGCGCTTAAGGAAACATTGGTTCTAACGATCTCCCAATATTATTATTGTTTTTTATAAAAGTACGAAGTGATTACCTACAACAATAAACTGAAATGAGACAATATACAACATAAAATACAACTGTAAAAACGTTTGCAACACGCATAATAACAATATAGTGAAGTTATAAACGGAAAAACATTTCACCGTTTAGAATCTAGTGAGTGACAAATTCTGGAACAAAAAGTGACGCAATTTTAAGAACAGTGTAATAATCCACCTGAAAAGAACTGAGTGCAGTGTCCATATTAATAATTATCGTGTTTTTGAACTCACAAACAACGCCATCTATTGTTGAGTTGCTGAAGTATAGTTGTCAAAAGAAATAAAAAGAGGCGCCGTATACCAACGCCATCTATCGTCGAGTAGCTCAGAGTTATAAAAACCTCTACGAATCTTTAGGGCGACTAACGAAAGCAAGTACACCCAACTTTTTTTTCATCAAACTCACAAAGCCGTTTTATAGACAATGAATACAGAAAATAAGTCAGTACAAGAATATTACGATGAATTAGAAAAAGCTCTTATTAAAAGTTCTAGCCAAGCCAAAATAAGTAAGAAAATAGCAAGGAATGAAGCAATCATGACAGGAAAACAACAACAGTTAATAGAATAAAGACACAGCCTAAGAAACAAAGATAATAAGTCAAAAAAATGACAAAAATACACTGAGCAAACTATACAGGAAAATTAACAGAGAAATAAAAAACAATACAAAAAGGTGCAGTCAAGAAAGCCTTTAAATGTCTTACTAAGTCTAAAAAGATAATGACTCAACTGCAGAATAACTCCGGAGTTTCAGTCACAAATAGAAAAGACCTAATGAAAATAGCTACTGAATTATATACAAACCTTTACATGAAAAACCCCAGAAACACATCAAACATTTCAATAAGCTATGGGAATAAAGATCCCGTTCCTAAATTTAACAAAAATGAAGTAGAGCACTCAATTAATATGTTAAAACAAGAAAAATGCCCCCGCCCAGATAATATAACAAACGAAATGCTTAAAAGTGGTAAAGTTATCAAAACTGTTTA